>CM057818.1:6264891-6442391 GCA_030067965.1 Latrodectus elegans
ATTTGATAAAGACATCCCCAGAAGAATTCCGTCGTGAACAAAAAGTGTGCGAAGATTTGAAACCTTTTTGAGCAAGCTAAACGACAATCTTCAAAAGACAATAAATATGTTATAATAAATCAAATGTTGTTTTTTAATAAATGGACAATGATGGAACCATAAGAAGATTATTAGTTGTGCCCAAGAAGTTTCGCAACCAGCTAAAAGGAATCTGCCATGAGGTAACTGCAGCTCATTTAGGTGTAACTAAAACAAAAGATATGTTGTGTAAAACTTTCTACTGGCCAAACTGCTTTAAAGACATAGAAAATTTTGTTAAATCTTGTGACAAATGTCAACGTGTAGGAAAGCCTCAAGATAAGAAAAAGTCTCCTTTGAAACTGGTTCCAGTAATTCCGGAAATATTTACTAGAATTAATGTTGATGCCTGTGGACCTTTACCTTTAACTTCAAGCGGCAACCGGTATATTATAACAGCCATTTGCATGTCATCCAAGTATCCAGATGCCATCCCAGTACCAGATATTCGTTCTACTACTGTGGTTGATGCTTTTCTTCAGATATTTAGCCGTATGGGTTTTCCTAGGGAGTTGCAAAGTGATCAAGGAACATCTTTCATGAGTGTCCTGACATCAGAATTTTAGAAAAATTTGGTATTAAAGTAGTATAGTTCTGTACAGCATCCCCAAAGCAATCCTGTTGAAAGATTGCATAGAACTTTAAAAAGAATACTGAAAGTCCTTTGTTTAGAAAAGGGTACAGATTGGGAGAAAATTTTACCTCAGGCACTTTTTGCGCTTAGAACTTGCATTCATGATAGCACTGGATATTCTCCTGCAGAATTAGTCCATGGTCGGAACCTAAGAACTCCCGTAACACTATTATATGAAAATTTAACTGGTAAAACCATTGAAGAAGATAGTGTGATTGTTACGTTTTTAATCTTTAAATAGAATGAAAAGATGTCAAGAATTAGCTGTGCAAAATATGACAGATGCTAAAGAAAAACAGAAACTTTGGTATGACCGTAAGGCTACGAAAAGAGAATTTAAAGAAAAATGATCTTTGTGTTAGTCGTTGCCCTTCTAGGTCAAGTAAATTTTCTGTTCATTGATAGGTCCAGGAAAAGTAGTAAAATGACTATCGGAAACAAATTATATAATACAATTTCTGATAAAGAAAAATTACATGTATATCATGTAAATATGTTAAAACCCTATTTTCAGCGTCCAGAAGATGTTAATTTAATTTTTACCTCTAATTCTGATAATGAAGATATTGATTCTGGAGAATGAAGATATCCCAAGTTTTGAAATTAATTCATCCACTCCTTTTAGAGACTTTCCCTGGAAAGCTGTTTTAATGAAAAAATTAGAGGATGAGCAGAAGAAGCAATTGAGTAGACTTTTGATTCAATTTATTGATATTTTTTCAAATGAACCGGTTGTACTGAACTAGCTGAACTGGACATCGAGTTGGAATCTGATAAACCTATTATAGCTAAACCATATCGAATGTCCTCACGACAGACAGAAATCTTGAAATCGGAAGTAGACAAGATGTTGAAATTGAAGGTGGTGGAACCAGGTGAATCCGATTACACATCACCTTTAATATTAGTTGAAGCTCCTGGAAAAGAACCTCGTCCGTGCATTGATTATCGCCGGTTAAATGAGGTTACCAGAACACAATATTATCCATTGCCAAATATTGAAGAGCGCGTTGAATCTGTTTCTGGAAAGCGAATTTCATATCTCTATTAGACTTAACACGAGGTTATTGGCAAATACCTTTGAGTCCGAAGGCTCAAAGATATGCTGCATTTACTACGACATTTGGTGTTTATAAACCTTGAGAATGGCATTCGGTTTGAAGAATGCCTCTTATTATTTCAGTAAGTTAATGGCTGAGATATTAAAAATTGCGAATATTTTGCTGTACCTTATTTAGATGACATAGCTATATATTCATTTACTTGGTCTGGATCACATCCAACATCTTAAATGTGTTCTAGAGAAGATCTGATTTGCGAAATTGACTGTAAAACCCTTAAAGTGCAAATTCGCTCAACTTCGTGTTAAATATTTGGGACACTTTGTAGGACAAGGTCAAAGAACACCAGGTGATATTAAAGTGAAAGCTGTTACTGATTTCGAACGTCCTCAAGCAAAACCGAAGTACGTGCTTTCCTTAGGTCTTGTTGAATACTATCGTAAGTATATACCAGACTTTTCGGTAGTTGCTGCGCCTTTAACTGACTTACTAAAAGGGAAATCCAAGAAGGGAACTGTAATATGGAATAATAACTGTGAAAAGGCATTCATAGAATTAAAGAATGCTTTAATAAAGAAGCCTGTACTTTACAGTCCAGACTTTCAAAAACCATTTATTATTTAATGTGATACCTCAAACTTAGGAATAGGAGTAGTTTTATCTCAGAGAGATCAAAAACTAAATGAACACCCTATCCTGTTTCTGAGTAGAAAATTTTCAAAGTCTGAAAAAAATTATAGTACTATAGAAAAGGAATGTGCAGCAATAATTTTTGCTGTTACTAAATTAAAATATTATTTTAATTTAGTAACAGCAAAAATAGCAATATAAATAGCAATAACAGCAATATAGTCAGTATAAACTTGTTATAGAAACTGATCACAACCCTTTAGTTTGGTTAAAACATCATACAGGATCTAATCCCAGACTTTTAAGATGGGCTTTGGTTCTTCAAAGCCTAAATTTCGATATTGTTCACAAAAGGGCAAATTGCACTCAGAATGCTGATAGTCTCAGTAGAATGCTGAATAACCAAATATAATTATTTTCTTTTTATTACTCAGATATTAATTTTTTTAAAAAAATATTTTCTATTAATACAAATTTTCAATTGTTTCATAATTTTTGAAAAAATTATATTGTTTTTTATAATATTAATGTATATTTGTAAATTTATCTATTGTTGCAGATTCTGTTGTATTACATAATTATTTTGTGCTCTTTTGATATATTTTTATATTATATAATGCCTTATATTTTGTGTATCAGCCAAAGTCCGATTGATCAGGGCTATCTGTAATACTAAATTTTGCTTTTTGTTGCTTGTGTGTGTGTGTTTTTTTCTTTTTCATTGCAGGTTGATTTCCGTAGAAAAAAAAAAAAAAAAGAAAAAAACTCCGGGGAAAGAAGGAATAATTTAGTCTGTAACGTCTCCTACTCAGCGCTTTGGATTTCCAGAACCTTTGATGGGGAGGGTGAGTAGGGAGACGATTGGTGAGAGGAGAAGGCTGAAGAAGCTGCGTTTTTAGTTTTGGAAATTGAGATTGACTCTTTGGTACGCTACGCAAGCGCGAGAGTTTTATGAACCCAACTATGACTCCTTGTAAATTTTTTGTTAATTAAATGTTTTTGTTTCTAAATTTGGAGTCGTTAGTTTGTTTCATAACAGTGTGTTCACACAAAGTAGTCTTCTAAAGCATTATGCACATTTGTAGACACATTTTCCACACATTAAATGCCTCAAGCCATTCATTTCTTGGGATAGATGAAAAAATTGCATTTATAGCCTCATCAATCTCTTCTTCTCAATGAAAACGACGCCCACGTAAGTTCTTTTTAGATTAAGAATAACCAAATGTCGCACATAGCTAGGTCAAGTAAATAAGGCGGATGTTCGAACACTTTCATTTGTTTTGGTTTACAAAACTCAAAGTTAATTCAGCATTGTATGTGAAGATGCATTGTCATTGTGAAGCATGAGTCCCCTAACATTCAGTTGCTGAAGAATTTCTGGAAGACATTTAGTGGTATACCAGTTTGCAGTTACTGCCTTCTGTCCTTCCAACTTGATAGCTTTGACCAATCCCGTACTTTTGAAGAAAAAGGCATGCATCAATTTTTTCATTGCTCGTTGTTTTTACACCATTATTGGCGTGGCATCATTTTCAAAGACTCTTACTTTGCTTTCTCGACGTGTTGAAACGTCAAAAAATTGTATGTACGTTTCATCACCTCTTACAATTTTAGAAATGATGCGGTGACCACCATCATTTAGCAATTTAAGATTTTCTTTACTGATTCTGACACGCTCCTTTTTTGGGGGCTCAGTTAGATTATGTTGAACCCAACGGAAAACTACTTTTTTCATATGTAATTCTTCAGGAATTATTTTGTGCATGGCTGAGGATCCAATGTTTGGTTCTTTCTGTTTGATTTGATAAGTACAGTGATTATGATCTATATACATTTTTCGTATGGCAGACACATCATCCACGATTAACGCCGACGGCGACCTTCCTGTGTATTCTTCATCGTGAAGAACATTGCGACATCTTCTAAATTCTCTAAACTCTCTGAATACAGTAGCACGAACTGGAGATTCATCGACAAATGCTAATTGCAATCATCGGACTCATTCTTCTTGATTTAATCCTGCTTTCAAATCGTAGAAGATCATAGCGCGAAAATGCCCTCGCATCAACTCCATTTTCTCTTCTGTTTAAAATTTATTTTATGCTAAAAAAGTTGAAGTAAGTCAGTAAAAAATCGTCCTCAGTGTTAAAATACTTTGTATTTTAAAATGAAACCGTTATTTTCTTTTGTAAATTCTCGTCTGCGCGTGTCTCAAATTTTTCAGAGTTATCCTCGTATATATATATATATATATATATATATATATATATATATATATATATATATATATATATATATATATATATATATATATATATATATATATATATATATATATATATATATATATATATATATATATATATATATATATATATATATATATGTATGTATATATATATATATATATATATATGGGTGTGTGTAAATGATTGTATTATTTATAAAAACAACAGACATGGTTTAAGAATACCTCAGATATATCATCCAAATATATTATTGTCTACAGCTCACCTTACTATACTATCCAATTTACCTGAACTCTTTTTGCTCTTGATTAAATTTAAATTTATAATTTGACTTCTATTTGATGTCAAATAGTTGATTATAATACGTCTGAATGATAATACTGTAAATAGGATGTATTTTTCTGCATTACTTATTTTAATTTTATAAAATAAAATAACTATTTCCCTAAAATTATTTGTACAGTTTTGAAGTTTAATACTAAAATTGTATATTATATATATATATATATATATATATATATATATATATATATATATATATATATATATATATATATATATATATATATATATATATATATATATATATATATAAATAATATGAAATAACTATACAAATATAATTGTACACAAATTATTTTTGTTCTCATTTTAATATATATTGTTATTTTATCACAAAAGTATTCAGATTTTCAAACCATATAATTGATGTGTTTGTTTTTCAAATTCATCAGGAAAGTATAATAGGTGCTGCTACATGAAATAACAAAGAATTCCATTTCAGAGTTTTGTCAGTCGCCTGTAAAACACTAATAGACGTAATAGTGTTTTACAGACGTATAATAGACGTAGAGAGAACTCATGTACATTATCTTAGTACATTATTGCTCAGCCTTTCGTTATTTGTACCCCAATATTTTGTGTCCCTTATCCTACATTATGATTTTAATTTTTGACTTAACTTATTATTAAGAATAAGGAAATTCATAAGCATTTGGCAACACATATTTTGAGCTAAGCAAAACAAAAATAGATGTGCTTCTATCCTCTTGCCTTAATCACCTCGGATAACCATATCGAAGAAGTTACTATTTGTTTCCAGCATTTTGGAATTTCGACAAGATGAGATTTAAAATATGCTCAGATGTGAGCATGTTTTATAGTACGGATAAAAAGAATATTTGATGAAGCCAGTTTCAATTCCAACCGATTTTTTTTTCAACCGTTTCACCTAACTCTCTCGAATCAATCGAGAATTTTAACGTTGTATGTATTTTCGTGTTAATTATGATTCTCCGTATTAAGTTTTCTCGGAAGATGGCTTTTGCAGAATTAAGGTAATTTTTGAGTTGGCTTAAGAAAGATTGATATTCACGCATCAACAAGTATACAGACACGTATATATCCAAAACTAAAATTAAGTAAATATTGTCGAGAAGGCTTAAATTAAATTGTCATTAAAAATTACCAAATGTCAGGAACCCCTACTATTGGTTAAAAGCTTATTTTACCATCAACAATTTGAATTGTCGAAACTATGTTGTCAGATACGTTTTCAAAACAATTGGAGTTTCAATAATATATCCCCAATTCGATGGTTAAAAATATCATTGACTCTATCAAATGACATATTTAACCATCGAATTGGTGATATATTTAAAAGTGTACTTTAAATGATGTTTAAAATGTAAGCTTCTCTGGAAAATTTGGGCAAATTGTTTTCAATAGTATAATTGTTGAGGCAACATATATTTATATATGTATTATATAACAGATAATAGAAATATACATTTCATTTCCTATGTTTTATTTTGAAATGATATGCCAGTAGTAGAAAAAAATTTCTGCAAACCAATTGAACTCAACGCAACAACACTCATTAAATAATTTCATGAACAACATCATTTCCTTAAATAGTTTCATGAACAAGGAGAGCATCATATGGAAAATAACATCGGAAATTGAACTGATGTTACACGTTCAGTATCCGGACAATTTTCCTAGAAAGGAAAACAGAACGAAAAACAAATTTTCGTAATGAACTTGAGCTACATATTAGGAAAACAAAATTACATGAATCTTTCTTAAAAATGAACATGTTATTTATCGGAATGATAAAATTAATATCTTTTGTAAAAAATTGGAATTTTAGAGTAAAAATTTAAGGCATAAATTTTTCTTGTTGATAATAAAATGATAACAAGATATGAGGGAATTTGAATCCATTTCATAACATTATTCTGAGAAAAAACCCAGAAACTTCACACAAGTAGAAAAACTAAAAGATAATTTAGTAATAAATCACTCTTTAAATTTTCGACAAGAGTAAATTTGAGTTTTCTTCAATAAAAACAAGGGCATATTGCATTCTATTATAATTTTCAACTTCTTACCTTTGTAGAATTAGAATTTATGAGATGGTTCCTTTGTAGATGAAATACAAAGCTTAGATAAATATAGAAAAAAACTGCGAGTTCTGAGTCTACTAATATCAAACCTTCCTCGACAAATTTCCCTCTGCATGACAGACTCAAGGAAGGAAGTATCAAATAATTATTATATTATTAAAATTTATGGTTAGATAATTAAGTAAATTATTTTAATTTAATGAGTTAATTAATATATTGATATTTTATTATGAATTTGTGTGCTTTCCTCTCAAGCAGTTAATCAATTGTTTTTAAATTATTACTTTGATTGATTTACTCTTAAGTGTACCCTTTTCTCATGCCCTCTGGGAAGACATTTCCCACAGGTTGAAAATTTTACTGATTTAATACATATTATTTCATTTGAACTATAAAAGTTGATTTAAATTCCAAACAGTTAATTTCAACAGAAAAGTTATGCTTTTTAGAAAAATTGTCATACAAAAGAATAGTTTTGCTGAAAACTTTCAAAATAATTTCGCCATTTAAAGCAAATTTTTAAAAGAAAAATAAAGTTGAATTGGTTGAATATCTTTAAAATAAGGAGCGAAAAATATATTGCTTTTATTAGTTACAATTCATAAAGTTGATAAAATTTACAATTCTACATTCATTTAAGTCCTTTGTAGAGGTATTGTGAGCTCATTTTATAAATTTGGTATTTCATACACATCAGTATAAAATACAAAATATATATAAATTTGTTAATGTGGTACTTTAATTTGTCATGAATTTCATTAATAAGTTCATTGAAAAGCTTTCAAAAATGAATCATATTATCCTAAAAAACATTTAGTGGTTCATTTGAAATTCTTCAAGTAATGTGTTTGTTGATTGGTTTCCTAAACATTAGTAAAATATTATATACATATATATAATTTATTTCTTAAAGTAATAATCATATCAAATTTGAACGTTTCAAGTCATACTGAATGTTTAAATTTATAATGGAAAATGACTATTTCAAAAGTCGTTAGTATTATCTAAGGAAATATTTTTTTTTGTTATTCTAGGTTTCTAGTCATAAAGAAACAAATTAAATTGATTAAACTATGGTGTAAATAAATGGGACTGATTTTTTGTCATTTATAATGTCTTCTTTTTTTAATTAGTGTCTTGATACTCTAGTAATTGGTAAATCATAATTTCAAATAGTATAACTGTTATGGTATTTCTGTTTTCCAAGTTGTCTTTTACTATTAAATATTCATGTATTATAAGAAAAAACAAAAAAAAATTTCCAAATCCACTCTCTAAGTTGTATGCTCTCAGAAACTAAAACATCATTTTTGCTGCGTCATGCTGAATAAGCTTGATTTATGTTTGTAAATTATAGTTATTTAAAAAACTTGCTGTATTCAATCGCAGAAGCTTAATTGATCGAAGTATTCAACAGAGGAAAAGTAAGCTCTTAAAGTATATATTTACACAATTTACAGTTATATAAATCTATTAAATAAAAAAATTACATAAAATAATATTTATTATCAATTCATTGCACATACATGATATGCATTATTACATTTAATAAGTTATAATTTTTTGTGTAATTTATGTTCAATTAAAATATAAAACTATCAAAGATTCTTTAATACTTAGATTAAAATTACTTCAAAATACGAAAATATAATTAGGTAACAATATTTTATTAATAATACATAAAGTCACAAAATAATTTGCGAAAAATAAAAGAAATACTAAATTTATTATGAAATAAAGTTTATTTCAGCATTTGAAACACATAACATTTATATAGCTATAAACCTCGCATTTGCAGAATTTATAAAAATTGAATGGAGTGCTAATTTTAGAAGCATTGCTTGATTTCACACTAAATTAATTTAGAAAAAAAAACTCATTTTAAAATAATGAAATACAAAATTAGTAAAATTATAAAATTGGCAGTCATATACATCATTTAGAAGTACTTTATATAAATGAGACAGATTTTAAAGGAAGATATTTTGTACTAGTATTGCAGCAATATGCTCACTAGTGCACAAATACTTATTTTATTTTATGATTATTTGTTGCTAAACATTACAATGGTGTTTTGTATTAATTTTAGAAATGTTTAAAAAAAATATAGTTTTTTTTTTTCATAAATTTAAGCATAAAATTTGTAATTTCAAGTATATGATATGTTTCCTTATAAATTGCTCCTTATTTTGCCAGAATAAATTCAGTGTGATTATAGTTACAAAGTTTTACATTGGAATTTTTTTTTCGAAAGGATAGGCAAATGTAGCTATCAACACATTTTCAAAGGGATAGAAAAAAAAAAAAAAAAAAAAAAAAAAAAAATTATTGCAAGTAGATAATTTAAAATTAATTAGAGCTTAATTAAACTTCTCATCAAATACTACAAGTTATTTTAATTTCTCCACACACATTATTTCACAAACGAGGCAATTATGTAATTTTTATTGGTGCAATCACTATCAATATATATACATATATAATACACACACACATATATATATCTATATATATATATATGTGTGTGTGTATTAATGTAAATCAAAATATATATAAAGTAATAAATATAATACGTAAAGTACAATGTAATGAATAGGAACTACAATACAAAACAGGAAATCTAACCAGAGCAAAAGCAGCTAAAGAAAGATTTGCTAATATGACTAAGATAAAAGATGAAAAATATTGAAACCAGAAATATAAAATTGGGAAAATATTAAAATGACATGATTACAATACAAATGACAACATTACATGATACAAATGACAAGAAGATGGCATAGGGACCACGTCTTCATCAGGAGAGAAAAGAGTGTTCATTTTGCATAGCTGGCCATCTCCCTCCTGATAAAGACATGGTCCCCTTGCATCTTCTTGTCATTTACATGGTATATTTTAGTATTTTTCGAATTTTATATTTTTGGTTTTAAATATTTTTCACGTTTTATCTCATATATATATATAATACATAATACATACGTACATATATATATATATATATATATATATATATATATATATATATATATATATATATAAATATATTTATATATATATATATGCATGTATATATATGTGTGTGTGCGTGTATAAGAATGATACGAAATTATAAAATTATTTGTCTAGGAACTTTTAATCTTGTGCCCGTACAAATATTTTTGGATTTTTTTAAAAGCATCAAAATTAT
This sequence comes from Latrodectus elegans, assembly GCA_030067965.1. Taxonomy (NCBI): domain Eukaryota; kingdom Metazoa; phylum Arthropoda; class Arachnida; order Araneae; family Theridiidae; genus Latrodectus; species Latrodectus elegans. The sequence goes on from CM057818.1 coordinate 6,275,142, forward strand.
TCAGAGTTTTGATCAGAAGTGTGAAAATTCATTAAACCATAATTTATGATAAAAGTGTAAAAGTGATATAATACAAAAGAAAATAATTTTATATCTGTCAATCAGAAAATCAAAAAAAAGTCTAGAGTGTTTTATTTAGAAAATACATACGCACAGACCTGTTCTTAGAATCAGGATATTCTGCATAGTTTTTAAAGCATATCATTCTTCCTTCAGGAACATGCAAGTACTTTACTTCTTAACAATCTACATGTCCTTCTACTTTGATTTCTACGAGATAAAAAAGAATTCCTACTTTTAAAGGCTGTTGGCGCAAGCAAAAAATAACATGGAGCAGTATGTTAAATATTTCCAAGAAACAAGTGTATTTTGTAACACTTTAAAAAGCTTTCAAGGATGGTTTTCTGACAATTTGCTTAGTTGCTATTTAAATCATAATTGTTAAAGCTTATGAATTAATATTTGGTTATCAAATTTAATAATGTTTTGATTTAAAACTACATGCATAACTTAATATCAGGTATGTGAACTCTCCTGAATTTTCATTCAGGAGTGTTTCGGGCTTAACTCGTCAAAGAAAATATGTATATTTTACTGATCCCATACCATTTTTTACAAGTTCATAAATATATGTATAACTATATAAGTAACTTTACTCTTTCCTGCTTCCTACAACTTCCTTAATGTATCATATAACTTCAGAATATATTTATTCTTTAGATACACATTACTTTAGCTTTATAATTTCTCATAACATATAATACAAAATATTTAAATATATGACATCGATTAAATATATATATAACACATATATATTGAACTTTTATATCTCTCATAGATAAATCACTGTTTCAAAATATCCATAGTTCAATATATTTTATTATAAACATTTGTTTTAAAAATATATTATAAAAGAAATGCTGTGAAATCATATATTTTTTTGTAAAATGAGATTTACATATTATTGAGCAATGCTAGAAAAGTAAACATTATTTATGAAAATGATTAAATTCATTGCGTAAATTTTATTTTACATGCGATTTCTTGAAACAATGATCACTAAGAATTAATTAGAATGATCCATAATTTTTAATCCAATTACTATTGAACAAATGTTTATAAGTTAGCTCTAATTCAGAAATTTGTGAAAGTATAAATTTCATATCTATATGAAAATGATTTTAATTTATTGAAAGACTAAAATATTATGTACATTACGTTTAGTAAAAACATTTAGATTTTTTTAGTTTATATTTTAGCTAAATTTAAATAATTTAATTTATATTTTAAGAAGGAATTTTTAAGATGTTCACACTTGAGAGTTAAAAACAATCATTTTCGTTAAAGTAATCATTCATGTTTAAACACTAAATCATGACATTGGTGAATAAATTTATTATTTTAAATCACATACGAATTATTTCATTTTTGATATTAATATAATTGATTTTAAACAGAAATGCATTTAAGAAATCTCATGACTATGCTGCAAAATTCAATTTGTAAATAATATTTTTAGAGAAAATTTCAATTTTAATGCGAGAATTAAATACGAGATATAATAAATAATCTGTATGCTATTTAATTCTTATATTTGGTATATTTAAATTAATTTAAAATCTAAAATAGAAGATAAACATTTACGTTTTTTTTTTTTATATACTTTTATTAGTAAGTATGGATATCAAGTTTATAATCACCACAAAATGATTTTTTTTTATTTTAGATCATGTATATATATATATATATTATATATATACTGCGTATCGTTCTCGTACATGAAGAAATAAATAGGAATATTAATTTTTTATGTAAGAATCAGAGCTCTTAATTTTAATTTGATAGTAAAAAGCCTAATTGCTTTTAAATATTTTGTCGAATAATGGTTGTGTTTAAGAAGTTAATTAAAGTATTTTTACTTTATTTCCCTAAATGTTTTGAATTTATATAATTCTTAACATGACTTTAAAAATCTTACATAATAATTTTCAAAAGTGTTTTTATTATGTTTTGCATTTAATGTTTTGTGAATCTAATGATTTATACTCCATATCAAAAAAATCTTTTTCACTATAAACCGTTGTATTTAAAGAAGTTTTTAGTGCAACATAAATATATGCAAAATAAAGTCTTCATTATCCTTCGTGTATTAATGTCATTAAAATATAATATTTAAATGCAAAATGTATCTAAGTAAGCTTGTATTCTCAGAGTTCAATTAATTAAATTGATAAAATTTTTATAAAATTGATAGAATTTGCTGATTATTTATCATGTGAATTTTAATCCTTCTGACGATTTTTATATTCTAAAACACTACTTTATATTTTTTGTAACTTTTATAATTTTCTTTTTTTATATTTAGAATGTTATTTAAATATTGTTAACAAATAATAATTTTTTAAATTAAAATATATATTTAGAATTCGAAAAAGAATACCTATGATGTACAGAATATTATTTGCATAAAAAGTATTATTTTAACATTTATAATATTATTTGAGAAAAAATATGCGTTTATTATTATTAACTCAAATTATTACGAAGATATCAAGCGAAATAAAAAAAGAATTAAAAACACTAAGGAATTTAAATTAAATTATTTTTAAGAGATGTGGATACATTTTATTCGAAATTTTACAAGGCATTCTACATTTTATGATTATTGCCCTTATTACCTTGATCATTTAATCTAGAAATCAATTTTTCTCAATTCTTGGTGTTAAACACATGAACTAACCAATCTTACGGTGATTTGAAAAATATATACTGATATTCAGTAATCTATATAATAGCAAAATATTAGCAAATATTTATAATATGCTGGTGAGTTTACTATCATCTCTAACATATTTGGCCTTATTTAAACTATTTTTTATTTATATTAAATAAATTATTTGTGCTATTTTTGTGATTGATAAATGTATTTCTTGTTTAATTAAAAGTTTTAGAGAGAGAGGGAGACCAGATTTTATCAGATAAACTGCTGATCCTTAACTTGAAATTGAGCATACTTAGATTAACTATTTTATGCATACTTTTAAGAAAAAAAGAGAAAATAAATTAATATTGATTAATTTAAATTGAAAATCATTTCGCCTTTTGTATTAATAACTTTAAACTGTTACTATACTCCAATATAAATTGCATACTTATTTTTTCATTAATTGAGTTAATTTGTTTTTTGAGTTAAGTTATTTTCAAAATTATTATAGCGATAATGAACCGAAGCTTAAATATAATTAAAAATATAAAACTATTCTTACCATTCAATTTGGGGCAAAAGTATAAGAAAATACTTATAATTTTATCTTTTTTTAAGCATACAATATTTATGCTTAGAAAAATAGATAAAACTATGAGTTTATTTTGACTTAGATTTTAATTTACGTAAATGAATATATAATGATGTATAAAAGATCATTATTACTTCATTATACAAAATATTTTTAAAAACAGTATTGCATTCGTTACATAAAGACATTAAACATGCAAAACCATTACACAATTTTTTACACATATTTATGTTTAAAGTATCCTAACAAAAACTAATGTATAATTGATTGCAGTAAATTGTTTTAGCGTTTTCTTTATTTTATAATAGATTAAAGACTTATTTTACTGTCATTCATAGAAGATATTCTAGAGATATTTTAAAAAAATATTTTCCTTTACGTAGGATTCTTCTACAATGAATTAATTTGTTTTATTAGAATTTCATTCATTGGATTTTAGATTTGAATTTTACAATATTTTGATTTCAGTAACTGTGTAGAAAGCGTGTATTTTTTGTTTATTCATACTTCTTATTGGTCTACATTTCCACTTAATTTTTTGGAATAAAATACGTTCTATTATGCAAATTGTTAGTTATTTAAAAATGAAAGAAAATAATCATTAAATTAGATAGCTAATTAGGGTAGGAAAGTTGTTTATTATAGGCTTATAATAATTGAAATAGACTTTCTTTACATAAACAAACATACACCAGATTCATTCATTCCAAGACAAACTGGATACGTCTTTAACCATAGAGGAAATTACAGTTGTGTAGAAAATTAAGAATAATGCAAGTTCAGCAAAGAAAGAGACAGAAAAAAACAAATGTGACTTATTTGTATAGTCTATTTACTAAATAAAAGGTAAAGATCAAAAAAGATGCTATATGTTTGACATTATTAATGAAAATTGCGATTTTTACTACCTGGAACAGATTTCAAAAAAGAATATATTTACATAAACAAATATAAAATGATTGGTACGATGATTAATACATAGTTTGCGCCCCAAACAATCCAAATTTCTCTGCGGATAACTTAGTGAGATTTTTCAGATAATCTGGCTAAGTGATGGTACTTTGTTTTTAAAACTTTAAATCCTCAGAAAAAGTTTGTTTTAAATATGTAATAAGCTAATTACTGCTTTTTAGATGTTAATGATATAATCAAGTGTATATGAAATATACCATTTTATGTTTGATAAGTTCACCGCATAAATAAATTTGTTATTCAAATAAGAATTAGTAGGGTAAATGTTATAATTTGCAACAAAAGAATTTCTGATTGTTGAACTTTGAAATTTCCAAAAGCAACAATATATCTGTAATCTGAATATCTGAATTCAGATGCTTAAATTTTACCTAAATACGTTTAAAATAATATTTACTGCATTATGTATGGAGCACAGTGATTTATTTATGAAATCATTAATTAAAATTTTAAAAAAATGCATTATTAAAAAATTAACTTTCGTTTATTTTGGTTTCAAAGTTTTAATAATTTTGTCAATTAATTATTTTTGTCAAATTTTTTTTATTTACATCTTTAAAAAAAGCATTCTCAAACTTTGTTTAGTAAAAACAGAAACGTTTAAGTGCAAAGTTTAAAAACTATCAAATTATCGTGTTTTTCAAATATATTATGTGGGAAAATCTGATACATTTTTCAAAAAACGGCATTTAATATGTAGACATTTTTTTTCAGAAACTAAGACACGTAAAATATAATGTACACATAGTTGGACGCATATTATTGTTAGTATTACGTTAAAATTTTTCATCAAATTGTATCAAAACTTATAGCATCAGAATAAGTTTTATTAATTGTGTTAAACATAAAAAATATGAATATTTAAGAAAATATTGCCTTAAAATTATAAAAAAATTATATGCTTAGTAAAAATATATAATTATAACATTAGAAAATAAAAACTGCATTTTTTACTTTAAAGTAAACAAGAAGCATATTTAAAAAAATTGTATCTTTTAAATAATGATATATTAAAGACTTCAGTGTGACAACAAATATTGATGGCATATTTCAGTTTCAAAATTATGCTTCTTGAACAACAAAAAATAGTCAAAACATAAGTATAATATTACTGGCTCCACCTCAGATGACATTTATAATACATTATTGCCTTAATATGATACTATTTGGAATATTTTATTGCAACATTTCAAATGCATATTTAAAGCTCTTTCTTTGGAAATAAAATAATTTTTATTTACGAAATTTTTTCGCTTAGCCCATTCATTACTAATTTGTAAAATGTAATCAAAAACAATAAAAATTTATTTAAATTAACCAAACCGCCTGTAAATGAATACAAAAAGAAGGAAAGCTGATAAAAATGAATTTAGAAAAACAAGATACCAGTTAGCAGAATCAAATTTAAAGTATAAAGTAATTAAAATTTTTTTGATAATTAATTTGCCTACTTAAATTATTTTAGATTTTAAAACTGAAAATAATATTTATAGTACAAGTTGCACACATTTCATTTATAAAATAAAAAATTCAAATAGTGTTAAAGTTAAATTTTCGTGAAAATAATTAATTATAGATATTTAGCGTAAAATCCACGTTCACATTTAGTTTTTAAAGAAAAGAATTAAAGGAGTATGTATTTTGTATCATAAAAACCAGCCAATTAATCCATTTATTGGGGATTAAAAATACAAAGCACTATAAGGAAGTATACACCGTGGTTATTTTTGGGGTGAAATTCTTTTATATATTTCTAACGTAACTGGTCTCTTTTATCATAGTTTGATGTTTCAAAACAGTAAAGTTCTAATGAATATCTACACTTACTGGCATGCAATTTAACAGTTTTTGAGACGTGACAGATAAAGTTTAGGGTCCCAGGCAGTTAAAAATAGTATACAAAGAAGTATATGTATAAAAATCATTGTTATGTTTATCTTTAAAAATATTACATACGATATCTCCATTATATAATATTTATTATAACACACAAAGCATAATATAGTTTAACATTTATGGAATATTAGGTTTGAAATACTTGTGATAAAGTAATTTTCTGTACGAAAAAAGAAGTAACTTTTGAATCAATAACTATTTCTAACGAGTAATGAAATACGAAATAAAAAGAAAAGAAAATAATAAAAGTAAACATAAATTGCTTATTTAATCTTACATGATATTAAACCTGTCTATTTGATTAAAACCAGCAATATTAGATTATTTTCGCATTTAGGATTAATGATATTTGTCTTGGAAAACCAAAAATGGAATTTTGGCTAAAAGAAAGTTACCTGAACTAGTGTATTAAAAATGAATAAAGTTGATAAGAGAAAAAACTGATAGTTGTTAGAAATTGGGGTTGGATCAATTGGTTGCAGTAACCAGACACATCTCTTGTTTTTGATCTCAGATTGCTAAAATATTAAACACAGAATATCATATTTAATTTATTCATTTTTTATTTGTTTTTAACATATTGGTATTGCAAATATTGATATAAACTTACATATTTAAACCTTTATTTTCTTAGGTATGTTTAATAATTATTTGCAGTTTAACAAAAAATATTTTAGTGAATTTTTCCTGAAATTTTTAATTTATTATTGCAAACAGATGATTGTATTTTAATTTAAAACTGGTATTGAATTAGGGAATATAAACATCATTCTTCTCATAAAGTTATGTATAAACTGTCTATAAGACTACTGGTTTCTTTATTCTATTAACTTTAAATGACAATTTTTTTTCGCTTTATTAGTATTTTCAAAGTTTCATAAACACATAAGTGGTAATATAAAAGGTACTTTAACTTTCATTATAATTGATTATAAGAGCCAACATTATTATACAGAGCTATTATATATATATATATATATATATATATATATATATATATATATATATATATATATATATATATATATATATATATATATATATATATATATATGAGCTCTTAAAACAAATATAAATATTTAGATAAACTTGCTGTGAAACGTTTTTTTTTTTTTTTAAATTAGTTAATTATTTTTATAAACATTAAAAAACACTAAATCGCTTTGAAATATGTAGCATAATTCCTTTTAATCATGATTTAATTACTACTTCAGATTTGCATGTTGAATTTTGAATCACGTACTCCTATAAATGAATGATTTATTTGATTTTAATATTTTTTTTCATTTTCTCTGTTTACTTAATACAGAAAACAAAAATTGAAGCATTGTAATGCAAGGAAACATTCATTTCATGATATCATATGAGTCGAGAGTTTTTTAATAACAAATTTATTATTAACCATGAAAATGCATGATATTTTAATTCCTCAAGGGTATAAAAAAAGTGGTAAATTTTTCTCTCTGTTATTGCATGAATAATTTTAAACATATGTATTTCTTTGCAGTTATAATTATTAGTAATTTTTTAGAGATTTTTTACACAAAGAATATTTTTTTCTATAATGTTCACTAAAGAGTGATTTTCAAATAATGTTTAAATATTACGATTTATTTAAAGGAGTATTTATTTAATAATTCAATTTATTTTTAAATATATATATTTTGTTATGTGAATACGTTTAAACAAATATATGGGAAATTTGGAGAAGATTATAACGATATATTTTAAAATGCAATCTTTGCGTATTCAGAACTGATTTGCGAAGTCACCGCGTATTATAAAAGTGCATTCCTTTTAAAGGATTTTATTATAATATTTTACAAAATCTGATTGTTTATTGTAAAATTATTTATGAGTATTTCTTGTTTATTTCATTAAATTCTGTAAATGCTTAGTCTTGTTTTTTATTTCGTTGTCTTTGTATTCATGTTATGAAGTACGTCTTCGCTCGCGTGCGAGATAAATGTCATCAATACGATTTCATATATAAAATTGCACTTTAATAATATCCTTAATGGACCAGACTGGTATTTCCGATGCAAGAATTTTCTAATGAATGTTGACATTGGAGTGAAGTATTTTGCAGCTTAGTACTTTAAACAAAATATCTTTTCTAAGCCTTTAAATAGCTCTTTATACGAGGAAGTTTTTGAAGTATTATTTTATGTAGTACTAAGATTCTAAAATGATCTTGATTCAATGTATAAACTTTTATTGCACTTTAAAGAATTCATTTTGAAGGTCAATTCAAAGGAAAGGCATGGAAACTTTATGTCCTGACACTTATTTAAAAACAACTTTTACAAGTTATTGCTTGCATAAATTTAAATTTATTTTTAAGTAAAATATTATAATGTATATATTTCTACAAGTCCTATATAATTCTAAGAAATATTTTGAAATCAAATATAAAAGATACACTTACATAACTTTCGACATATCATACCGAATTTTATTTATTAGACATCATTTTATGGTTCTGATATTTTTGTAGAGATGAAGTTAGAAGAAATCTAAATTAATATTTTTAAAAATAAAATGTGGGATTTTTTTCAGTGATTTATTTATGTATGCTGATGTAATTCTGATAGTATTCAGATTTCTGGTGACTATTGTTTCGAAAGTGACATATTCATTTATTAATATTCTTGATATTTAAGAATTTAACAATATGTTGAAGTTTGATATAAAGAATGTTTTATTTTTTTTTTCTTTCACATAAAAAGATTCTGTTCCTCCATAGTCACATATTGTATACGTGGAAATATAATGTCTTATAAATTCAATGTTAGAAAATTTTGAAAATGATAATTTTTATCTGAATTTTATTTTTCTTGTGAATAAAATAAGAATGATATAATGGAAATAAATTAAATGGTAAAGAATTTAAGATATTGTCTTCGTAGACAAAAATAGCTACAAAAAATTTGTATTTTTTTCAATATCCTTAGAAACTTGAAACAAAATATTTATGAGATAAAATACAGATTTTTGTATTGTCAGTGAACTATTTTGATACAAAAAATTATATTTTAAAACTAAAAGTATATTTTTCTAACAAAATTTTTATATTGTCATCAATACCTTTTAGAGAGTTATTATTCTTTATATTTAAGAATATATATATATATATATATATATATATATATTTATATATATATATATATATATATATATATATATATATATATATATATATATATATTTATGTACACACTTACTGAATTTAACTTTAAAAGTTCTCCGAATTTTGTTTATATAGTAAAAACATTATTTGCATTTGTAGAAAATATTGAAAGGGTTAAAGCAATAATTCTATTTCTTCAAACAGAAATATTTAAAAATAAATCAGAAATATATTCATAAAATATTTCCATTGGGCCGGAATTTTCCATCTGATGTGAAATGAGGTCTGTTTTCCACACAAGAGAGGATAATAAAATTTATGACCCTCACAATTCTGTATATGAAAAAGAATATATTGCTTTTATGATGGTCATAACAGTCTCAGAAATAAAGACTAATATTTAGTTTTGCTAAAAGGTATATATAAATAACAAAGTTGCTAGGATTGATGATGTTCTAAGAATAATACAATGTCCGACGAAAAATTTGGCATTTAAAGACACAGAATCTTAAAGTTCAAATCCTTTTTATTCTTTATAGAAATATTTTTATTCCTAAATAGTAGCTCTAGATATATCATTTATACTTATTTGTGTGAATGAATATTATTTAATTTTAACAAAATATCATGCGATTTATTAATCGCATGGTTGTAATTTTGACATTCGTACTTATTTGCCAGTTAAATATACTGGCAAATAATATTAAATATACAGGTTGATAATAATTGTAAAATAACAATTTCTTTGTGCATAAATTAGCAAGTATTAATCAAGCTAATTTTAGTTTTCATCACTTATTTCAAAGCATGCAATGTTATTGCACGTGTATCGTTGTGCGGCTACACGATATGTTACAAAAATACTTCATAGTACTTTTAATTCAATACTTAGATTCTCTCTTTCTCTTTATTACAATTCCTTTTTTGCCTAGATTTTAAGTTTATAGTTATTTTTGAAATTTGTTAGTGAGTTCTAGGAAACTGACTTTAAATTATGGATTCTAGACCTTTCTAATTTTAATACAATAAATCTTATCATTTTTCTATTGTGTAATTTTAGTAAATACTTTAGTTGCTACGTTAAAATATAAAAAAAATTAACACTTTTATTCTTTCATATAATAAAGGGATGAAATAATAATAATAATTTGATTTAATTGTTAGAAAGATCAAAATTTGGTAACGCTATCCACATTTGTTTGATGCTTTGAACATATTTTTCTTCGGAAAATTAGTATGATTAAATATTTTATTAAAAATGAAAACAACATTTATCATATTTAAATATGAATTTAACGAACTGTATAATAACCCTTTCAATAAATTATTATATAGTTTTAGTTAGATGTTGACTGTTTATATAATTGAAGCCATACAACATTATAAATGAGAAATTAGATATTTTCATGTTAATTTAGATATCCTCTGAAAGAGAATAAAAAATGTTTTTACTCTTTTATCTTTGGCAACGGAAAATTTCGCCAAGTAGGATGTTGTCAATCAAAATAAAATAAATCCCACAAAACAAGAGAAATTCCTACCATTTTAATGAATCCCAAGATATAAAAAAAATTATGGAAGAATCATTTTTACAAATATTTGTCATGATGATTTTTATTTCCCATAATAACTACAGGCCTAATATTTTAAAAATGTTGAGTTAAAATATTTAAATTATTTTGAACAATAATCCCATGCTTTTCCTTTTTTTCACAGATTCCAAAATATTTAATGCTTCTTTTCATGAGGCATTTTTCAACATACAGATGTACGCACAAATAAAAATAGCTAGTTGAGGAAACATTTTAAGCATAACACCCAAAAAATTCATATTTCAGTTATATTTAGTTGACATTTTGTAAATAACAAGTATAAGAAATTAATAAATTTGTTATTTATTATTGATAGAGTATAGTTATTTCTTAAATTAAAGTTATTAAATTCCATTTTAAAATTATAATTATGTAAGTGTCTAAGAAATTTTACAAATCTAATTGCAGAAGAAAACTAACAGAAGAAACACATGCATGTTTGTGAAAAATTCTGAAAAACGTTGTTAAAAGGTGAGTTATGTTTTATTTTTGCAGTAAAATTATTTATTAAGTTTGAAAATTCTGAAAAGTTCTACCATTAGATTCATGCAACACCTCTGATTTATTGCAATTTTGCATTCTTATTCTTTAAAATAAACTGGAAATTTAAACAACTAAAGTAAAGAAACAAAACTATAATTCGTAAGAATGATAAGAAACACATAAAAATATATTTTTCAACTATCTATGCAAATGTACAAAACATATTTGCATAAGTTTTGTACATTTACAAGTTATCATTTACTTGTGCATTTACATCCATAATAAATAAAAAATGCTTTTAACGAAAAAGTGTTAGAAAATTCCAGCTTTACTTCACATTTCTATTACCAATTTCGAATTTCAGAAAAAAAATTGATTGAAAAGTCAATTTATTCCGTACATGGATCTTTCTGTGATATTTAGTTTACTGTCATGGTATCTGTCTGATAAATTTCTAAGATTGAAAATACTGACATGAATGATCATGTTATTGTCATTAATCATTAGACAATTAATTCTTTGTAACTCAGCAGAAGGAAATACTCTCGTATTTAATTACATATGATTTTTTTAATTTGCATCCAGAAAAAAGTCAATTATTTTTTAAGTATTAAATTTGAGAAATTTACAGAGAATAGAGAACTGATGATTATTTTCTCCCTTCTTATTATATATAAATGCAATTTACCTAGCAAATAATTAAAGCACATCAAATCACAATTCTACTGAAAATGAGTTTAAGAAAATACTTTATTGATTTTTGATAAACAAATTATCTAAAATTTATTTCACTATCTTGAATCCTCATACGTAATTGAATTGATGATTTCGAATAATAAAATTATTTAATCTTCTCTACTCTACTAAAGTTAATGTAATGGCACTTTGTTGTCTATTCATTGGGATTTTTACTGCAAAACATTAAAAATTCATTTGAATCATAAAAGTAAATAAATCATAATTAACGCAATATGTTTATTTTTATAAATATTTTCTATTAAATGCCATTATGCTGTCAATTTATGCTCATAAAACATATTTGAAATATTAAGAAAAATTAGGCATATAATAAAAAATATTATTATATTATTTTAAATTATATTATTTACTGAAACAACTTATTAGGTGTATAGAATTTTTTAACCATATATTTAAAAATATTCAGAAATTAAGACAATATTATTGACAAATTAAGATATAAAAGTTATAAATAAATGTAAATAAGGAAGTTGTTTTGAAAAGTATTTGACAGAATATTGAAGTAATTGACATGCAGTTATAATTTTTAAACACTTAATATCATCAACGTAATGAAAATATAAATTTAATGAATAAGTATAAAATAATTGTTCTTGAAAAGAATATTATTTTATTTATATTATATTCCTTTCCAAAATAATGCCAATCAGATTAGTATATGGCACTAATTTTTTTTTTTACTTGAGTATTGAGATTCTTTGCTAAAAATGCAACTTTTTGATTTTCTTTCCATACAACAAAAATAATTTAACTGTATTTTAACAATACAGTTTATAACTATATTAACAAATGAGTTTTTAACATGTTACTTTAATAAACTTATTATTTATAAAAAATATTTTATATTATGTCTAAATATAAAATATATTAAGAAGATGACTGAAAATCCGGTAGAGCAATTTACACCGATGTGTTTTCCGCTTAATCTTTATAACTGTATTCCTAAAAAGGCTTGAGATTCAGTAATCTGGTAAGATTATATTACACAGAAATGTTCGTCAACAAAATCCCTTAGATTAAGGACTCTGACTGTTTTTCTTGGTCAGCGAATCGATGAGATTTAGTTAACAATCCTACGAAACTATTTTCTGACAATGAACAAAATGATTTTTCAGATCATTGAGCAAAGTAATGCATTCTTTTGACTTTAATCTTTAGCAAAAATTGGCAAAATACGGAAATATTTAGTTGCTTATGAAATATTTCATATTTGGTTTTTATTTCAATAAATCGTCTGATGCTTAATTTCCAAATAGATGTTACATTTTACATTGTAGCTTCTATTGATACAAAAAGCAGGTGTTTCATTTAAAAATTAGAACCTGATTAAAGTTGTTAAATAATTTTTTTGGATTCTTTCCATGAAATATAATTACTTGTATTTCATTATTATTTACAACAAATTGAGAAAGAAAGGAAATATAAAGATTTACGTTACAGCAAACAGTTATAAATTTCCGAAAGTGTAATCCTTTTTGGTTTAATAGGAAATAGTCAATACATATGATTTAAATAAGGAATTTTTTGGTAGTTTAAAACTAAAAATAAAATATTAAATTTAACAACCATATTTACTAAGGAAAAAAAAATAAGCGACATATACAGTAAATTTTAAATTCATTTATTAAGACAAGAAAATTTAAAATTATAAAAATGTAAATTTATAATTATAATAATGAGATATTTAACAAGGATGCTGCTAAAAATATTTATATTCTTTTCATTATTATTTATTATAATTTATTTTCGATGCCTAAGAAAAATTCAGTTGCGTGTATATTTACTAACAATAAAGAATGTTCAATATTTAAACCATCATTATATTTCACTTTAATAATTGGCTATATAACTGTCATGTTATTCATCACTTAACACTTTTGTTGAATTTAAGCGTATAATGGATGACATTAATATTATAAAGAATTTTTACAATTTTAAATATTGTTATCTTGCTCAGTAAATAATTTCAATGAAATCAAATTGATCCAAAAGTGTTCAATACAGCTTTAGCCACATCTATAAATTATGAGGAGTAGAGGATTCAATGTGGAGTTGGGTTGAGATGTGTAATGATGAGCATTGCCAAAATGGCAGTGCAATCTAAGATATATTCGGCGGAGAATCCATTGTTTATGAAGAGGAAAAATCTCCTATTGGTTTGATGGCCATTGAGAGATATTTTTTTCCCTTGAGATGCTTAGGCCTCAATATGACTATAGTTGTGGAGATACACGGTAACAGCTTAGAGTAGCACGGTTACAGTTTTGAGGAGGGACAGAGTGCTTCTGAGAAGAAGCACGAAGTAGTCTTCGGCTGGTTACTGCGTCAGCATCAGTGTTGCTCAAAGTACAATTTTTTACTATTCATTCAGAAAAGTTGTCCAAATATCTAGAGTAGTTCATATTTTACCTGTTAGTCAAAGAAACGTATATTTTATTCGTTTTCTACCACCATCAAAAGATAATTCAATGAACATCAAAATATAATCCTCTATCCGCCACATGGGAATATCAAACCTTAGGAGTTACAGGCTCATCCGAGCGTAAATTTTTAGAAGTATTAAAAAGATAAATTGTGGAATTTTGTCTTGAATTTTGAAGTTTTATTCATTTTCTGTTTTACATGAAATGGAATTATCGAGCTATCCTAAGTTGGCTTTGAAATATAATGTGACCTTTGCATGTAACTTGATTGTTTCTGTTTTTTGAACTTTTCTCCGTTTATGTAGAGGTATATTATGATAAATCTTTAATACAAAGGTATGCCTTCTTGCCAAATATTAATATATATATATATATTAACACACACACACACACATATATATATATATATATATTAAAACACACACACACACACATATATATATATATATATATATATATATATATATATATATATATATATATATATATATATATATATATATATATATATATATATATATATATGTGTGTGTTGTGACAATATCTAGTGACATTTATATTTTAAACCAATGAGTATTGCAGTAAAGTTGTTTAACCATAATATCAAGGGGAAAGAAAGAAACAACCACTTTATGGTTAATAAAGTGATTATATATATACATATATATATTTATATATATATATATATATATATATATATATATATATATATATATATATATATGTATATATATATATATATATATATATATATATATATATATATATATATATATATATATATATATATATATATATATATATATATATAAATATATATATGTATATATATAATCACTTTATTAACCATAAAGTGGTTGTTTCTTTCTTTCCACTTGATATTATGGTTAAACAACTTTACTGCAATACTCATTGGTTTAAAATATAAATGTCACTAGATAATGTTCATCAAGGCCACACATAACTAATTCAGATTTCTTATTCATACGGCGTGGTAAATCCGACATGTCAATGAATTTGCTCCCTGCCCTCAAATTGCATTCTTCGAGAGGCTGCAAAGAATGTGAACTTCCTCATGGAATGTCTGAATGTTGCAGGTGAGAGAAAATACTACCCTAAATTTTACTAGTAATAAGTATTTTTAACTATAATTTTCTACATTCGTAAACTTTTTAAAATCATGAAAATTACCAGTTCTCTATAATTAGTTTTTCAATTTTCAAATCTTTTGACATATTCATTTCAAAATTTCCTGAAATTGCTATATTTTCCAATTTGTGTCCATAGCCACTTCAATTTATTTATGTATATATATATGACTTACTGGATTACCTACATGACTCGTTGCATTTGACTTTTTTTTTTTAAATTTGTTAATATTCCTCTAATTCCATTTTTCTATTTTGTATTTGATGAATATTTTATGCGTCATTGTTAGGAGTATTGGAAAACATAATTCCAGAAGTCGTTTCGAATCACTTTGAGTCAAATGGAAAAACATCTTTTTTTATGCTTAGCTTAAATCTCTTAGGACCTTAATTAAATCCTTTAAATACATAACCAAAAATAGTTACCATTGTGGTTTTTTTTTTGAGGATTTACAAAAAGGCACTCTTTTTTACACCAAGTCTCAACTTGTTTGAGGGTGTTGGACATGATGCTACAGATTGTTTCATCAAACTTACCTCTGACGATTATAACTAAATCATCTGCATATCCAATGCTGGTTATGCTTAGTTTTTTTAACACCTCTAAAAGGGAATCTACAGCACAGCACCATAAGATAGGTGAAAGAACCCGTCCCTGTGAATAACCAGCTTTGTCTTGGATCATTATGTTTTCACCAAAAATTAGACACTGACAAATCTGTTATTCAGCAGATTTTTTTTTTATCCAGGAAAAGATTGTGTCATTAATTCCATTTCTATCAAGCGATTGTAAAATTGTTTCAATGGATTTCTTATCAAAGACGCTTTTAGTATCTAAAAAAACAGTTAAAGCACGTTCTTTAACCTTAAAGTTCTTTTCTAAAATGAAGGATAGATTGTAGATACTACTATTGATTGATCTACGAGGTTCATATGCATATCGAGAGTCGGAAAGTGGTTTTTTCACTAAATAGACTTATGTAATATCTATCTATCAGCTTTTCAATTGCCTTTAGAAGAAAAGATGTTAAGCTAATAGGTATACAGATTTAGTTTGGTAGTAATTATCTTTCCCAATTTTAGGTATAGAAATTACTTTCGTAAGCCTCCAAGCAATAGGTGTATGGTCAAAGGCTATACTTGCTTTAACAATTCTACAGAGAATTAGAACAACGCACTGGTCTTCCTCAATAAGCAGATCCGGTACAATTCCATCAATTCCCGGTGATTTGAAAGATTTAAAGGACATTATTAGATTTTTTTTCGATCATAAGTTGTGATTTTTTGGCAACATACCATTTACTTCTACCACAAATTAATGTACAGAGTGTAAAGTTAGGAGTTTCATTGATTTTGTTGGAACCTGGAAAGTGAACTCTGAAGTGTTCAGCCAGGTTCTCTCTCTCAGATTCTGAAAACTTACCATTCGGCATTTAAGATTGTTTAGACAGCAGATCTATCTTTAGACATTATTTTAATAGTCTTGAAATAGCAGACACAGTTTTAATATCAGTGATGTAATTTGCCAAGAATTATTTTTAGAATCCCTGATAGATATAATATAAGTGGTAAGTACCAGTTTATATTTCTGCCACTTACCATTCTTTTTGGCTCTATTAAAGATCTTTCTACATTGACTTCGCAGTTTACTTAACTCTTTAGACCATCAAGGAATTAATTTTGGTGAACAAGTATCGCTGACATCACATTTTTGGTAGTGTGCTTGGAGAATATAATGTTGCATATGATCAACGGCCAACTCCAAATCTGCTACTGAAGATTACTTACCGAAGTCACCTTCCTTGAGGAGATCTTCTAGATCTTTATTGTAGGAACCTCAGTTGGTATTTTTGGGTTCCTACCTACCACCTCTAGTCCGTTTGCTCCTAAAACAGAAAAGCTAATGTATTGGTGGTCAGATAAGCTTATTTCATCAGATACTTTCCAATTATTTATTAAGCACACTTACTTTTTCATAAAGTGATGTCAATGAATTCTCTTCTATTTATAGCAATAAAGGTGGGTTCATTACGTCTATTAAGAATAAATAAATTATAATACAAAATGTATTCTAAACTATCCTCACCACGTCTGTTGCAATCATTACTTCCCACATAGTGTGGTGAGCATTTGCATCAGAGCCTATGATGAGTTTCTTCGTCAAATTGTTATAATCTAGAAGACTAACAATTTGCACATTGAATGTGTCTTTATCTTCAAAGAGAAGATATGAAGACATACAGAAGATCTCATATTTTATTCCTTGCAATAAACAGAAAACTTTTACAGCAACATTATCCACATTTAGGTAATGGACTAGAATGGAGGCATTTAATTTTTTGCTAATAGCTATTACATGCTCTTGGTCTCAAACAACATTTATCATAAAATATGTTGAAACCCATGTAGGCCTAAAACAGAACTACTGCAAATCCATGGCACTTGAATTAAAACAATGTCGACCTCCCCTATAGTTATCTTCTTCGTAAGAATAGCTGAAGCTGATCGACTATGATAAAGGTTGATCTGTGCTATTTTGATGATTTTTACCATTGAGGTAAAAATTTTGATTTAAGAGATTTGGGAAGCAGTGCTTCTTCCAGAGAAGCTGTGAAGAAGCACTGCTTCCCAAATCTCTTTAAGTAAGGCACAAACTTACTTGAATAGGTGACTTGCTTGAGTTTTATCTAAATTCTTTTTTATGTCACTCTCAGATAGAGGAAAGTTAGGTTGCAGGGTTATATAAGAACCAGAATCTAAATCCAGTTTTTCAATATTAGGTAATTCACTTTCCTTACTAGAAGTAGGAGAAGATTTACTTACTTGAGAGGAGTTTGAACCTTTTTGTACAACTTCCATATCTTTAATGCTCTGCACATCCTTCTGGTTTGATGCCTGGAGAATTTTGAAGATTTCTCAATCCAAATTAGTGTAGGCACCATAATTTAACTTTTTAATTATGGTGTCTACAATAATTTGGCTTCTGATCTTTCAATATCAACTTTGAAGATCCATCTAATAGAATATGTCTCTACAGATTTCTGCAGAGCACGCCATTCTGAAGACTTTAATTCCGGGTTTAGTTTATTAAGCCGTTTCAGAAAGATTGCAGGATCTTTGGTTTGAATGCCCTTTGTCTTAAACGCCACCTTTACTGGTTTACGAAAATCACTGGGATCCAGAACACTGAGCCCTTCACCAAGAAATAGACTCTTGTTATCGTGGAAGGATTTTTAAATCCATTTCACAGTTTCAAGATCATCACATAGGATAATTAGTGCCCCAGACACTAAGCTGATGCCTCGAGCCCTTGGCAGATGATTTCCTAAACAGACCTCATCTGTCCTTGTCAGAATCTCCAGCTGTATGGAGTTAACATTCTTCTTGTTGAGTTTATGGTTGGGAAACCATCCTTTACAATGGCTGTTTTATGTCTTCTAACAGCCTAATCAAAAGCCACAGACCTAAGTCTTATGGTGCCACCTACCTTCTGAGCATTCTCCACCTGCTCCCTTGCTTAGTTGTGACACCTTGGATTGCGTCTTTGTGTTTTTGTGGGAACTCCTGGCCCTACAACTGTGTTCCTGTGTGCTGACTTGTAAAAACTACACTTCCTCCAGCAGCAAGATTGCCAGATCTCTTCTTTGTGCCGGGATTTTGTTCCTTAGGAACTGTTTTGTCGGCTGATTGGATAACACCAATAGGTGTATCCAATCCTTTTTTATCTTTATTATTCATATTTTTTTTATTTCCGACAACTATGATGACCTGTTAAGTGAGTTGGGAACTGGGAGGAAATATAAGGTCACCACATGATAGCCTCCCTATACAGGTGGAAGACAAACATAGAACGAGGTTTGGACTGGTTCCTTGAGGGACCCGTTAGTGACACCATAACCATGATTCCATTCCTCCATTGGCACGGAGCCTAACGCCATGAATTGGGTTATCTTTCTCTATTAGCCAGATGCATTAGCACAGCCTTCTCACCATGGGGAACACTGCCAGAACCTAAATCTAGTTTAGGTTCCAGACGTACATCACCTGTATTGCCTGTGTACAACCTCACACTACTTTGAGATTACATGACTGGGTTTTGTGAGGGTGGAAGCAATGTTACTTAGAGATAATATTTTTTAACGGTTTTTTTTGTCTTCTTTCCAAAAACTATGTTTGTAAGAACTAAAACTATATAACAATTATTTTAGTATAAGAGCACCGATTTTAATGAGTATCAAACACAAAGTAGGAATTTTCTCAAAAAGGTAAAAATATAATGCGTTAACTTGCTGCAAAACAATTTTATATTTCTATAAATTTAAGAAATATTTCAAATGTTTATAAACTATAGTTAAATGCTTTATTTAAATGTTTTGTGTACAACAGTGTTCAAGAATTTTAAACTACCTCAATTTAACAACTGTAAGAATTGTTACTGAATTCTTTTTTTGCAATATATGGGCTTTTAAGCAAACACATTTATTCAATTTAAAACTTTTTTATTTATAATTACTTGTAAATATAAAAAAAAAATATCCTAAATTTAAAAATACTAATGTTATTTCTTATAGGCATTTTTTCCCTCAATTTTTTCTTCGATTCTTTTCCGTCTGATTAATATACTCATTTTTATTAGAAAATTTTAACGTACAAAAAATATTGTTAAAAGTTACAGCTACTGAATAATATGGTTTTGAAAGTACTTTTTTATATATTTTTTCATTTATATTGTGCATCGTTGTAACTACACATAAAAAAGTGAAATGTCATAAATGATTATTTTATTTAAAGAAATGCTAAAAATATTTTGGAGAGGAAAAACACCAAAAAGTATCTCGAAAGCCAATTCAAAAGTTGTAGATATGTCATGAAGAATAACACACTAAAAAGTAACAAATTTTTCACTTTAAGTATTTTATATCAGCTATAAATTTGCAATAAAAGTATCAGATTGTTTCCTTAAGATTGTAGGAAAATTTCTAAATGAAATCATGTACGTGGCATTTAAAACATTAAACTATATAATAAGAAACAACAGTAAAAACAATTTTAATAGGAACAAGTTTTCTTTTATACCACTACTAATTAAAAAAGAAACTTGAATATTGAATTTTTTTTTTTATTTCTAGATAAAAACAGTATGCCATCATTTTGGTATTTGATGTGTGTATACATTCCTATGGAAGAGATTCACTCAATAATAAAAGTGATAACTTAATGAATCCTATTTTATAAGTAATTTATAGAAGGGTTTCTGAAGACCCAAGCACACATAATTTAAAAATGTTATTTTTAAATTATATGTGCAAGCATACATAATTTATAAAAGTAATATTTCTACAATAAGGGTGAAAGAGATAGTGATAGCTCATTGTCAGGAAATTTTCAAATAGATGATTTTTGATCGCGGAAAAATTAAAATTACTATCATGAAAAAAAATTGAAAATTAAAATCATAGTTTTTGTTGTCGGCTGTGGTCTGTTTCTCATGAATCAAATGTGGTTAAAATTGAATTTCCCAATCACCATTGTACAAAAGCATTTTAATTTAATATATTATGCAATTATCGTGAACGACTCCATTTACCGTAAATTATATAATGTTGAAATGCTCCAGAATTTGCAATGAAGTCTCATGCCAACACAATGTGTGTTATATTTTGGAACAAATGTTTTTTGTGGCAAAATAACGAAACATTTTTACTAATATAAGAAAATTACTACCAATAACATAATTCAAACATTAAGTTCTGATAAGAAACAAATGATATGACAATAAAATTAAGGTTAATAAGATTTGAACATCTGTCTCAAAATGATTAAAAAAAAAAAAAAAAAAAAAAAAAATTTCACAGATATTTGAAGTTGTTGTGCCATGTTAAGATATGTCTATCTTTAAATTTAAAGAAATTCAAAAAACGTACAAAGTATAATATGCAGATGGAAATCCACTTACAAACATTTAATAAAAATTTGTCTATCCTATGTTGTTCAACTTTGAAGGGAAACAAAATACTGAGTTACTTATATGATGAAGAATTTTAGTCACTCCTTAATCCAAGGTGAGAATTTCAAGATAAAGTAAGTTTTTGATATTGTATGCCAACATCCAAGCAATGCGAACAAAATTGCAATATGGGTACATTTCTCACAGCTGGTAGACTGTTTTAACTGATGAATGGGAGTCAAATGTGCAGCCATGGTTTCCTATTGTAGCAGTGAATGCGATAAGGACCAGGAAATTTCTTAAGAACCTATTTTTTCTTTAGATTTTATGATTTTACTAAGCTTGGAGAATAAGATAATCTTTAGGAAATGATGATAATAATAATAAATTTTCATGACTTGAAAAATAAGTTAAGTATAATTATTTAGAGATCATGATTTTGGTGGTAAACGTTCATCTTGAAAATAATTGGTTTAAATGTGCCAACAATATTTACTAGAATCTATGGGAAGCTTATTATATAATGTTATCCTTGAAACATTGTAAAGATATATTTATATTAGAGAGAAAAACAATGTCAGTAAATAAAAATATAAAATATTTTTCAGGAACAGAAAATTTGAGCGTCTTACCGAGATTTGATTAATTTAGAACTACTACAAGAAATATGTATCAGTTAATCAGTATGTAACCACATTGATTAATTTTTCAAAATAAACAATATATTGTAGGGAATTGATTTTCCTTAATTGATTTATTTTACTTTTCTTAGAGATTTTTCCTGAGATTGGAATTTTAATCAAATGCAAAGACATTTTTTTAAAAAAAGTTAAAATGAGGTAATTTATCCCCACAGTTAAAACTACTCTTTGATTTAGTGGTATTAATACATGAAATCAGTATCGTGTATTCTCTCAATTATAAAACTTTGTCTGAGAAATAGAAATCATGCCGATGGAGATCCAAATTGCGATTAAAACAATATATATTTTTATTAAAAATAATGTTTTTATAGACATATGTTAGTTCTATTTTGTTGATTAAATACAATTATTACAAGCTTTTCTTCATTATCAATGTAAGTTAATTGGCGATATTGAATGTATGATTAATATTCAATTCAATCAAATTAGAATTCTGGCAAGATTTTACACTTGAATACAAATGAGAAAAAAATAATTTTAGAATATTATTTTACTTTAAATATAAAATGAAAGATTCATTCTGTTTGTAATATTGTGACAAACTTTTGCATTGATTTTGTAAACTTTATAACGTGTTTTAAGAAATAATGCAAAATCAAAATAAACTGTTATGGATGCTGGAAAATGCATAATTATAAATAATTAAAACAATGTGATAATTACAGGGATTTAATTTTATATTTAATTTTTTTTAATAGCTGTTAATTTCAGTAATGATGCTTATTGAATAAGGAGTTTAAATTTTTTCAGATTGTTTCAGAACATTGTTTCTTGTAGAATTTGAATCATGCAAGCTTAAGCATGGAATGTTTATTTAATTATGTCTCACAAAATATGTAACATTTAATAATTAGCTATCTTAAAAAGTCTAATGTTATTTCTCTCTACCACAGTTATTTCCTTTTAAAGATTTAATTAATTCAATTTCCTATATTAAAATTTTCTAATCACTTGTGCAACTCATGTTATCCAAAACCTAAAGTTGTGTCTAAAACTTTGCCTCTGTATAATAAGTAGATAATAATAGATCTTTTTTATGTACTTAAGTTTCATACAACATTTAGTCATCAAAAATAATCTTAAAATCAGTGACATTTTTCAACATTTTTTTGAAGTTACAAATGTAAAATTCAAAAGATTATTTAATCTACAATACGTGTCATGTATTCATAACATGTTATGTAACTAAAAATACAAATTCTTTTATTTTTCTAATATAAAGTCTTTTTATTTAAGTATTTTTTTAATTATTTAACTAATCACATTGATCTTGTCGTTGGGTAAAGTTTTAATTTTGCCACTATTTATGTCAGCAACTAAAAAAGATTATGATTTTTTTAAAAGTATCTGTTTACAGAAAAAATATTTTTGACGCATATTTCTATGCCATTATACCAAACTGTTTCTAAAAAGGAAATCGTGACATATTCGCAACTTTTACAATGTTTTCCATTTTAACGGTACCAAAGGCATGATTTTTTTCTTATTATAATTTTGCTTAAAAACTATGCGATTGTTTTTTTTTCCTAAACACTATAATAAGAATTGAATTACTAATAAGCACAGTTCTTTTTGTTAAACCTGTATTAGAATTTTATTTAAATTGTACTTTGTTGTGAGAAAGATGCAGTTATAGATTCTCCTTCACATTTTTTATTTTTTGCTACCAAAGTGTATATCTTTCATTTTTTATGATAACATATATCGTTCGTTTTCATTCTTTTGCCATTTACATTTTTCAAAATAGCACTCAGGCCGTTTCGGCGCAATAAAATGGTTTAGAATTTCAGATTTAGTTTTGAACTTGAAGTTTTTGAACGCAAAAAAAATAAGAAGTTTTAGAAATATATTTCAGATACCATAAATCTATACACATTTTTGTGTCAATTTTTTCTACAAGAAGTAAAAATTTTTTTTCTGAAATTGCATATGCCAGGCTTTAAGAATTTTACTTATGAAAAATGTAAGCAAAATGTAAATATAAGTTACTACAACAGTTAATATTTTTTAAAAAATTAAATTCCGTAACTTAATTTTATATAAAATGAATTTGATCTAATATCAAAAATATGTAATGTTGGATAGCTAACTCATGAAAATATCATTATAAATTGAAAATAAAAATTACCAACAATTACTAATTGAAAATTTCTCAAAAAGCATTTATCTTTTTTGCATTTGCAAAAAATTAACTCATACAAAATACCTTAAAAACTGAGAATCTAAAATCACCTTTGGCAAATGGAATTAGAGTTATATTTTTCATACAAATATGCATATAATTGCTACATAATACACACATTATCTAAAAATATTTACAAACCTTATAAATAACGTAAATTCTGTTAAAGGTAGCAACTAAAATAGAATTTTTATAACTAATTTATTTTGCTGTATACGTATTTATAAGTATTTATGTTATAATAGTAATGAAAGTCCTATTTCTTTATTTAAATAATTAATAATTGATATATAATTAACATATTATAAATTATTTTGTTTCTAAAGAAGATATGTATAGATATACAGTGACATATAGATCTGAATTTTTTCTCATCCTCACAAAATTATGATGCTATAAATTATCTTTCATAAATTATTTTAAAATTAAAAAATAAAATATTTTGAACTCAAAATTTTCAGATATTTGAAGTTTACAAAAAAAAGAAAGATTAAAACCAGCTAAGAACTAAGAAAAAAATATATTTATTCATTTATATTTTGATTTTGCAAATAAATTAAATAAGCTGATGCTATTATTAATCTAAAATAAAAATACATCCTTACCATTGTATTAAAAGTTACTGAACGTATCTAATATCTACTTTAACAGTCACTCGTTCTGAAAATAGAAGAAATATGTTATTAAAACCTTCCGAAAATAATTTTTCTTACTACCTTGTATTAAATACATATGTAAAAACAATAATGATTTCACAAAAAATGATTAGACATATGATAGTTATTCGTTTGAGATGACGATTTAAGCAATATCAATTTATTTTAAAAGAATTTCTTTACGTTCAACTTAATACAGAAGAAGGTTTTGATTAAGTTTTGTGACAATATTATTTATTTGAAACATTCAATTATTAAATTATCCCGGTATCCTTAAATAAGGATTTTAGCATAAAAATGACTGATAGATATTTACAGTATTCAGATCTACGTGCATATATTCTATATATCAGAAGAACCTCTAACATTACAAGATTGGTAGGAATTATATCAGAAATAAGTTCTTAAATTTTCACTCAAGCGTAACATTATTTCAAAAAATTTTGTATAAAAAATGACGATTCTAATTTTAACTGAAAATTTCATAACTATAGGTAGCATTGTCAATGCTTTTTGTTTAAAAACAAATTATTTAAAATGCAAAGTGTGGTCAATGAAATTGTTTAAGCTATTTTAAAATTGAATTAATATCTTTTTTTCAATTGGCCTTGTTATGCAGAATTTTGAATTCTGAAAATAAAATCAGTTAAACACACTTCGATTGATTGAATTAAAAATACACAATAGTGTATTTAAATTCTACATTAAAATATAAATTTTATTCAGTACAAATATAAAAGAATTCAAGGATATATGCAATAAATATGTATTTAACACGTAAGAACACGAGTTGTTAATATATTATTTAATTAATACATTTAAATAATACATCTAGAATTTTAAACGATGTATTTTTAAATAAACAATGTTAAATGTACCATTAAAATAATGGTTTGATTTTGTTTATTTCCTACTTTATAATTGTTGATTTTGAGATTATAATATTGTTCTTTAAAAAATACAGTGCAAATAATTTCTCATTTGAAATTCTTGTTCTGTAATACTTTTAAATCAATCAAACTGATAAAAATGTTTTTTTTTAAATATAAGTAATTAAATTTCTAAAAAGCTAATTTAGATTACTATGCAATTACCACAACTTTTATAATACAATGTTTTTAAAGAAATAGTTTAAAAAGCAAACCTATATTGTGAATGATAGAATGATAAAATAAGAAGTCATCGACTACTAACTGGTGCTTTTTAAACCAATTAAAGATTTAAATTGTATTTTGATCACTTGCAAAGAATTTTGTACATATTAAAATGCTAATTTCAATCTGAAGAAACTGCCTATACTAATAAAAGAATTTCACATTCCACATTAATTAACAATTTGAAAATGCACGCATTACTACACAAATAATGTAAACTTATGTTTTAACAACCATCGTGACAAACTATTATGGACCTTGTTTGACTTCATCAGACATTTGGAAGATAAGCATCAGCTACATATTTGCGAAATCCTCTTTAATAAAATTCAGTAATTTGTTCTAGACTTGAATTAAATCGTTTATTTGCCCTATTTAAGTTGAATATCGCCTTAATAGGCAGCATATAAATAAAGAGATAAACTAAGTTAGATTAATGCCATACGGAAATGTCTACCTAGTTAAAGACATTAACATACATGATATACATACATACTCAATTACATACAGATTTACTACATTATGTGTAATGTAAGTGTTTGAGTTGTATACTGTTCCCTTGAAGACATTCACATAGTTCATGTGAATTCTTAAATTTATCTTAAAATAAAATTTCAGTAGGTGCTAGCGAAAGAAGATGATTTTCCCATGTAATTCAGGGAGAGTTCATTGGGGATATATACTGATGAACTCACACTCCTTTTTGCATTCCCCACTAGTAGTGTCAAGTATAGGAATTTAATTTTAGCTTACCTAATAATTCTGTACTTCCATTTTAGTTTAGTGTGTTTTGAGTGGCAGCTGTTATCTTATTATAGTAAAGAGAAATGAAGTAAGATCATCACCAAATTAAATGTAACTGTATAAATTAAGTGAGATAATGAATAAAGTGGATGAAAGAAAAAATAGGTATCATTTACTGACGAATCTAACATTTGGTGACCCAAGCATTTGGTTTTCTGTTTATAGAAGATTTGATAGAATATTTTAAATTATAAAAAATTTGTTATATGGAACATCATATTAACAAAGCAATCAATCTCCGGTAACAGCAACTTTTACGAAAACATATAAAATTTTAATGCCTATGTTTGCAGTGGAAAATTTAATAAAAATAAGTGATATTATGATTAAATTAGCTTATTTAGAATGAATAAATTTGGATTTAGTTGCTCTTGATGTTGGAATTTTAGAAATTGCATTAAGGGCAAATGATAATAGTAACAAGCTATTCATAAAAATATGAATCTGCAAATGAATAAAAAATAAAATTTGTAGAAGCTGTTGTTCTCACCAATCCTAATTATAGGGTAAATAGTGAGAAATCAAAACTCAAAGTACCAAAAATAGAATTAATGAAATTTAATTAATGGCAGAAAAGTCAAAGACAGATCATGTTCTTGGAGTGAATTTAAAGGAATACACGAAAATAATCAAATGTAACTCAAAGA
The DNA here is from genome assembly GCA_030067965.1 of Latrodectus elegans. Lineage (NCBI taxonomy): Eukaryota > Metazoa > Arthropoda > Arachnida > Araneae > Theridiidae > Latrodectus > Latrodectus elegans. The sequence continues at coordinate 6,302,935 of CM057818.1, forward strand.
TCAATTCCAATATCTAATACAATGTATTTCGCCTTATACAAGAGGCAAAAAAAATTAATTACAGTTATCTTCCAATGGTGGCAAATTATTCAACGTCTATTGAAAGCCTCAGAGCAATATATGGGCGTAAAGTCTATGGGTGGAATATTATATACGTAAATTTTCAAACTTAGTAATTAAGAGTGCCAAAAAATCAAAATTAAATATCACTCAATTACTCGTATAAATTAAATTAGAATCACATATCAGATAACTAGAATCGATTGGCATGATGTCAAATAGATTCGCAGCAATGTTTCTTTTTTCCATTGGTGTACTTATGCATTCCAGAAGAAATTTAAACTGGGGATAATAAATTTTTCAGTTGAAGATAATGAATCTTACTAAGACTGAATGAATAAGATAAATAAGAATTTAATGAATCTCTAAGGTTTACTCATTTATGGAACTTTTTTCTGACCAAGAAAGAGGGAAAAGAACACGTCACTCTTGAAAAGACGTGTAGGGAACAAAGTGATGCCTATAGAAAGATTTAAAAGGATCGGGAAGAAACAAATAGCCCTACTTTAAGTAACTTGTTTTAAAGAATAAAAGAAATGAATAGTAGGAAATTAAAAAAAATGTATATTTTGTAGAAACTTCTGTCAAAGTAAATAATATTATAATGCCCAAAATTTAAATTATGATGACCAACTAAAAATTATGAAAAAAATTAATAGTTTTTCATGTTTGAAATCAAAGTATGCAGCAAAATGTTTTAAAGGCAGAGTTCAGCATGCAATTTTCTAAGGAAATATTACATTATTTCTTATCTAGAATTTAAGCAGAAATCACAAGTTACTGTCAAGTGTATACAAGGAAGGAAAAAATAGTAATACTCTTTCATAGGTACTACAGGAAAAATTTTGCTTCAGACTCTTATGGCTCCAGTTCTACTGGAAATAAATTCAAACTCATATGGTTCCAATTCTACAGGAATGAAAGAAAATTGATGAAAAATGAATTCTTATTACAGATGCTGATTGTGTTAGTTTTCAGATTTATCTGTTAATACGTTCAGATTTTACTGGAAATATTTACAGTGAAAAATTACAAAAGCTAAGATTAGAGCATTTTTTGTGTTGAAAACATTTCTTGGATACGAAAGCTAAAAATTATTGGATATGAAAATTTTGTTTTCAACGTAGTTACCACACTTGCGATTCATAATATAGATATTAGAAACCTCTAAACGTCGGAAGATTTTGCTATTAAAAATTCTTTTGAACATCAATCTAAATGTGAAATTTATAAGGTGCTAAGCGATCATTTTAGAGCAAATTTAAAAAAAAAAAGAAAATGAAAATGAAGGAACATACGAATGGAAACTGCCATGAATACATGGTAAAAATATACCGGAGTACAAAGATATAGATGAAAAGAATTACAAAAAGTAATATCAAAATTAGTATCGGAACTAAATTGTATGCGACAGCTAAATATTTAAGAGGTGAAAATGAGGGACAAGTTTTAGTGAATGTGTAGTGGTAGCTAATTCAAGAACCGTGCCACTAAAGAATATGACAATTTCTAGACTAGAATTAAGGATATGTCAAGAAGTGCACATCTTTCTGACATAGTAAAAATTCAAACATGGTGAACATTCTTAATTCCGAAACATTACGTAGTGTTATGGAACACTAATCTTCTGCTCTGTATTGGATAAATCATGATAATTCATGGTCTGTGTTTATAAAAATATCGAATTAAAGAGATAAGAAGTCTTATAAGTTTGAAAATCGGGAACACTCAGCAGGTACATAGAACTTTTTAGATTTCTGATCACAGAATTCCTCTGCCAAAGAATGATTGAAAATTTGTTGGTAAGAGAGATCATTATGGTTGCAGTGGAATGAATAAGCTTGGCCAAATTCATAAAATAAGTTGACTGAAGGAGCATTCCAAGAAAAGGTAGCACTAAATCTATTAGAAAAAATTAGATTTCAGAATTTATTTTTCACCTTATTTCAGTAATTATTTAAAAAATATTATGAATGTTAAGTTGGGTGTTGATATTTTAAGAGAATCCATATGAAACAAAAAAAGAACGTCAAAGTGCTGAACTTTTTTAAAAAATTACGCCCTTATGTTGGCTCTTTCGAGCATAATAAGTCTTTCAGTCCAATAAAGAAAAGAAGTATCTCCAGGAGTGGAGAGCATCTTGAAATGTGAAGAAGAGCGAGCTTCCTGCAGGGCAGAACATTTCCAAAGATGCTAGTCATCCATGCCAACATGTTCCATACATAAAATGCAGTCGGGTGAATCCACAAGCCCTATGTGATATAGATGTTTCTGGAGAAAATCTAGAAAGGGGTGTAGTGTAACAGGCCTCCTCGTGGTGCACCCTGGGTAACGCTAAATCTGTTACAGTCTTCGTCTTTCTCTTGATGAACTGAAAGCGGATAAATTAGGCAAAGCTGATAAAATGTAAAATAATGTTGAAAGAATATTTTCAGGATAATAATTTAAAAAACAAAGTCTACGGCCTTCAGAGATAATCACGGATTATTTCGAGTGAAGACAATATTAACCGAGAGGAAGAATTTAGAAAACTTTATGTATTAAATCATATTGTCAAGTGAACAAAAGTTGGCAAAATTGCTCATATTTGAACATCATTTGATTCTACATCCCGCTAGATTTATGTGCTTTTAACTATTCTTCGAGAGAAATATTAGATTTTAAACGTTGTAAAGACGATGAGATCATTTATTTCTAAATGCTTAGCTTATAGAAGACACACTGCAAAATCTATAAGGACAGCTTCTGTATCATTCCTAAAGGACAGGATTATAGATCATCAATTTTTAAAGTCGCAAGAATGGACGTAGCAGGACATGTGATTCTGAAAGATAAAACATTAGCATGGTTTGTTTTGTATACAGGCGCTTTGTTAAATACTATACATCTGGAACTGTTGGCATTCCTGTCAGTGAATTGCTTTCTATTAAGTTTAAGAAGATTTATTGCAAGACTTGGACGGCTTCTTGTAATTAACAGTGACAATGGTATGAACTTCACAGAAACTAATAATCCTTTTAAGACTATTGATTGAAAAAATGATTGAAGGCAAAGCATCCAATTTAAAGTTATATCGAAGTTTAACTCTCCCTCATTTTGCTGGTGGAGTCGTCTCTGGAAACATTTAATCCAAATCGTTAAGAACAGGCTGCGAACTGTCGAGACAGTTCGCAGCATGTTAGTTACAGTACATGGAATTTTGTAACAGTAAACAGCTTAAATGCTTGTTTGGACATACTGTTGAAATTATTTATTAGCAACATAATTATCTTATATACCTCCAATCATAATTTTTCTAAGAACTGTTCAAACACTGCACACCTTTACGACCGCTTCAGTATTAGTTTAAACAATATTACGATGTTATTTTTTCCACCATCCAAAGAAGCATATCTAACAAAAACTGCACAACACAATTGACTTTTCACTGCTTACAAACATGTGCAGCATAAGCTGTGTTACATCGATGAAAACCGCCACGTGTTAGAATTTCGTGAGTTTCAGCACCATATATTTTGGCACATACCTTATGTTTATCGAAATAACATCGAAAACCAATTATTTTTGTAGGTTTCAATCCTACCATAAACTCTTTTTCTATCAGTCTATTATATATATCTGAATACATATTATTTAACAGACATAAATATTTTCACAATCAGTGGACTTACAGTCATTTACAGAAAATGAAACTTCTTTGAAAAATATAAAATATCTAAAGAATACTGTGACTAAAATAATATCTAAAGTGTGAGACTAAATGGAAATTTTGTGGACATTGAACATTATCTCTTTTTACTATGCAAAGAAATTATTCCCTCTCAACCTCCAAGTATATATTTAAGAAATTTTATGTGAAATATATTTTTAGCATTTTATCAATAATTTTTCGTTTATTAAATATGTCGAAGTACATTTTATTTAAGATAAATGACTTGTTATTTATAAAAGAAATGATGTCAGCAGAAATTCTTAATCATATGTTTAATGCCCTTCATAAAATAAGGTGACATTTTTCATTTAAATGAAGTTTAATTCAGTGAAATTAAAATACTCTATTCCGCATTAAATTGTACTTAATTATGATACTTTGAACTTTGACTGTATCAACATAATATATTTTATTTTATTTTATAAATCTTAGTAAATTTTCTCATATTTTCATGAAAAGAACCTAAAATTAATGAAATCTAAAAATAATATTCAGTATTAAAAGATACTTAATTATGATACTTTGAACTTTAATTATATCATTAAGGAATAACAAATTTTAACTTAATTTATTATGCTTAAAATCTTAAAACATTTTCTGATAATGCTTTTCTCAAAAGCTAAATTTAAAATATTGCATTATTTGAACTTTGTTTTATTTCAATTCAAAGTATAAAAAACTTCTTACTAAGTTATATATTTTAATTTAAAACAGTTTTTGTTAATAAGGATTACTTCATTTTGCTTTTAGATCTAAACTGACGTTATATTTTTAGATATGTTTATAATATCTAGTTTAAAATGTTAACACTTTGAATAAATAATTTGGTAAATATTTTAAAAAATAACAAATGAACTATAATTAAATTTATAGGAGCACTTTAAGCATGAGTAAATTAAATTAAAATGACTAGTTAGCTAACTAGTTAAAGATATTCTTTTTCGGATTTGCTTAAAATGTTTATCCTTTTAGACTAAAATAAACATAAAACAGAGAACATATGTGTATTTTTTTTACGTTTTACGATGAAGAAATGAAAAACTCTGATTAAAATACAGCAAACCATATCAACCATAGAAAAATATTACATAAAATTTGGTGACAAATATGCATACGCATTAAATTTTGAAGAATTAAGTACAAAATTTATTCATAAGTTATAATTTTCAAATGTCTATCAAAATAACAAGAATATTTTCGAAGCTTTTTACTAATGCAAGAATTGAGAAAATTAATATTATAAAATTATCAACTGGAATTCCAATTAAACAAAAAATTTCCTTTTTTTTATAATCTTCTATTAAAATTATCTCTTAAAATCATGATGTACATCCAAATAAAATTAAAATTTAATTTACTTTACAGAATTAATTTCTGAAAACAACTTATTTCAATTTAAAAATTTCTACAGAAAGCTGACATTTTTAAATTTCTAAAAATTACCTTTTTTTTCTTAATTGGTGAAAATTATTTAAAATTGAAACATGTATGTTATATTTAGTTAACTTATCTATTTCATGTTCTATGAAATAAAGTATTTTTTTAATTAAGTCTTAAATCTAAGTTTGCTTCATATGAATTAATTACGATAAAACTAATTTTATTCTAATTGATGATTCGCTATGAGATGATTCTTAATTAGGGAATATCAATGAATCTTGTTTTTCTGAAAATCTTGAAATCTATTATTATTATGTAATAGGTTTGAAATGAAGTTAGCTTTACATATCATTTAGAATTATAATTGCATTTTAAGACATAGTGTTTATTTTTTTCTTATCCATCTACACATAAATGCTAATTTCAAAGAGTTCAGTTTAAGATATGACTTTCGGCATCGAAATACAATCAAATTGCACTTCAGAATCTTAATTCAATTTGTAAACACACATATATAACTGTGTAGGAAACCCAGGATTGTACCTTAATGTTAACGGGTGCCTCCTCCCCAAAACCTAATGTGCTCCACACTTCAACGAAGTCGCTGAGGGTGATAACATCGTGGCATTTATAAAGGCAATCAAATTGTGTTTACAAAATAGTAGCAAGGTTTTACAGTACATTTTAAGCCCTGTTGAACATCTGGTGATGCCATTAACATTTCGCACAGTTAAAAACAAAATTTGACATGATGACAAATATAACAATCGATGAATAAACAATTTACAATTAATGACGAGACTGTTAACACTATGTAGAAAAGTTATGACATTAAATACATTATATACATTAAATACAATTTTTTATATAGTATGAACACTTAAATATGAAAAGGAAAAAAATAGCATGATAAGAAATGTGATAACTATATACACGCGAAAAATTTATATAATCTTAATAAGCACTTTAACTTTTTAAAGCATTTTAGATTCAAAAATTTTAAAAGGTATTTAATATTCTAAAAGTATATAGGATTAAAAAAAATTCTAATGTTCAAAAGTGGGTTCATAATGTTTGAAAATTTCATACAATTCGAAACATATTGTTCATAAATTTCAATAAGTTCATAAAAACTTTAAGCACCATTATTGGTTGTAGAAAAGAATTAACTTTAAGAACAGTTTTCTGACTAATCTGTGGAAAATTCTAGGTTGTCTATGGAAGAGTGGCTTGTACAATTTGTTAAAAGCACAGTTTAAAAGTTTTCATATGTTAACAGAAGTTAAATATATCCTGTATCTTCTGGTCTTAATACCATAAAAAAGTTCACAAATCTCTATGTGTATTATTCTTGTTTACGAATTTAAAAAGATTCCCATAATTGTTTTAAAAGAACGAAACACTATATATGATTTTTGTTATTAACTGGAATTCTGGTGAAAAAGAAAAGAAAAATTGCTAAATGTGCTGAAAAAGTATGTGTTGCAGTTTTCATTAAACAAGAAATTGCAATTCAAGATTTCAAATGCGAAAAGATAAATTTATGTAAAGAAAATTTATGTTTATTTGTTTTATGTCAATAATCATTTTTGAAGATTTTACAATGTAAAGATTTCATGCATCCTGGAGTCACTGTTTCACTTAAAACTTGCATAGTGCATAATTTATTATTGAGTAACTTGCATAGTGCATAATTTATTATTGAGTAACTTGCATAGTGCATAATTTATTATTGAGTAACTTGCATAGTGCATAATTTATTATTGAGTAACTTGCATAGAGCATAATTTATTATTGTGTAACTTGCATAGTGCATAATTTATTATTGAGTAACTTGCATAGTGCATAATTTATTATTGAGTAACTGCCATAAAAAATAATAAATTAAATATTTAAGCTTAGTTGTAAGATGTATCGATAGATATGTAAGATTTTTAAACTCTTCATTTACTGCATTAATAGCATTCTTAAAAATTCACAGATTATCAAATTAGATTTTGTAAATAACCTTAAAATAAAGAAAAATTTACATCAGTATCTTTGGTCATTCCTTTATATTTACTGGACAAATTTACAACAAATACTATATATATTTATCGCCATAACAGTATCTTAATGGTTTATTGTGAAACTATTTGTGTAATATTTTAATTTTGAATAAATACGCATACACAAACCTATTTTCGATAGTATAACGCATTTATAGTAACATAATTTGCTATAATTTTATAATTCATAAGACAAATATCATTTAAAGGATCAAAAAATTTAAATTAGGAAAAATATTTTTTAAAGTATAAAAATTATATGCTGTAAAAATTATATGCCAAGGTTAAAACTAATATTGAAGTTAAATTTGATTCATATTTTAAAAATGCATTAATCTGAAAGTTATTTAGAAATATATGCATTGGGGATTTTATTAAATAATAATTATTATTCACTAATATTCACGTATATTTCAATGAACATTTTAATTAATATTTCTTAATAAATAAAATTTATAACGAAATTTAATAATTCTAAGTTTTAATGGTTTAATTTCTAATTATATAAAAGAAAATTCCTTAAAATACAACTCTAACTGTGTTAAGCAGCATTAAAATAATTGGAAAAATAACTACCAGTGTTTAAAAACATAAAAATTGCAAAAGAATTCATTTTCAAATATACTGAAGAATTAAAAATACTGAAATTGAATTGAAATTCTTTTATAAACGATCATAAAAATTATATATATATATATATATATATATATATATATATATATATATATATATATATATATATATATATATATATATATATATATATATATATATATATATATATATATATATATATATATATATATATATATATATATAAATATATATATATATATATATATATATATATATATATATATATATATATATATATATATATATATATATATATATATATATATATATATATATATATATATATATATATATATATATATCAATTTATTTTTTTGTATAAATTTTTAATCATTGTGGAAAATAAAATTTCTCCTACTTTTCTTTAAATACCTAAATCTTAACTATTCTGTAATAGTTAAACTTACCAAAAGTTCTATCCAGAATAAATGGGAAAATATTTCTATCATTAATTTTTATGATACCAAAACTTCCTTAAGGTATAATAGATTTATGAAATGGTACATTTCAGGGAAAATTGGCTCTTTTTACTTTTATTCACCAAATAAATCATTTAATTCAAATTTAATAAATTAAATTGCTTGCAGATGATATTGTATAATTTATCCAACATAAAGGCATATTAATATCATTAAGAACTAAATAAATAATAATTCGATTGTTGAATACGTCATTTAAAAATATTTACACTTATTTAAAAAAATGTGCAAATTTTTTTCCAAGAAACTTTACAAAAATGATGAGTGATTACAGTAAAATTTGTTACAAAGATCTTGAATAAAAAAAAATCCCAATTCTTTTGTGATGCTTGAAATCATTAAATAAGAATAATCTCTAAATCAGCCTAGATTTCATTTTCTTTTTGTCGAATAGAAATTCCACTTATATGTTCATCCGGTTAGAAAATTAGCAATTTAAAAAAAATGTCCTTTAGTCCTTTTTTATATGAGTTAAAATTACTCACAAGAATACAAATTTTTGTAAACTTTAATTTTTTTATATGTAAATTTGTGATAATTCCGACAAGGATATTTTTCAAGCAGCATTAATATAACTTTTATTAAGCAAGCTTTTAGTAAAAAGCTGTCTACTGGCTTATAAGAATGTAGTTACATTTAATTATTTTTAAAATAAAGTTTTTTATCATAAATTTTCTTATTGTTCATTATTAAACATTTTACTGGATAATAAAACAACAAGAGAATAGACAAATTTGGTAAAATATAAGCTAATTGCTATATTTATATTTATAAAACTTTAAACAGAATATAAAATTCCCAAAATATTTTTCTTAATTTTAAACATTTTAAAATTATAAAATTACTATTGGTGAATGTTATACTTGAAGAATTGAAACACTGGAATTCAATATTTTAAGCAATAAAATATTTAGTTTCAATTCTGAAATATAATTCACTCAAAATAAAAGTATCGCAAACGGTTAAAATTCAACGTTAAATATATAAATCCAGTACCAGCTCTGTTGCCATTGAACTAAAAGAAACTTAAAACTGTACCTCATGCTATTCCTAATAAATAGTTTAAATAATTATCAATTTATAAACTACAATAAAAATAATCAAAATGAATGATTGAGGGGAAATATCCGACAAAAATGTATACTATTATTATTATAATTAATTGTGTTGGGAATCCTCAAGAAAATACCTAAACAAAAATAAATATTGATAATTGTATCGAATCTTATGTCAGATAAAATTAGAAAAATTGTTATGCATAAGATGGGATTTAATGGTTTCAAAATATTCCCAGTTTGATTTTTATAATCGCATAATAGTTTGGACTTTATTGAAGTAATTCCATCTTATATGATGCTCTTGATTCAGAAATGTTTGACTTAACGTCAGAATACTGTTGGAAAATGTTTCAGCTTTTTACCTCCGAAAAGAAATGTTTATCATTAGATGTTAGTATTCATAAGTCCCACATAAAGAATACAGGCAATTTTCTGTGTCTTAGTGGTATTACAATGCCCTTTACAGAAAAAAAAGACTTAGTATCTTAGTCATTTTGAACAACGGAGAGATAATGCTCATCTTGCTTTAGTGTGCAAGGTATTTACGATGGTTTTAGGGTTTGGACAGTGAATCCAGCTCAGTATCCATGAAATTTCTTTTCGGAAGGCAACTTACTTGGTGGACACTTACGACAATCTTAGTACAAATTAAGATTTTAAACGCTAAATAGTTCAGTCAAAGAAATGTGACAGAATAATCTATTTTATTTTACCCAGAATTTATTTTTTTACTATCATGGAATACATGTGAATATTTCTTGTTTGCAGAAAATGTTAAGAAAAAAAATGAAGTTTCGCACAGTTTTGCAACGAAGTCAAACAGAGAACAAAGAAAAAATTTTGAAGAAAATACATAACAATATTTGTTTTTATTTAAATATTTAAATGTTTGTAGAATAGATCATTTGTCTTAGTACAAATATTATTCATTATTTAGATGATAAATAAAATTAGAGCATGTATAAAGCATTAAAAATCATAAGTACAAAATTTTGTGCTCCTAAATTCTGCTAGTTTAGAAAATTTTATAAAAATTAAAATGCTTATAGATTTACGAATATATTTAAATAATAAAATAATGATCAATCCTATATATTTAAATTTTCCTGTTCAAATATTTAAATACTTTTTAAATAAACTTTTTTCCACTGAAATTTAAAAAAAATAACTGAAAAGTATTATTTATGAAGGATTTATTGAAATCATTACAGTGATTTCTGAATTATATTAGTGAAGAAAAATATGAATTCGATTTGAAAAGATAGACTTTTATATTTGAAAAACTAATGTACAACAAGTTATTCAAGGTATTAATGTATAACAAATTATTTAAGTAAAATTATTCAAGGTATTACTTAAGCATAACACATTTTGTTATTTCGAAACATTTCATGAGATTTTGAAATTAAGAATATTTAAGTTTATTGTTTTTTAATAATATCAACACTAAATCTAAAGCATTCTAGTGATAAAATATGATATTAATAAGATATTAAATAAAACAATAATACACAAAAACAGCAAAAAGTATTAATTTTATCATGTTAGTAATGAAATAAAATATTTTATTGAAAATACTTTTTAATATTAAAGTAATATAAAAATGAATTAATGTAACCATTTAGTTTGCCTCAATATCATAGTTTTCAAGAAATCTTTTTAATTATTACATAATTTTCCAATTTTAATGAATCATTTTTGAAGGCATATTCTCATTAATAGTTTATTAATAATGTGAATTTGAATTAAAATGTAATTAGTTTTAGTAAACATTCGATTTTCATAATTGATGTTTAAAAAAAACTGTAAAATTTCACTTAGACTATGAGAAAAGTGTCCACTTTGACAATTCTTTTTTGATGATACTCAAACACACAGACACGCACATATGAACGTCTGTAGATATGTACTTCAATATTATAGACAAAAACAGATATTTCGAAAACTGACTTCTAAAGACAATCATTTCATTTTGATTTACAACTTTAATTAGAAAATATCAATAATTGATTAACAAACCACCATTTAATTGTACAATTGAAGGCAATTATATAGTATTTTGGAATCAATGTAGTCCGTGGAAATAATGTTTTCTTTTCATATAGTAGTATCACTTTCGAATATTGTCATGTTTTCAATAGGATGTATCTGGTTTGATTCCTAAGTTAACTGATAATTAATGGCCTGAGACAACCAGCATTTGTTACAGAATCCTGTTGAAAAGAATTTCGTTTCATTTTGTGGCATGATAGATAAGGAGGATATGAGTTAAGGATTTAACTTAATGCATCGACTAATGACTTGTAAAGTGATTTTTTAATTTCAAGTTTTCTGATCGACACAAAATTTGCAGAGCATTATATTTTACAATAACCTCTCAGATTGTGGTTTTAATATTTACAGAATAGTTTGATGTAAAATCAGGTACCCTATACTATTCCAAAACATTTTGCGATACAAATTAATTTCTGGTAGCTCTATATTATTATAGATTTTGTGTAACGACAGCTTTGATATTGAAAGTCACATCTAGACGTCAAAAAGTCACCAAAGAAATAAAGGGGTAATCTCTTGGAAACTTTTATCTTCAAAAATACTAAATTTTTTATTGATATGCTTTTATTTTTATGGTATTATTATTTAATGTTAATTATTGAATTTAATATTTATTATTTTATATTTCTTAAAGAAATTCAAACAAATTTTAATATCCGTTAGTTGACATTTCATACATAAGTGAATTTACTCACTTTATAATATAAATGCGTTTATATTAACTCTAATTTACACTATATATTTTACAAAAATAAATTTATTATGTAATAAAGTTCATTACCTTTCCTAATTGACTAATTTTTATATAATATATTTTAGAATTGATTGAGGAAGATATTTTCAAATTATAATTAAACTTTACTATTTCTCAATCTTGTAAATTTTTTATCATAATAAATTTAATTTACTGTTTATCATTAAAAAAATGTTTTGAATGATGAGTTGTGATTATATCAATAACTGTATGTCCTTTCACTTAAAATAATATTTAGATAGCAAAATTTAACATGCAACGTTATTGACATTTGTTTTGTCAAAGTAAACTCATTTAAACTTTCATTAAATTCTGATATTAAGCTTTTAAATATTGTATCATGAATTACATGTATTAATACTTTAATTATTGACCATGGGTTAATCAATAATTTTAATAATTCATTAAGTAAATTTTCCTACAAAAATGTGTTAGTACAATACACTAAATTAATATCTATTTCTGCCAAAGCTTGGCATTATAATAATTAATGAGGGAGTAAGGGAATAGTGAAAGACAAAATTGTGTCTATATAATGAACAAATATAAATATTTAAGTGCATAATTACATCATCCCCTTTGTTAAGAGATATAATATACATTTCAGACCTTAATATGAAGTAAGTAAACGGTAACTCAAATTAAATCTAACTTTCTATAAAGTTCCAACACACAAACAACATTTCATTTTAAAACTTTAAAATGTAAAATATAAGCTTATACTACATTCAGATAATACCTATTTCTCATAGAGAAATCATTTAATTGTTTTAATATATAACAAGACAAATAACACAATCATTTGTCTTGTTGTCTACTAATTGAACGGCGGCACTCTGCTGACTGCTATATTTGAAATATTATTTTGTTCATAAAATTAGATATAATTTGCTTACAGGGTAGTTTCATTTTAATAAGGTAATACACATTTTTGGAACTTAAAATTCTCATCTTTCATACATTTTGAAAGAGAATCCATATGTATCTTCAACTATTTTTAAAAAAAGTGATATTTTTTTGGAAAGAAATAACTTAAAAATTCATTTTTACAACTTTGTAACTATTAAATTAATCGCATCTGATATTATTATTTTTTCATGTAACAATAAATATAGCTGTAGTAACGTACATATACTTAACTCTGCTTAACACTTACCCTTAGTTGTATTATCTAACAAAAATTATTTTCTTTTATATAAATATAACCTTATAGTACTATTGTAGTCTATATACTATACTATTTTATTCCATTTATATAAAAAAATAGAAAGTAATTAAAATTATTAATGTAATTAAAATAATATCATACTCCAGTTGTGCTGAAACAAATAATGCATTATGCGAAATCACATTTCACTCTAAGTGATCTTCATTTGTAACCATAACACTGAATCTTTTAAAACAAATATATTATATATCAACTTATCCAGAAATAAAATGTATTGGTCTATGCTTTCCCAATATCAAAAATTACATTACCTCCTTCTTTAGCAACATCTTAAATTTTATCAATAAATTACTCTTAAACAATTTATATATAAATATTTTTTTTTAATTTTTCTCTCTAATTTTGGAATAATTTTAGATTTAACAACTTATTTGTTCTAGATACCATGCCTCATTTATTTACGAATACTAAGCAGAAATGTTATATGTATGAAATATCATAAATTCTAAGAATAATATTCATTAAAATAATTTAAATTGAAATAAAGTTCATGCATTGTATAAAAGCTTATAATTAATGGAAAATTAATTCATCTTAAATAATAATTCCTAATTAAGAATAATTTAATTCTTCTGCTGAATTTAGAATAATATATGAATGTATTACGTACAATTCACGACTTCAACAATTTAAAAAAGAGTCAACACAGAAAGAGTTATAAGTTTGACAAAGATTGAAGGTAGAATATATTTAAATAAAATTAATAAAAACCCATATAATTATCTGATCTAACCCAGTGCTAAATATTTATAGACCTAATAGAGCAAGAGAAAATTAAACAAATGTATAACATCAACATAAAATTTGCAACATATTGGAGGATGGCAAGGGGATGGTATTATCGTATGGAAAATAAAACTCACAATTATTTTGATGTGAATTTTAACGTAACACATCGAAGATGATTTTTTGAGAGCTGTTGGTCCTTGAATTGTTTAAAAATGAAAATTAAAAGTACTTAACATTCAAAGAAGATGTTGCTCTAAATTTTGCACAGTGTTATGAGGATTGTGTTATGCGATAGCAATGGCATGTCCCAAACTTTATTCGGATTTTTTACAGACATGTTTGGAAATACCATCAAGACATGTGAAATCAAAGGTTGTCCTAAATACTAAGCAAATATGCCATAAAGTTCCACCTTAACCTAGACAAGCAAGTTCATAATAATACTTGACCTAAGAAGACGTGTATAAAATATGGCATAATAATATCCTAAAATGTTAATTTTACTTTTGTCTTCACAGAAATAATTTTTAATAGATATGATTAGATTATTCATTAAAAAATTTTAAACAATGATTATAGAATGACGACTAGTCTTCCCACAACTTCTTTGTTCTGTCGTTCTTTAAGCATACCTTTCAGTATGCTCCAAAATGTCGTTGTAGTTCGAGAGTGGTGATTGGTTAAATTCAAGCTGTAATATTAGTAACGTAGTTTTCATCGTGAACAATAATTTCTCTCTTTTTAATTATAAAAATATTATTCAATAAATACATTAATCTTTTTAATTTTTAAGAACATATAATATTTAGAAATTATGAAAGCAAAATTAAGGTCTAATATAAAAGTTTCTGAATCAACGTGCATTTCCATCAAACATAAAGATAATGATTTTAGAAAATAAAAATATCGTCTTTTATACAATGAATTGTAGTTGCATCATTCTTGAATCTCGGACATATATGACAGACGTCTTTGTCAGGTTCAGAATTTTGTACCACATTGAAATCCTTCTAGTCCCCTTATATTGACTTCAGTGATTTGTGGAAGAAATTTTTTGAAAGTATTTACGAAATTCTTAACTTCATTTGTGACTATTTAAAGGAAACAAATTAGTATTCAAAACTTTTTTAGCATATTGCTTCTGGGGAGTTTTAGTTTCAATTAGAAAATATCTGATATTTATTTGACTTTTGAAAACACCTGTTGGATTTTGCATTTGTATAATAAGATTAAAATATTTCATAATGCATTACATATATAACTTATAGCATTGCATTATTAAACTGAAAAAAAGATTTTAAAAATATTTCGTTTAATTTGAAGCTTTTCGGATTTTGCTAACTGTTATGATAAAAATATTTTTTACTTCTCAGAACCTATCTCGTTATGTTGATGAATATATTCTACAAAAGATTAAACTTCACATGATGATATTCCCGAACCTTACATCTTTTTTAACGGTTTCTGCTTAGAAACTGCTTCAAAATCACAAAGAACCAACCCGTCAGCTCCTGTCTAACTGAAACAGCACAACTCAGGGCTATTTACAAAGAAGTATGCTGAAGCAACAACATTATTCTAATCGAGTTGGTTTAATTTACCAAAAATAAATCTAATTTTCATTGTTACCCACGCCTTAAAATAATCAAATTTTATATTTGTTTCAATTTCAAAAGGAACTCAACTTTTTATATCTTTAATGGAATCTAATTATACAGCAGATAATAACGAAAATTAAGTTATGATTTCTCAAAAAAATGATGCAAAATTTATGTCAAAGCTGTATTACAGCTCAATAACAGCAATAATTATATCACAGAAATTCAAAATTATGATATTCAGAATTAATTAAATTTTGTTGATGATTTTTACACACACACAAACATATATATATAAATGTATACATTTATTTATTCATATATATATATATATATATATATATATATATATATATATATATATATATATATATATATATATATATATATATATATATATATATATATATATATATATATATATATATATATATATATATATATATATATATATATATATATATATATACCTGAGAGAGAGAGGTAGGTAGAGAGATAAATAAATATAGTATACTAACAGTAAAACTATTTATTTTTTAATAAATCTTATATTTTATTACCTATGCGTTTACTAAAAATAATTGTATTTTGCAAAAGAAAAATAAGCCGATAAAGATGAATATAAAACAATTATTTTTAGAAGAGATGCAATTAATAAATATTTTTATTTTCATTTTTGTTTTTATTTCAAATTTTTCTCCACATTATGTAATTTTAAAAGCATATATGATTTCTTCAAAGTTTATCCAAAAATATGAAGGTTAGAGGATGGATAAAGGAATTGTTTAATTAATGTGTGAATATTTAGATTTTCTTAAATGCATCTTGTGCAGTATAATTATATTAATTTATCAAACTCTTCATTTAATTAGTAAATGGGCAAAATGTTTTTACTACCTTTTTTGCTTGAATATTTTAAAGGATATTTTTTCTATTGTGCTCTGAAAAACAAATTTGCTTAAAAAGTTTATTTTAATGAACGAAATATTATTATATATTGTTTCAATTCTTTGTAGATATAATATGATTAAGTAAACATTAATCTTATTCTGCTAAATCTTTTTTTCTTCACAATTTAGTGAAAAATAACCTTTATCAATAAACTATCCCCAAAATATTTTGTGAGAAAAATAATTAAATAATACGTACATAAGACACTATTAATCATGCTGATAATGGAAAAATCTTATAATCTTAAAATTTTGGAATATTTTCAGTTGATGTAAGACAATGTTTAATATATTTAAGGTGATCTATCAATTTTTACTTTAAATAGCTCAAATTGATCATTAACTGAGAATATTTGAGCAATAATTCATATAAAAAAGTTTAAAAATTTAATTTATTATTCTTGGGAATCTCCTTGAAAAAAAATATAACTTAGGAATAAAAATATCAGACTTGATCACAGTACTTTTCATATTTTAGGAAAAACTCTAACATTAATAAGTTTATATGTTTGGATATATGGCTGAAAATTGTGATATTTTTTCTCCTTTGAAAACGAATGCAAATTCTTATACAAAAAGTATTCACAAAAATCAAAGGTTGTTTTCATAAACTTTATAGAGGTGAACTTACACGATTTCGAAACTCAAAATTTTGTGTTTCTTTTGAAGAGAATAAAATGATCTGAAATAAACATTAAATGATTTATCAATAATGAAGAAAAAAACAGAAGTGAAGTTCTATATATTCATCAAATGTTTTGGTAATATTTATTGATTTTGCCGATGTATTTATCATCTATATCCCATTCGGCTCACAGCATAATATATTTGCTTGTGATAAGATGTGTGACTTTCAATCCTATAATATTCATACATAATTGGCCTTAAAGAGGTTCAAGGAATTATATCTCTGATATCTAAATCTATCAATAATGTAAAGATTATTTAAAATTTTCCTCTACTGTAATTCATTAGAATCAGAAATACTACCTTTAAAATATCATTTATAGATTACGATTTTCCAGATAAGACTTGGTTTGAAATATTTGACATCGTATAGTCTTTACCAGTACATAAAATAAAAACTAAGACAAGGCCTTTGAAATAATTTAAACTTCTTTATAATTTCTTTAAAATCAAAAAATATGCTGAAAGTTTGATGTTAATGAAATTTATTAAAATTTAAAATTATATACATACATATATATATATATATATATATATATATATATATATATATATATATATATATATATATATATATATATATATATATATATATATATATATATATATATATATATATATATATATATATATATATATATATATATATATTATATATATATGATTTCAGATAACTGTTATCTAGATAAAAAAAAATTGTAAGTTCGAATTTTACCTTTGGAGAAAATATAATTTTGGTATGCAAAATAAACTGTGATTCCTAAATTAGCTTAAATATTTTCATGCACAAATGTCAACAATTTGTCAAAGCAAATAAATATAGACGCCTCTATGTAATATTGGAACAAACATAATTCCTTACAAGTTCAAACTAAGAGCCAATGTATGATGTCCTACCTAATTTGTTTATGCATGTCTTGCATTTCTTATTATTTTTGTTACCAAAATATTCTTGAAAAATTTTGAAATTCAGCAAATTAACCAAAGTACATGAAAATTACTTATTATTAAGAATGTTAATTTTTAGAAAAATGTATTTATTTATGGAAATATTAACAGCACAATCCAATCATTAATTTACATCTTTGCAGTAATTGACATTTTAACAGTAATTTTGAACATGTTTACAACTCATACAAATAATACAAATATAAGTAAACACGTGTGAAATTAATAGTATTTAACACATTTCCAGAAAATTATATTTCATTTCAGTCTTCCAAAAGCGTAAATAATTATGTATACAAAAAAATGTATTTAATAAAACTTTGCCTGTTATCAAAGTGGAAGTTAAATATAGTAAAGTTTTCATTGAACAAACCATATTCTATGCATCATATTGATGTATAAATTCTGCATCATATGAAAATATAGCATAGAATAAATAACCAAAATGTGTGTTTTCTATGTAATCATTCAGCTGCGTAGATGATATGCGGTATCATAAATGCATATAATTAATAAAATAATTTTAAATTATTAAGAAATTCATTATTAAAAATAAATTGCATACTTGAGTACAATGTTCTCTAAGTCAACATTTATTGTAATTTTAATCGTTCAGATACAATAAGAACTGCCTGGTTAAGTCAGATAACTGTAACATTTAAGAGACAGATGTTAAGCAGTCTTTCTTAAATTTATATGCATGGAAAAATACTGAATTAAAATAAAGGAAAATAAAATGTTTCAAAATAAATTTTTTTCCTTATAATATTTTAGAATTATTACAGCTTATAAGTATATACATAGTGACTTGAATAGAAGAAATATCAGGAGTTAAATCATTTTATTATTTAGCAAGTAGTTACCTTAAACTATTAAATTCCTTGATTAGAGATTTATAAACAAAAACCACTATATAATGTAATACTAAAACCCATTTTTGAATAATTCATCAAAATTTTGATTGCTTCTATAGAACTCTCAAATTCCTTCTATTTTTATTTTAAAATATTCGAACAAATTACATTATTATACTCTTGTATAAATGTCAAATTATATATATATATATATATATATAGATAGATAGATATATATAGATATATATATATTGTGTGTTATGTCTTCCATAATTATTATATACTAATATATATAACATTGAAGTTATCAAATGTACCTATGTAAATAAATAAAAAGAGAATACTGTACTAAAAATTTATAATAAATATAGCACAATATACTTAAGTAAATGGTAATGTAACTGAATATATTCTACAAAAAACTAATATTATGTCTTATGGCGTCAGAAGAGAAATTAATTTACTCTAGATTTTATCTTATATACAAAAACCAATTGAATAACTAAAACTAGCGTATGCAGTCTTATTCATACTAAACGCAGTAATTAAACAAAAGTCAACCCTTGAAGATTAAAAGCTTCATGTTTGGAAAGTGTTTTCCTTATAAAATGTAGTCTTTATTTCAACAAAATTTGGCTTTACTGTAGCATGGATTCAGATAATGCATTATACCAGGTCTGGTAATTACCTTCATTTATAGATAAACAGAGAACGGTCGTATCGTAGAAATATATTGATTACGGTTAGTTGAGTGAAAAACAAAATGTTCGAAGATACATTATAGGATATCTCATGAATTTAAGCAGTTTGGTTTATAATAATCTTTTTTAACTGAAATATAAAGTTTTTCCATTCATGATTATTCAATCCAAAATATTTTAGCTTAGACAAATAAGCCTAATACATAAAAACAGCGTGACAAAAGAAAGAAAATCCTGTTTCTTTTTAGAAGCAGTAAGTATTAAGAAAAAATTGCCGATAACTTATTAAAATATTATCGCTTATTATTTTATAGGTTTGAAATATTTTGTTTTGTTAATTAAATTTTTATATTTCAGTAAAATAAATTTAGTCCTCTATTAATATTTTATAACATTTGTTTTTGAGATATTTTCAATATTTCAAACATTATATTTCTATTAACAAAGATAAATTCATTTTTTTTTAAAAAAAACTCATACATATATGCACAATAATATGTATATGTATAGTATATTCTGTCTAAATTTGTTATATATCCAAAAGATACTTAACAAAAACGTTACAAAAATATTGTATGATATTTCAAATTATTAAGGTAGTGTTTAAAATGTGATTGAATATAATTCAATATGAGATAGCAAGTAAAAAAAAAAAACAATTTGTTCGACACAATTGAATGTAACTTTGACACATGAAGTGTCAAAGTTAGATGCAATTCGATAATATCCATCTTAAGCACTGTAATTGTGTTAGCATTTACAAATTTAATTTCAAAAAGAAAAATGGATCAAAAGCAAATTCAATCACATTAAAATATTCATCAATAACAAGCATCGAAATTTATACTCCATATTTATCGCATTTATATAAGTCTAGTATGATTGTTAGTAAATCAAGAGTGGGAAAAGCAATTTCGTTAACGGTGCAGACAAGTCAAAAGCAAGAGAGACTGAGCACTACAAACAACACATACGTTGCTGAAATGTTTGAAACGTTTAAAGACAAAGAAGGTTCAAACACTGACCGAAGATTATTTTTAAGTAGAATTCGTTTCATAGTTTCTGCAACAAATTGTAAAAACTCTTGATTTGGCATACGTGTAAATGCAATTTTGGAAGAGATGTAATGCATTTTATTCTCATAATGTTCATGAATCAAAGTTTTCATTCTTAATGCTTAAGCATTAAAGTTTGTCAACTAAGGACAGCTAATGAAATAAATATCATTAGCGTTTTCCACAGCATCCACTAATCTCGCCTTCTCCACTAAGTCTTCTGGATGTAATTTTTTTCGAGTACTATTTTATAACCATACTTTAAAAATACTTTCAAAGTGAATACTTAATTATTTTTTCTGCCAAAACCACCAAAATCTAGTGAAGTAAATTTTTCTTGTGAATTGCTTTGACAAGAGTTGAAAAATGTGTCTAAGGACACGGAGGAAGAGAAGAGTGACTCTGATTTTCTGTGACTCTCCCGAATAGCGCTTATAAATACAAAACAACATTAAAGAAAACAATGTGTCAAAGCAATATACACACCCACAAAATAATAAAAGATGGCCTCATTACAATATAGTAAATAATATACGACGACAATCCACGCAAATCTAATGTAAAAAAGAATAATATCAAATGATGCATACCAAGACTTTTATTTAATTAAATTAATGAAGAGTGACTGACAAAATTAATTTGAAAATATATAACACAGATTTAAACTAGCTTAATAATTCGTTATAAGAATACTTTGAAAACTATGACGTTGTTTTAATATTAAATAAATTTAAATTTGGTATATATGTGGTTTTTAGCATCGTTGAAAGAATTAAATTAATTTTTTTGGCTCTTTTAAAATTAAAAAAAAGTACACATTGCTTATATAGGTATATCTGCCTGTACACACACAGGCCTGAGAGTGTATAACAGATATACCTATATAACCATATCTCAGCTTCAGTTTTCTTTAAATATGAATTTTAGAAAAACAATTAAGAAAAAAAGTTATTTTTATTTTTTTAAAGTATATTATAACTAAATAAAAATGTAAGTAAAAAATCAAAATGAAAATTTTTGAACAGAAAATGTAAGAGAACCCTTAAACGCTATATCCATAAAAAGAAAATTTCGTCTTCCAAACTGCTGATAAAATAAAATTTGATAAATGAAATGCAATTTTGTAAACATTTTTAAATGCTCTATATTTTTATACAAAAAAAATATTCCCTACTAAGTAGAAGAAATTAATTTAGAATTAAAATAAAACACTTCAATATGTTTTAAAAGCATTTTCTTAGAAGAAATATATATATATATATGTATATATATATATATCAATTTCTTTATGTTTAAATTAATGAAATTACGTATTAATGTACTTCTTAATCAAATGGAACCTAATTATAAGTTTTATTCCAAAGAAAAATAACTGTACTATTTTTATAGCCATTTTTTATATTTTTAAAAAATAATAATGCATTTTTTTGAAAAATAAAATTAAAGCAATTTTAGTGGTATGAATAATTTATGACTTCTGAAATGCATACGGCGTAACAAAAATAATTGAATGCTTTTTAATAAGAAAAGTGCTTTTTTTATAAGCCAAATTACCTTGAATTTTACGAGACATTATTTTAATTATATCTTCTGAAAAACCAATTTGAAGATAATTAAAAATATATTTTGAGTAGGTAATATTATTTTTCAAATGTTATTTTTATTTATATTATCTATGAACACACAAAAACATGTTCTAAGCTTAGAACAACATTTTTATTATTAGATATGTAATTTATAGGAGAATATTATAAAAAAAATATATTAAAATTTAAATACCTAAGTAGATTTATTTGATGCAATATATGTGATTACTATAATATAAACTAATAATTACTATTAAAGATAATAATTATTTATTATCTTTAATAGTAATTATTAGTTTATATTACTATTAAATTACTATTAAAGATAATTATTTGTTTATTTGTATTTTAATGCTTTACAGTATTCATATAATTTTCCCATTAGTTTGAGAAAGTTTAATTAGTTTGTTGATAAATTTCTAGTAGAGATAGTTAAATGGTACTTGGAGTTAAACATAAAAAAATGAAAAGCCATTGTTAGAATGGCTTTTCTTTTTTTATGTGCTTAGTTAAAGAATTTTATTTCTAATCTATAACTTATAAATTCATTTATTTAATCATAAAAATATTAATACATTTATTATGAGTTTTTTACTTTAAAATTACAACACAACACTCAATTTTATTTTTACAATTTTGCAAGCTGTGTTGAAACACAAAATTATTTTGAATAGTGTTTTGTCCTGAAGTGTAACAAAAGAATAGCAAATATATTTCTGGAATAAATTAACGAAGATGTAAGCGATCAGTTATCAGAAAATAATAAATTAAAAACTTAATATGATAAAGTTTAATAAAAGATGTTAGAAACTAATACGAATGATCTCTACCTAAAAGTGATTTTTACATTATTGAATGCATATATTTATTATTTTCAGAAACTAATCATTCCTTTAGTACAGAAAAGTTTCCTTAATTAAGGTGGCTGGAACACGAGAAAGGTATTGTGGATTTGAAACATTGCCAAATTAGTTCATTGAGTCCGACACAAAACTATGACAACTCCCTCTATTCTCAAGTTGACATAAATGATAATTCACCTTTGGATTTTCCCGTTACTTTCCATAAAATAGAAATTCAGGTGCTAATCATATAAATTTATACTAAATACTTTGGATTCGTATCATTATCTGGTCTCATTAGAAAGTTAGGTATGTCGACCTAACTTGTCTTCACGTTATTACAAATATCAGAAATTTTCACCCTTTAATGAGTTTGTTTCTAGAGCGCATCACGTGAGCATTTCTTACTCTTCGGACTAACATATGATTGTTGTCTGGTGGCATACTACTGGCATACTGGTGGCATACATTGTCAACACATTTGTACTGAAATGACTAATGTATTATCTATTATATCATTAACAAAAGAATAATCTAAATTTTCTGCAATGAAATGTTTTCTTTTACTTTTCATACAAAGTAACACAAATAATAGTTTACAAAACAACAATATATCAATGATTAAATTTTCTAGTACAACAGTGATGTAGCTCTCAAGTGCTTTCTGACCTATTGACATATAAATTCATCAAAATGCTTTCCAAATTATTTTGTTACTGTAGCAGGATATAAATATTCAACTGTAGTCGTATTCCTTGATTAACTGAGTTAAATATTTTAAATAAATTTGAACTCATTTGGAATTATTACTCAAAGAAATATTTTAATACAATTGTAATAAAACTTACAATATTTAGTTCTGTGTGCTTCTATTTGTTAGATTATTCCCTACAATATAGAATATACTCAATTCACTTTCAAATTCTGGATAAAAACTGAAATGAGTTTTTATGGAAAGTAAATATTATCAGCATGTAAACACTTAAAATAAACAATAAAATGTAACTTCTATTACCCTGCTAAATTCCACCCCAACCTATAAAACTGGCTGTTTGAAACATTATTATACATAATAATATTTTTAGAAATAATCACTGGTAGTTGAATATATAAATATTTTACACATTTTAACATTTAACACAGTAAGGAATTATATATATATATATATATATATATATATATATATATATATATATATATATATATATATATATATATATATATATATATATATATATATATATATATATATATATATATATATATATATATATATATAATTGCAGTTTCTTTTATACATATTTTCTTTAAAAATTGGAGAAATATTCTGCGTTTTTTTTATAAGAATATACTTCCAAATTTTACATTCAGAAGTACCAAATTTATCATTCACATATACGTTTACGTATATGCATACGTAAACGTATATGTGAATGATAAATTTTTAAATAGAAACAAGATTGTAACTATGTATATAGATTAATATCATAAGTAATTTATATATTTGAACATTTTAAATATATGGATTAACGTCATTTGCCGGAAGAGCACATGTCAATAAGATAATTTTCTTTTAAAAATCTGTAATTAAACACTATATCATGTATTTACTCAAATAATTTACTCATATAATAATTTTACTCAGATAAAAATAATCCTATCGATAAAACTTTTTTTTGAATATATATTTGTTATGGTTATCAACTAAAATAATTAATTGCTGCATTTTTCTTTCAAAATAAAACTTATGTTAATCACAATTTTTAAATTCTTAATTAAATACATTAATAAAGCAATAATAATCTGAGAAATATAGTAAGTTTTTTCTTTTTGTTTGATCATATTTTAATCCCTTTCAAATATTTAATAATATTTTATTTATAATTATCATTTCATTAAGAAAAAAACTGCAAGAGAAAGACGAAGGCTGTAACAGATTTAGCGTTACTCAGGGTGCACCACGAGGAGGCCTGTTACACTATACACCTCAAATGTTCCTAACAGAGCGTGGTTGTACCAAGCATTCTGAGACTAAAATCACAACGAACATTTTTATCAGAATTCCAGAGAATTTCCAGCTCACTTTGCACTCCAAGTAATAGAGCCCTTACAGCCAGACCCCCTGTCTTCCAATGTATGCTGAAATATGCCACCCCTGTCATCGACCTTGTCCTTCCTGTCCAGACGGGATTCTCCCCTCAGGCAGATCTCAGGGCTGCTGCTCTTGCTACTATTAATGAGAGATACTCACTCGACAATTGGATGCACATTTATACTGACAGATCAGCTGGGAGAAGTACTGGGAGAGCGGGAGCTGGTGTCTTCTCCAAATTTTTCAAACTCAAAGAGCCTTTGGGAAAAACACTCTGACAATTTTGATGGAGAAACGTATACAATTTACATGGCTCTCCAAAAAAGTTTAGATTTCTCGGAAATGAAATTTGTCCTTCTTGTTGACTGTCAGGCTGCCATTCATACAGTGGCAAATTATACTCTCTCCTACCTACATCCATAGAATTTAACTGTAAGACCATCATTAACACTTTACAGTCTGCGGGAAAGGAAATTCCTTTACAATGGATCCCTAGCCATTGCGGCTTGCCTGGTAATGAAAAAGCAGACAATCTCGTGAAAGTAGCTTCTTTTTTAAACCCTCCAGATACTCCTACTGAACTGATAAATGTCAAACTCCTTCTAAAACGGGTTATGCATCACCAGCAAAAACTGTTTTACAAAAGGAATGCAGTTGATGCCTCTTGGAGGACCCTGCTGACATCATGTATCCCCAGAGATCTACCTAGATCTATAGGGGTCTCCTACTTCAGGTTACTTACTGGGCATGATTTTCTCCAGAAACATCTATATCACATTGGGCTTGTGGATTCACGGAACGGCATTTTATGTATGGAACATGTTGACATGGATGACTAGCATCTTTGGAAATGTTCTGCCCTGCAGGAAGCCCACTCTTCTTCACATTTCAAGACGCTCTCCACTCCTGGAGATAATTCTTTTCTTTATTGGACTGCAAGACATATTATGCTAGAAAGAGACAACATAAGGACGTAATTAAAAAAAATAATTATTATTTCTTAATTATACACAGATACACACACACACACATATATATATATAGTACGACTAATAAGACTAGCTATATATATATATATATATATATATATATATATATATATATATATATATATATATATATATATATATATATATATATATATATATATATATATTATATATATATATATATTATATATATATATATATATATATATATATATATATATATATATATATATATATATATATATATATATATATATATATATATATATATATATATATATATATATATATATATATATATATATATAAATAAATATATGATACCAAAAACCTAAATGAGAAAATGTTATTATTTATTTCAATTAAAGTGCGTTTGCTTTAATTTACAGGATCGATGTATAATCTAAGTCAAGTCCTAACTACTAGCAAATTAGTCAATTCATTGCATATCTGACCGAAAAACTAAAACTCCTGTATGCGTCAATTTTCGCTAAATTTTGATGCAATTAATTTAAAGTATAATTAACTCAATGTACTTTCATGCATTATTTCCTTTATAAAAATTAAGATATGTTTACTTATTAAGTACAGTAGAAAATTCATTTTTACATTTGCAAACACAAGGTATGATTTAGAATATTAAAAAATATAATATTGTTTCACCAAAAATATGCGAATTACTTTTTTTAAGCTAAATATAACTGTCATTATGTATTATACAGACCTTAAAATTTTTAACCAAAATCGTTTTCAGAAATTTGTTCTCAGAATAAAATTGAATTTCTTTTATTTTTCTACAGAATTTAATTAATAACAAGTAATTCGTGTTTAAAACTATAATTATTTTTTTTAAAAAAAATGATATCATTTTTTTTCAACAAAACATAGTTTAGTTTCCTCAGTTGGTTTACAAACATTTTGGTGCCTGTTCAATTGTTTCCGATTTTATAAGTTAATATATTTTTAAAAGTTAAATTTTATAAGTTAATTTATAAGATTTTATAATTAATTGTATAAGTTAATATTTTTCGTTTATTTCAAACGTCATATATTTAGCGCACGCACTCTCATCCCAGGCACCTACAAAACTATCCCCTCCCTCGCTCTGTATATATATATATATATATATATATATATATATATATATATATATATATATATATATATATATATATATATATATATATATATATATATGTATATATTATATACATATATATATATGTATGCACAGACTAAAAAATGATATCTATATCATTATTAATAATTATTAAATAATTAGGAAATTAAGTTCAACATTTTCCAAAGCATACCTGCCTCATAGATATAATGAGATTTTAATGATATAATAAAGCAAAGAAATAATTTATATTTTTTACGATAGACAGGATATTAACTTCTGATTTTTCGGTAATAACATCATTAAGAAGTTATTAAGCAAAATTAACAAAATATGTCGTTTTTTTCAAGTGCAAATTTTTGAGCTTAATATATCTGGAATTTGATACAGCTTATCGTAGAATAATGATAAATTTGGTATGTACATTTCATTTTTTGATGTGCATTAAATATTTCAAAAATTTTTCAAAATTTAAAATGAAAAATGTTATGTTCTCCATACATTTATTGAATCACATAATTTTATATTTTTCTTCTGAATCTATTTAAGAAAATTAAATTAAACAATTTAATTTAAAAATATTATTGTAATATATCGTGCATAATCTTACATCATATTGATAATTAAATTTTGTGCATTATTAAAAATAATTTTTATGGATAATTTTAATTTTTAACAATTTTAATTAAAAATATTTTTTAAGAAAAGTAAATGCTTAATATCATGCTAAATTAACCAAATTAACAGAATTAAAATTATGTAAATATTTTTAGGATCACAGGAATTTCTTTTTCTTAAAAAATCACCCGCTTAATTGTGTACTTTCTAAGGAGTGCCCGTTTAATTGTAAATATTAATAACTTACTAAAAATTTATTCCAAGTTCACTTTTAATTAACAATTACTTTTTCAAAAAGAATTTCCGAGAAAAGAAATAATATTTTTGATATCATGATCAATATTTTTCAGTAGTGTTACTATTCTAATATTTTAATAATTAATAATTATAGTTATTAAAAATTTTAATAACGTTAATTAACAATTTTAATTAAATGCTAATTAGAATTTTAATAATTTTAATTAGCATTTTAAAACATTATTATAATTTCAATAAAATTGCAAATATCATTGTATAACACGACATAATTTTATAATAAAGGAAAAAAATGTCTCAACAGTTCAGAATTTAAGAATTTTTTTTGATTGAAATTATTATGATTTACATTCACAAGCATGAAACTCATTTAAAGAGAAATATGCTTTTATAACATGAAATGAATTTGAATGGAACAAATACATTCAAATATAAGTTAATAGAGTGTAGATTTTAAGTACCTTAAAATTTAATCCTTATAAGAATATTTTTATTAATTTTATTATTGAAAATAGCAAGTGCACCTATTAATCTTTTTATTTAACATTAAGATATTCTTAATACTAATTGTTAAATAAATTATGTCTACTTCTTTTAATGTTAAAGCTTTAAATATTATCATGCACGTTTATGGATGTTGTTGATTTTAACAATATTGAGATAACATGGAATATTTTAGGCAATTGTTTCGTAAAATAAACACTAACATGAATATGACATTGTTTACTTTAAAATATATATTATTATTTAAAAAATAAAGAGATAATCATTATATAATATTTATTTATTCTAATTAGCATTTGAATAATATAATGTGACATTTTGAATATAATACTACCAGTAAAACCTATAAACTTTTTTAGTTATTGTTGTATTGTGCCAGCTGAGCTTGCAATATACAGTGCGCTGTGCTTCACTTTTCCAACTGAATTATATTAAGATGTGGAATCTGCTTTCCTAAGTACACACATGCTGCAGGTACCACTTAGTAAGGTTGGAAACCATTATTAATTAGTTCATACAAAGAATGCACAAAGACTGAATATAGAGAGAGAAAGAAAGGACACCCATGCCAAAACCAGGATTCGAACCCAGGTTCTTCCTATCCACAGCCAGACACTCTGAGCATTGGACATGGTGTGCCGTTGCTTATTTTTGGATAACTTCAATGAATTAATTTATCTACATAAAATTATATAAAATAGTGATGAGAATTACTAAATAAAGTTAAAATTCATCCAGAAATATTTTAATATCGAGAATAGAAAGGAATATAAATATTTTTCATAAATTAACTGAATGAAAAATGAATTAAATTTATGGGAGGAAATAAAGTAAATAGAGTGGAAATCCATTATTGTCTAACAAGCAATTAAAATTGCCAAATATAAGTTGATTATTTATACAAAATTTTGTTTTTTAACATCAAGCCCTATATATATATATATATATATATATATATATATATATATATATATATATATATATATATATATATATATATATATATATTTATATTTATATATATAATCCAGAGAAAACTGTGTAGTATGTTTTTCCTTTCTTAAGATAATTATTTTGAGTTTATTTAATTGATTCTCTATTCCACCATATTGATCATTTATTATGTATGTTGGAAGAAACTATATACTAATCATATTTTAAGATTAAATTGAAGAAAAATAATTGTTGAACTTATTTATACACATTAGTAACCTTTCACAACATTAATTACCAATCTGGAAGTGAAAGTATGTTTTAGGTAATATTGTAAAATATTTTAGAATCGCAATTGTTAACTTTATTTTGTTGTAATAAAAACGCTTAGTAACGTTTTATATTTTACTAGTTTTTTTTTTTTTTTTAAATGTTTATTTATGGTGGTAAATAAGATAAATATTTAAATATGTATAGAAAGAAATGAATTATGAAGTTGATTGTTCAGTTGCCAGAAAGGTATCACAATGAAATCGGACTTAATTTATAGTAATAAAATATAACAAAAAAAGCTGCAGGGAATAATTACAGATGAATTGAAACTTAATATACAGATCAACACATTACATTACATCTATTTATATATGTGATAATAAGTGTCCAATGTGATCAATAGCGTACTTATTACTAAGTCAACTCAAAACTACCGTCTCTACAGCTTACAATACATCGAAATGAATTGCTGAAATTTCTCGACAAATAGAAAGACAGAATTCATCTAATGCTGATCGGTTTATAAGTGCTGTCAAATAACCTCATTCCCAGAAATAGATCATTTAGAAAATCGTTGAAGCCATACGATCTTATAGCTACATTTGATCACCTTATCATGTTTACAACAGGAACAGGTCTGCAGCAGGAATTGCTTGAGTAGATAAACATAATAGAGCGGGAGGCCATATTTCATAGAAATGATTACAACAGACAATAAGACTCTTTGATTTTAATTCAGGAATGAATTTTTCACTCAAAAGTGTAAGATAGTTCTTACCGATTATATTTTGTACTCAAATTTTGCACATAATTTTTCGAAGAATAAAATTGTTAAGGAAAAAAAGTACATTAAATTCGTGTTTCGTTTGCTACAAATAAAATATTCCAGCGCCATTATGACTCTTTTTTTGCAAGTAGTATATACTTATCATTATCTCTTTCATTGTTTCTTAAAATTGTGGCAATTTTTGGAACTTTTGTCTCAGCCGATTAGTTAATTATGATGATTTGCATAATAAGCCTAATTGGCCTAAATTAAAAGAAGTAAAAAGTAAAAAGTAATATTCATTTATCAATTAAATATTGTTTTCTTATAGAAACATTAATAACTTCAAGCATTAACTAGAATAATTATATGAGAGAATAATATTTTGTTCATTAAGTTTTTAATAAAATGAAAACTAGTTAGTAATAGTTAGAAAAATCTTATTTCATAATATTCACTTTATTTTAAAAATAACCCCGAAAATTAAAATTAAACCAAAGCAAATTTTTTCATGATTTAATTAAAATATATATCCGATTAAATATATACTTTTATTTATTGAAAAAATAAATATGGTTTATCATGAATGATTTTATAAAATTTTGATCAAACAGAAGTACAAGTGTCAACTTCATTATGAAATCAGAAAAGCCCATGTTAAAAATTAGTATTTCCATTAAAAGTAATAAAATACATGTAAAACAATTATGATAATCATAGAAATAAATAAGCAATCTTAATGAAATTAAGAAACACAAATTGTAAATATGATATTAATTTCAAACTTACATATTCTTAAATAATTTATTTGTAAAGTCAAGGTCATCATGTGTTGCTCCTATTTTTGTTGTAAAATAACTAACATTATTTATAATTGAATAAAAAAAAGATATTTTTATTTACTGTGTAAAAATATTGAAACACTTATCTTTTAATACAGAACATTTGCTGTAATGTTCAAATTTATTTGTTTTTAAAAGCATCAGCAACATTTAATAATTGTTTTAAACAAATCCAGTTTTATAATATTTTTTGTAGTATATACTAGTGGTTTGCATTAAAGAACATATTTAAGATATCATGATTTCATTTATATAATCTCAATATTTTAAATAATTAGTATATTTTAACATGAAAAATAATAATTTGCAATTATAATTAATTATGCGCTAAAAACATATAGTCAAAGAGTAGATAAGCAGTTCACTTAAAATTTCTTATTCACAATTGTGACCTACTTTGCAAATAAAGAATATGTTTCATATTTCAGAGTTCAAATTTGAGAATAAAATAATAAACCCTTATATAATTTGTTATTTTTATTTATCTGTAGATAAATCAATCTTATTATTTACCATAAATTGGAAATTGTTTAAATTAATATTAATATTTTTACATAAAAATAACAAGATAAATTTGAAATTGACTTTTTTGACTTTAATGAAAAATTATGTGATTTAAAGAATAATATTTAATTAACCAAAAAGTTTTGTGGAGTATAAAATGTTTGAAAAGTTAAAAATTAACTTTACGGCATGGAATAAAACTTGATTTCAAAAATAAGATATTTTCTAATTTAAATCGCTCTCAGATGTAAAAATATCTTAAAAGAAGTATGAAGTAATTCCCTGTCGTTTAATTAGATTTCTTTAGCTGGATGATTTTAAGCAGTTTTTAATACATATATTTTATTATGTAAGAAAAATATTCTTAACTTTTGTTATTATTAAAGGAGGAAAAAGTTTCTTTTTATTGAAAATTTAATTTGAATAAAATTTCACGCCAGATTTACTTGCTGTCATATCATCTCATATATTTATAAATTATATTTTATTCTGTATTTTTATTGGCCAAACAATATATTGTATTAGATTATTCGAAATAGTATTTTAATTTGTGTTGTGTGTGTATATATAATATATATATATATATATATATATATATATATATATATATATATATATATATATATATATATATATATATATATATATATGTATATATATATATATATATATATATATATATATATATATATATATATATATATATATATATATATATATATATATATATATATATATATATATATATATATATATATATATATATATATATATATATATATATGTGTGTGTGTGTATATATATATTATAAATTATTATTTATACAGGTATATTCTAAATTTTATTATTATATTAAATATATATATATATATATATATATATATATATATAATAATAATAATAATAAAATTTAGGAGTAACTTCGTAATGACATTTTAAATAATTTATTTGAACAATTTTTGGGTCATTTAAAAGTGGGAAAAATATATTATTGTTTCTGTAACCTTTTACATTATTTAATCAAATATATACTCAATTATCATCCATCAACCATTTAAAATTGTGCAGTTCATAGAGGTATATAGAATATGTAATGATTCAGAAACGATTTACATTTATTTGTTTATAATGTTAATGTAAATATATATCAGTAGAATCCGATATTATGCATATTAAGAAAAAATTTGCTTTACAAAAGCAATCTAAAATTAATTATCATGAAAACAAATTATATAAGTAATTTTGAAAGATCTGTAAGAAAATATATGAATTAATATATTGATTACATATTATTTATATATTGTTTATATACATAAATTTAATGTATAAATCGTATGCGATAATAGAGCTGAAAAGCATAGAACCTGTTTTTTATAGAATTTATGTTTTTAATTATTTTTACAAAACAAAATTTTAAAGTTTCTTTTTCATCTATATTAGAAGATTAAAGACAGTGAAAAAAATCAATGAAATACCTCACAATTCTGAAAATATAATATTTGAACTTAAAGGTTTTATTCTTTTTTCTTAAAGAGTATACTTTATGATTGTTTTTACTCTCGTAATATATGCCTCTCAAATCAATAGAATTTAAAAAAAAATTGAGGTTCAATTATATTTAACAATGAATGATTACTAATTAATAAAAGCAAAGTATACAAATTTATTCCATACAAAATCATTTTTGAAAACAATTATTTTTTTAAATTTTAAAACTTATAACAGATTTAACTAAAAATTTATAATATTAGCATTTCTTTGTTTCAGATATACCAAGCAATAAGCCTCTAGTTAGAGGTCATCTTAGGAAACTAATCCAGAGATTCAAAACAAATTAATAAAATAAATAAAGTAAAATTTGTGATTTTACATAGTAATTCTAATTAATCTCCTTTGAAATAAATTATTCTTATTAAAGACACAATGATAATTTGATGATTTATTATTAATAAACATTTCTAGAGGATATAAAATACAGTAAATAATTTTAGGAATCATGTAAACAATTTAAAAAATTGTAGGATCCACCAAAAGAATTATGAGCAGTAAATTTTTAAATAACATTAATATTTAGCCATGTTTAAAGATGCAGATCTTCATGTTGACTTATACATGGATTATTGGAGAATGCCTCGTAATCCACTTAGTCGGGAAAAATCTTTAGGAACTTAAATTCAACTGCACACAAAATTAACCCGACCAATTCACTGTTTCTGTACTTAGATAAATCTTTGCAAATTTTATTTATGCCTAAATATTTATATTAACATCGTAGGCTTATATATGTCACTGATACGAATATTTGATACATTTTATTTGACAAATTGTTTCTTGTGAAACTGTTTTAGGATACATCAAACAATATTAATTAATCTTTAATAAAATTCAGTGCATATCTGTTTCAATTATGATTACAGATACTTTTCCACCATCAAAGAATAATAAATACTTTAAATAAAAATTTAATTTGAAATTAAATACCTCATTTTCGCCTAGTTTTGAATTATTTTAATTTATTTTAAATGAATTGCTACTTTTATACATAATTTAACTTTATATATGAAGCAAATGAAAAGGAACTTATGATTTCATATAAAATTAAATTAAATTTTGCGTTTAAAAGTACAGGCATTAAACTTCTTATTAGTAAACGCATAAGATAAAGAAACAATTAATATCCCATTTTTGTTTTTGTCTACATTTACATTGCTTTAACTACTTAGTTTATATTTAAATGTTATTATTTATTCTCAAGTCTTAAGTGATGTTTTATGGTTAAAAATGAAAATAAAAATTTCTTTTCTGTGTGAATATATCAATAATCAATTTAAAAAATACTATAACTTTGAGAATTTGTGTAATTTCTAGGTTTTAAAAACGGCAAAATATTATAATTCCAATGTCGTTGTGCAAAACGACATAAACAATCCCTGAGAAAATAGAGTTGTATATTTTTATTTCACTTTAAGTTTAAGAGATTCCTCTTTTCTCTTCAAACTATGCTGTTATAAAATAAAGAAAAGAATGTAGTAATAATTGACTCAGTGAGAATAGGACAATAAAAGAAAAAAAATCATTTTGCAATGGATGGGGGTTCTTGAGAAACTTGAAGAATGTTTATGTTTTATATGTAAATCTAACCAGTCGGGATTGAGGCGGAGAGATTTCTGACATATCCCATAGAAGTGTAGGAGGTAATTAAGAATTTTGGAAAACCAATGATGTAAAGAGGAGGAGCTAAGACGAAAATCATAAAAAATTAAAAATGACATCTAAAAAAGGAAAGGACACAGAAACCCCCCCCAGACGTCCATCTCACATATAAGCCCCAGAGAAACCCGACATAGGAAAGAGTCCACGCTTGAAAACTGGTTCTTCCTTAAGAAGAATGAAGGGAACTGAAAGTTGTTAGTTGTTGTTTTCGTTGCTTACCTCCATGGGTCTGTTGGAATCAGACCAAATCTAGGAATTCGTTGACGGAAAGGAAATCCATGACAAGGTGGGCATTTCAGGCGTCCAGACGTATCCAGGCTATCCAGAAATGCTGGATTTCCTATCGCAGGAAAGAGCCAGAGAAAGTCCCTGCTTTCTACCCTTGTAGAAGTGGTGAGTCAGCCATTCGGTTTTAAACTGATCTTTTCTCAGGTAAAAGAGTTCAGGGTAGGTAAGTGAGGAGAAAGAAAGAGCAGGATGACCTGAGCCCTCCTTTGCTAAAATACCTGAAATTTCATTGTCTCCAATATCCACGTGAGACGGGATTCATTAAAAATAGATATTATGCTGAAGGGTGACAATTTTAAGCTTGTGTAAAATAGAAAGACTTGTTTTGTTTCCCAAGCAGGTCCAGTTTTGCAGATGTTGAATTGAACTACGGCTATCAGTTAATATCCAGACATCACTATAATTAGTTTCGATCATGATGGATTCCAATCCGATGTTAATGGTCATTAGTTAGTTACGCAAAACCGAATAGAAGTCGGGATTACGTTGACTAAGAGAGAGTTTGTCATGAGGAGTCTGTGAAAATTCCGCTGCCAGTTCGGTGATTTATTTTGCTGCCATCAGTATAGATTTTTATGTCATTTGGTGGTATATTATTAATGGTTTCCAAGGCTAGTTGATTTAGCAATTCAAATAAGCAATCCCTCTTGATGATTGCCGTAGAAAGCAGTGAAGTTAACATTGGAAAAGCCTCAGCAGGATTCAGACATCAGTGAAGGGCATGTAGTTGGACATTGTTTTCGAATCTTTGGAACGGAGTCCAGTTGCTTAGGTAACTTGACGTGAGATTGCCTTGGCCATAACTGTTGAGTTTATTGTAATATTAGACCAGACAGGTTTGTCTTCTCACATGGAGGGGTTGTAAGACTGCTTCCAAAAGTACTATTTCTGAAGAACAGCTGCGTTTCAAGCCAGTAAAGATGCATGCAGCACTCAATTAGACTTTTTCTAATTTTTCCACATTTGAATTAGAAGCACAACAGTAGATTTAAAAGCCGTATTCTAAAATTGGCCTAATGAGTGCTAGGTAGGTAGTTCTAATGGTAGTTGCATCCGCTCGCCGGTCTCTGCCAGCAATGTATTTCAGTATGCATACTCGTTTCATGGCTTTCAAGGTAATGTATTCGATATGTTGTCGCATGTAAACTCCTGGTCTAAAATATTTCCCAAGTATTTTGGGTGTTTCTGATGATCTGATGATTGATTTCTGATGATATTTTGGGTGTTTCTGTTACACAAGTTTCTGATGATTAAGTATCAAAGAAGTTGGTAGTGATATAAATGCTCATTTTTAGTAAAGAAGGTGGTAACTGATTTGGATGGATTAAAACTTAACCTAAACTCCACCAGAAAAGGCCTCCAAAGAATTTTTAATCAGAGACTCTATCTCAGGAATGGAGATTTCAGATCTCCAGAGAACTATGTCTTCAGCAAACATTCCAATGCGCGTTTAAGAAGAGATAGTCCTCTCAATACCTGTTAAATATAAAGAAACAGTGTTGTGCTAAGAACAGTTTCCTGGGGAATACCTAGTCCATGTTGAGAAGTATTTGTTATATTTAACCCGTATATACCTCTGATGGAGATAATCAGAAATCCAAGTCAATGTATTACCTCGGATATTAAATGTATTATGCAGTTTAATGGTGAATGCATGCCTTCAAACTCTGTCGAAAGACTTTGACAGGTCTAATAGAGCCACAACGCTGTGATTAGTAAGTTTAAGATTCTAGGAATCTCTGACGGTTTGAGCAAAAAACAAAACTTGATCAATGGTGCTGTGGCCATAACGAAACCCATACTGTTCCGCAGGGAGAAATTTATTTTCATATAGAAAAAAATTTTCTCTATGATTTTACTAGTGGTACAAGTTAAAGCAATCGTTCTGAGGTCCTCGGGAAAGTAAGAATTTTTGCTTAGCTTTTTAACTGGTATAATGATGGCCTTTCTCCTTTTCTGGGGAAGTCTGCCTTTGGACCTCGAAGAATTAAAAATGTTAAGGAGTCTTATTTCTCCCAGGCATCCCAGGTTTCAAGCATGAAACCATGGATACCATCCGGGCCAGGAGATTTGCTGAGATCGAGGAAGGACATAGCCAGAAATAGTTCACGCATAGAAAAGTGAGCTGCCATAGAAAAATCACCAAAGTCAGAACTACGATAGCCATGTACAATATTCCTTGCTTTGCGTAGCCCAGTTTTGTCCTCGTTGGTAATGTTGAACCTATTTATTTGTTGATAATAGGTAGCAAGTACATTAGCAGCAGATTGATCGCTCTTAAGCAGTTGTCCATTATAATCTTTGACTGGGTTGAACTCCTCGAATTGGGGTTGCACATAGTTGATGCCCCAACAATTCTCCAAAGTTTTGAATTGGAAGTTCTCACGTCAATTTGATTACACATTTCTCTCCATCTAGATCTTTTTAAATGGGTATATGCTAATTTAATTTCTGATTAATTTTATTGATCTTAGATCTAGAACAATTCTCCTTACGACTGCCAGTTTCAAGATGTTTTCTTTTTTTGAGAAAAGATTACAGAGTAGTAGAATCTTGAGTGAAATGAGGAATATAACGTTTCACATTACCTCTAGGAATAAAAGCTTTATCATACATAAGAATAATTTGTTTGAAATTCTTCCAGGAAGTGCTTAGAGGTTCATTAAGTGGCAGAGAAGCCAAGTCACTATCTACCGAGTTTCTAAAAGAAGTCCAGTTGGCTCACTTGAAGTTTTAGAATTTTTCATTGGAGTTGAAGATTTTTTGTCTCTTAATGAATTCTATTATGATAGGCAGATGGTCACTTCCAATATTACCCAGTGTTGACCACAAACATTACGGGAATTGCTATGTACTGCTCACGACTATGTCTAACGTCTAGGATGAGTTATAGCTAAAATAACTATGGGTGGCATTTCATCATTGAGGATCATAAAATCAAAGAGTCATCGGCCAATTGGAAAACGTCAAGATCTCTATAATTAATACTGGATCAACCCCAGATGATATGTTTGGCATTCAAGTCACCGAGAAAGATGGAATCTTTGTCCATTTTGTTAGAGGCATTCCGGTAGCCGGTTTTGGTTGGGCGGATAGTAAGCATTGTAAATATTGAAGGATTTCCCTCTCGATGTAATTTTTATACCTTGGATTTCAAGGTCAGAATTTTCAAACGCGGGTGTGCTCATGCTTTCGTATTTGATGTTTCGAATAAAGAAGGCCAAACCTCCACCTCTCGAATTAGGTATATCCTTCCTGTAAATGTGGTATCCATTACACCTAATAGTTGTAATCATCCTTAACTTAGTTTCCTGAATGTCAATTATCTGGACGTCATTAGTTTCCGCAATTTTCAATAATTGATCCAATTTGACCTTAATAGCCAAAGTAGACAATCCATTAATGTTGCACTGCAAGATCTTAAGGGTTTTTAAAGCAAAGAGGGACCGTAGATGACTTTTCGAACGAGATCTTCTGCCTAAACATCGAGTGTGTCCCTGTTTATCCTGAGCGACGGATGATGAAGTATCGATATCATTTGTCAACTGATTCATGGGGAAAAATTGCAGCTTCTGTAGTTCGTAGACTAGAGCACCATGAGAAAGAAGACTGTCTTGGCTCCATATTTGTTAGTGTTAGCTGGGAATTATAAAGTGGATTTCATGCATTGGGTGACCCTACCCGGAGTAAAAACTCCTGACGTAATTTGCCTACTCCTCTCAGGAACACCCCATTGCCACGGTGATGACACTAACAGGACTAAGGGAGTATTAGTTGTAAACGGAGTAGAACAGCCCGGACCAGTTATAGCCCTGTCTTGACTTTCCTGAATGGAGCCGCAGATGTC
Organism: Latrodectus elegans; assembly: GCA_030067965.1. Classification (NCBI taxonomy): domain Eukaryota; kingdom Metazoa; phylum Arthropoda; class Arachnida; order Araneae; family Theridiidae; genus Latrodectus; species Latrodectus elegans. Next base: position 6,342,539 of record CM057818.1, read on the forward strand.
CGACAAATTGATGAGGATAAGAAGAGACGACAAAGTCTGAAAAGAGATAACAGAGAGAAAGCTCATGAGGAATGAGCAAGCCAAGCAAAATGCTTAGCAGTGAGTTGTGGAGATATCAATGGATGGGAATGCAAAGCGAGGATGTCGAGTAGTGTACGAGAAGAAGATGAGAAAAGAGAATCAGTGACACCGGAAACATACATGTTACAGAACACTTAAACTTAACTTTTTTAAGTACATAAATAATTAAATTTAAGTAGACCTATTATTAACCCTCCATTGGCTCATCCTGCTATTTTCATGACATATTTTTCATACTTAATTGAAAATCACATTTTACCCATCGCTTAACCAGTTAAATCAACTATATAGACTACTTGTTAGTGTTTAGTTTAAATTTTACCAGCAGATATCTTTATATGTCCACTATATTGTGACAAATGAAGTATTTTTTATTTACTACTCTAACTATTTTCAATGACACCTTTTTATTTGAAAAAAATAGCTGCTAGAAAAATTTCAGTAATTGATGAAGTATACATCCTTTATAATTTATCAGATTTCGAACGGAATTCTACGTTTGATAGTGATATAGATTTTTGAGGCATTTTGATATAATTTTATCACAGCGATTTATACTTTTCTAAGTTTTATGCATTTTCAATTTATCATATCATTTCTGAAAAAATAGCTTTCTAAAGAAGAAAAAAAATTGTTTCGTTCGAAAAAATTTATTTTTTCTAGAACAATTTTACAATACATATTAGTTTACGAAAATAATTTAGGCAGCTGAGGAATTTTGTAATTTAAATTACTTTAGGATCACTTGATGAGCAACAATTCAATAAACTTGTAAAAAAATTCAATTCTCTAATTTAACTGACAATAATAGTATAAAGTTTAAAAAATTACAATAATGTGTTACACACATTATAGAGACACATATTAAATAGTATTGATTGTATAAATACATTTTTACTTTATAAAATGTTTCATGCAACACTTTTTATCGTGTAACTCGAATAAAGATTTCATAAATTTAAGATATATAAAACGAATTTACGAATGATAATTTTTAGAAAATTAATATTTGTAAGTGCATATTTCTGTAGATATTTTGGTATAAGAACTGCAGTAAATTTAAAAAATGCTAAATCCATGGAAATGCTTCTAAAAGTCCATCTAATAAATTTATTTATTCATTCCAAGAAATACATTAAACAGAAGAGAAATTAATAAATGAACTTAAGCAACCAATGCCAACTGATTCTAGTGTCATAAGTAAAAAACTGAAAAAATAATTTAATAAATGGAATTTCATCTAGAAAATCATAACAAAAAATACTTGGAAAGGAAAAGAAACACAAAATTATAACATAATCTTTTGGCAAATCCTTTTATTCAATCGAAAAATGTAGTTCAAAATAAATATTTTCAGCAAGCTTTATCATTTTTAGTATGTTTGCATTAGTGACTTAAATACATTTAATATAGACAATTTTATCTATTTCAAATAAATAATTAAAGGGAGTAAATGAGAAACAATTCAGAAAAAAAATTGTTTAAACGCTTAAAAATTATAATTTTTACAGTTTTACTCATAATCTTTTAATTTAATTGTTATTATTGATAATACTACAGTTTTAGTTATTAAAAATGAACAGTATTTCATTTCATTTAAAATTGAATATAAACATAGCATTAACTTTTTAAATTGAATTTATTAAACACTACTTATTCAATTAAATATCTTCAAAACATTAACAATAATAAATAAATAATTACTTTAACGTTTAACACAATACTTAATTACATAAACATGGCAAACCTTTGGTGCTAAGTTCATATGGTATTGGTGGAATGCAAATGAACAAATTATAAATATATATAACATTGGTTACATTAGAGAAAAAAACAGCATTATTGAAATTAAGTCCCTATGGCATGGGAAAGTTTATTATTATTAGTGTAATTGAAAGAAAGTTGATTATCATGGCATAATGACTTAAACTGTCTATTTGTGAACCTGCAAGGTTTACTGTACATTTGCGAGTAATTGTCTTGTGTATCTGTGCTAAATAAAATAATTAATTGAGATGCATAGTAGACGCTTTATTTTTTACTTTAATTCATCATTAATGTCACAGACATGAAAAAATGTTTATTTTACTAAAATAAAATTAGCAACAGATTCTTTCTCAGCAAACTATTGTCATCCAGATTAACTTTAATTGACTTATATATATATATATATATATATATATATATATATATATATATATATATATATATATATATATATATATATATATATAGATTTATATATATTGTGGTATTGGAGTTGCATAATTCTGCCGCCCATTTTGCCGCAGAAAGTGTGAGCGATATATGAACAATTTATTGCAAACAGTAGTTTGGCCTACCCTCACAAAATATGGATTATTGATGAATGGAAGAAAGTATTGCATATATGTGTAACTGCTTTCTTATTTTTAGAATAAATTTAGAGTTAAGATCTGTCTGTCTATCTTCACAATTTTCCTTTTCAACAGGATAAGTTAACTTTTGGGGGACATTAGCACAAACTTATATTGTTGTTCTTTTATTAATCTGATTAGCCAACAGGCTAAACCAAATCTATGAAACCATGAAGTGATAAAAGTCCGAAACATGAAGATGACTTTGAAACAATTCTTCTTTTTCAAATCTTAAGAATGAAAGTATGTTGGTCGGAAGTTAAGTTTGTGAAATCGTATTTCTTATTCATTCGGAGGATCTTGATTCCTTGTAAGAATAAATCTGTAAGATGTACACGAATACTCTTAAAAGTGGCAGCTTCTACTGATTGTCTCCCAACACACCAGTCACGAATCTGAAGAGACATACTAAAATGAAACAAAGGTAGATTTGACTTTTGTGTAAATCTTCAAAAATTCAGGGTACTATATTTGAAGGTCATTAAAATTTCCTGTTTTTCAAATGTATCAGTCATTTCATTCCAACTAAAACTATTGTGTGAAGGCATTCATTGTTGATGAATATTTTCCAAAATGAGTCCATTGCCCAAGCTTATGATATCTACCTTTCCCTTGTAGCTGTTGGATATGAAGGTGGATAATGATATGATCTTGGTAAAAGTGTTGAAGTTTTTTTAGGTAACTATTAACCTGAAATAAAGCGTTGCTGAGGAGAAGTATATAGAAATTATAGTATCTAAGTATCATTCTAAAAAGCAATGCAATTATTACTCCCTGCAAGAGAGAGGTTTTTAAGATGGAAATGTCTATCAATTTAGTGGAAATTTTCCACTAATAGTGTTAACATGCGGATAAAATTTTATTTCTACCGCAGTCCACAAAGTCATAAAAAATTATAATAATTGAAAAATAATCATCTACCTTAGAGCGTATCAAATGGATTCAATGTCCATCATTTGCATCACTTCAAGAAATTTTTAATTATCTCCAGGGAGAAATTGGAACAATATTTTCCTAAATAGAATTCGAATTCACATAAATAAATTGATATCTAATTGAATTCAAAATATATTACAAGCCAAATGTGGGTCTCACATACTATTATTAAAGATTCTCTGAAAATCGAAGATACTGCCATTATTTTGAAAATTGGTTGGACACATACAGAAAAAATAAAATGTATCAATTTAAAGATAAGTGTAGAGGTAGCGTTTCACGTTCCCAAGACGCAGATCCGAGATTCAAACCTCTGGCTGGACAAGGTCGACTCAGCCTTTCATCTCTTTAGTGGGTCGATAAACTGAATACCAAGCATACTTGGGAGCTAAAGACTAATGGTTTCGAATCAGACGGACCACCTATTCGGGACATATGCTTCGCACCCCAGGGCCTCTCGGTCAAGAAAACAGAGATGAGTGCTGTAGGACCTGGTCCTCATGGGCTGTCGTGCCAAAGAGTTTAGAATTTTATAAAGATTGTTACTTTTTGATTAAGATGTGAATGAAAAAATAGTATAAAACAATATCATAGACCTTTAGTGAATGAAACGATGAATTTTCTATGGCATTTCCAGTAAAGTTTAGATACATATCTAATTACTTTCTTATTTTTGGAATACATTTAGAGAAAACATGAATTATAAAATGACAAATTTTTTTTATAAATTAAATTGATGCAAATAACTTTATTTTCAATATTTTTAATACTCAATATAGAAAAAAAATATCAAATGATTTTTCATGAAAACTAGTGATATTTATTTTTAATTTCTAAATATGTTTCACATTAAAACTCAGTATATTTTACTTATTAAAAGAATTGCATTTACAGCTAGTTATTTATAATAGGCTAAAATAAACAAAATTTTAAGACAGATGTTAAGGTTATTGACATAAAAAATACAAAGATTATCAGTCAAATAAAGCAACGTTTTTATCAAAACTATATTCTTAGACGCTACAACAATTGTTTTGCTTTGAAATTCTTTAAAATAAAAAAAAAACTCTACAAAATATTTTAAAAGTTGTTATTTAAAGATATTACACAAAAAATATCATTCTAATAGTTTTTTGCAACAGGAAATAATAGTTGCTGACAAATATTTGTCAGATTTAAATTTCTACTTTAATAACCTGAAATTCTTGGTTTCTCTTTATTATTTTCATAATGTTCATAAATTCACTGCTATTTTTGTAATAATGAATGAAATTATTTTCAAAAACACAATGAATTTTATTCTTAGCTTTACTTACTATGAAAGTTGTAAAACATAATTTTAGTAAATTTTAAACTGAAAAATCAATATATTTCATCACAACAAAGTAACGATTAACCAAAGTGTTTAAAATAACTAAGTGAAGCATTTTCATTTTCCTAAAAATAACATTGCGATATTTACAATCGTTTTGAAATATAACTGACTTAAGAGGAAAAATATAAATCATGTCAAAAATAGTTAATAATTTAATAAATATATATAATGCATCATATTTACTCGATTAAGATATTATAAGTTATCTAAATATTTCTATGATATAACAAGACACATGTTAAAAATTATAAAATTATTTTTATATTAGTATCTCTATTGATTAGGAAATTGAATTTAGCATTTACAATTTTCATTTAAGATATAACATTATAATATCATATTGTGGAACAATAATAACTTCATAGTATACTGAGTAAATTATTACATTATCATTTTTACTAAGCTCAGTATATATTTTTCAAATTTTCAAAATTCTTATTTGGACGTATGTAAGATTTTTCAGTAAAATTATATTGAAAAATAATTTAATATTAGATTTATTTTTATTATATTCTAACATGTTAATGTTACCAACATTTTACGTATGTTTTAAAATCCGAGAATTTAATTTCTACTGACATGAATTTTCTCATAATATGCATTTTTCCTTTTAAATTATTTTACAAAGGCATAATGAGGTTAACATTTTATAATAAATTCAAATTTAAATTCTTGCTGGTATACATTCACTGAATTTCAAGCTTATTAAATTAAAATAAAATATTTTTCTTTTTTAATACACTATGTTCTTATATTTTATACGGAAACAATACAGTAAATCTGATATAATTTTCAAATTTTCTCAGTATATATACATATATATGTATATATATATATATATATATATATATATATATATGTATATGTGTATAATATTTATATATATATATATATATATATATATATATATATGTATATGTGTATAATATTTGTATATATATATATATATATATATATATATGTATGTATGTATTTATATATATACATAAGAAAATGAAATATGAAATATCAAAATTCATAATCCATCAATATACTTATTAGAAATGTTACTTCTTAATTCTATTCGTCTGGAGACCTTTCTTAAACTAATTTAAGCCATTTAATCATGCATGCATTGTCAATCGCTGCATGAGAAGAAGAGGGGGAAATGCTTTATTTCCGAGGAAAGTAATTATCTCTTTCTAAAACAGAAAGAAGTCTTTAGGAAGTAAGAAGTTTCACTATTCTTTGCTCGCTAAATTTTTCAAGATTTAAAGTGGTGATAGCTTCAAAAGTTTTAATTTAAAATGTTACTGTTCCGAAATAAGATTATTTTGCGAGATGTACCTCTTAACTTTCTTTTGAGTTCTCATAATTATCTAAAACCCTTTTAAGACAATGGGTATTGTCATTATAATGTGATTTATTATGAAGTTCTCCGCTGGAAATTTTAAAACTCTTATCTAATAAGAGAGAGTGTATTTTTATTAGCTGTTCAATAGTCATACATTTTTAAGAAAGATGTAACGTTGATTGCTCGTGAGCTGTTTTACTAATTATATTGACGCTAATTTAATTTTTTCTAAATCAAAATTTTAAAAAGCATTTTAAATGAGTAAATCAAACTTTATTTATTGTTTTAAAATCCTTTCTTCAAAATAAGTTTTCCGAGACTGTAAATTTTAACTCCAATTTTTTACAGATTTCGATATTTTTCAATTTCTAAGCAATTAATTTTCAATTCTAATTTTTATATTGATTGGCAGTTAAAAACTACTTTAATTGCCAGTATATAATAGGAGTGTATAGTTATTTTACTTTTTTTTAATCATTTTTGGAGCTAAATATATATTTTATTTACTTCAAATTGATTACAAAATGCGGGATTATATATGAACATTTTAATTATTTATTTTTTTCTCAAACCGTTTTTATTACACGCCAGTTCATCGAAGTGATCAATATATTGTTATATGAATAATAGTTATTATGAATATCAATTTAGACTTATGAATTAAGTAATTAAAAATTTTTAACAATTATTTCATTTTGATACAACAGCTTCTATTAAATTTCATAACAATTTTTATATTTTTTTAGACATATGTTGCGTAATTTCATATTTATATTTACAATTGAAATTTGGAATGATTCCTTATATTGTCCAAATGAAGTTATTGACAAAGTAGCATTATTAGTTTAATAAATGTAATTGTTATGAAGAACATGTCTTTTTGTTTCAGTATTTTCCTTCTCTTATATTTTAGTAATTTTCTAAAAAATAATATCATAATAGTTGAAGTATATGCTTTAATGTGTTCGAATGCAAAACGATAAAAATTATGATAATAATAAAAACAAAAATTAATTTCAATTTAGTAACTGGAAATGCATAATATCAAAGACATGACAATTTTTAAATTATTATGTGTTACACGCATCTTTATGATCATTTCTGTATGAATTTAGGAAAATATCTTTGCAAAATGTATTATTTTATAGAATCACAAAAAAATAATTTAATCGTTCCTGAATATCAACTTTATACTTATTTGTCACTGCCAATTAAAACATTCATTCAAAATAAAACAAAATACTTAAAAAAGGAAATATTTATTAAAATTACTGCAATTATTTGCTAATGAAATGAAATGGAAATTTAAAAATAAAAGAAAAATATTTTTTCTGATATAATGGCATTGATAAATATTTTTAGAATTTCGATTAATATCAATTCAAAACAAGAACACCAATCATCGACATTATGTGTTGGGACTAGAGCAATATTTTAATTGCAGTTAATTGGAAACATCATAATTAATCGCATGAAGTTAATTTGACAAATATGTTGTGATGTTTAAATTTTTAGTTGTGCCATAAATAAAGTCATGATTAATTAAAAAGTAATAAATAAATAAACTCATACAATTAAAATATTAGTGGATATTATTGCTTCCAATTCGCTTTTTAACATGCTTATATATGTAATAATACGTGAATACAGTCTTGTACATATTTATGTCACAATAAAGAAGAGATAACTTAACATATTAAATTTAAAAATATTTCTCTGTCATTATAGATACCATATTTTTATTTTGTAACTATTCTGCTAAATGAACTATTTTCGTGTTAAATAGGAATTTCCTTACGTTTTTACGTTCCATTTAATATGAATATCTTGTTCAAAGGGTTTTAAACTTATGTCACATCGGCCGCACAATTCAACTTTTGACTATTAAGAAATGCTGCTAAGATGACGTATTGTGGCACATCGTGAAGACGTAAAAAGTGGGTTGGCAAAATAGAATTCTCTTCATAATATTTATAGGTATTAGTTTTAGAGACGCAATAAAATCTATTTTGCCTTGTAAACATTAATATTACCAGAAAAGATAACCAAATTCATAATTTGTCATGCTGGATTGCATGACAACATCGTTCACTTTATTTTAATGTAAATAGTAATTTACATTTTTTTTTTAAAATTCATTGATAATTTTCTTGATTCCATTGCTATCACACATCACACAAACAATGAGTTTATCTAATGCGCTTGAAAGAAGTATGTAGATGATTATAAATTAAGAGCCTAATATCAATAATTTGTTCAACAGTATATCATTGTAATGTGGACAAAAATACTCATCTTCACAAATCATAACTGGTATAATTATATTTACGTTTACTGTAATGATTTCATAATAATTTCTTCAAAAATAGCTATGCAAATAATTAGTTAATCACATTATATGGATACCAGGTTAAAAATATTGTGTTACGAAATAAAAAATATATTTTTTGAACTGTTTCATAGTATGAATTTTTTCTACGCATTTTATACCAATTAGATAAAATTGCAATTCCGGTTGAATATTCATCTGTTTAAAATTCCATTATTTTATATTTTCTACTATTTAATTTAAAGGTAAATTAAAAAATATAGAATTATATAAATCATATTTTTTTATTTAAAACAATTAAAGGGATACCCTTATTAAAACAAAATATGTTTTTACTTTGCCTTTATTTTTTAAAAATAGAACACTGTGTTTTAGTTTATACACTACTGGCCATTAAAATTGCTACACCAAGAAGGCGACATGCTACAAACGTGAAATTTATACGAAAGGAAGAAGGTGCTGTGATATGCAAATGATTAGCTTTTCAGCGCATTCAGACAAAGCAGGAGCCAGTAGCGACACCTACATAGTGTTTAAATGAGGAAATTGTTCAGCCGGTTCCTCATACACAAATTGCATTTGAACGTTGTTGACTGGGGAAAAGTTGTTGTGATGTCTCGTGTAAGAAGGAGAAATGCATACCAGCACGTTTCTGACTTTGATAAAGGTCGAATTGTAGCGTACCGGGATTGCACTTTATCTTATCGCAGTATTGCTGCTCGCGTCGGTCGAGATCCAATGACTGTTAGCAGAATATGGAATCGATGGTTTCAGGACGGTAATATGGAAATCTATGCGGGATCTCAACGACCACCTGTCACTAGCAGCCGAATAGACAGTCATATTATCCGCATGGCCGTAATGTATCGTGCAACCACATCATGAGGCATGAGTCAAAAAACGGGGTCGTTTGGAAGACAACAAGTGTCTGCAGTTCGACGACGTTTGCAGCAGCATGGAATCTCAGCTCGCACACCATGGCTGCGGCTTCCCTTGACGCTGCGTCATAGACAAGAGCGCCTTCAATGGTGTGATCAACGACGAACCAGGGCGCACGAATGGCGAGACGTCATCTTTTCAGATGAATCCAGGTTCTGTGCACAGCATCATGATGGTCACATCCGTGTTTGGCGGCATCATGGTGAACGCACACTGGCAGCATGCATTCATTATCGTCATACTGGCCCATCACCTGGCGTGATGGTAGGGGGTGCCATTGGATACACGTCTCGCTCACCTCTTGTTCGCATTGACGGTGCTTTGAACAGTGCACGTTACATTTCTGGTGTGTTACAACCCGCTGCTCTACCCTTTATTCGAGCCCTGCGAAACCCTACGTTTCAGCAGGATGATGCCCGACCGCATGTTGCCGGTATTGTACGGACCTTCCTTGATACGGAACACGTTCGGCTGTTGCCTTGGCCAGCACGTTCTCCAGATCTTTCACCAATAGAAAACGTCTGGTCAATGGTTGCCGAACGACTGGGTCGTCACCAAACGCCAGTCACTACGGTTGATTAACTGTGGCATCATGTTGAAGCTGCATGGGCATATATACCTGTACATGCAATCCAAAGGTGGTTGTTCTTGGTACTGATTTCTCAGGTTCTATCCAGCCAAATGTTTTGAAAATTTAATAACTTGTTATTTCTAGTATAATATATTTGTCCAATAAATATCATTTTTTTATCTGCATTTCTTCCTGGTGTAGCAATTTTAATGGCCAGTAGTGTACTTTTTAGTTTTTAATTTTTTTACTAAATATCTAACATCTGACTCACTTTGTAATATATTTTCCATTGTTTCATAGAGCAGTTCTCCTTAATATTTTTCAATATTTTTACTGAAAAAAAAATTTGATAGAAATTAGAATTACCATTCAGTTATAGAGGCATTAAGCACCTTTCCTTAAAAAAATTATGAGTGCACAGTTTTTTTTATTGATCCATGTTAATTTTTTTCCTTGTATAAATTTCTGGACAGTATTTTACTTTGTATTTAAAAATTCATATTACGTAATCTTTTGTAAGCAAAATAAAATACATTGAAAAGACATCAAGGATCAATAAATGATTTGTATTTCGAAATGATATCCATAATATAGTGCGAGAAGAGGGTCAGGACAGTGGATTGTATGACCAACTTGGGCTTGATACAAGTCTAGGCACAGAGTCAATGAGAGTACGTATGGCGTCCTTAGGTATGGTTCTCCATTCTCTGTCACCCATTTGCCAAAGTGTATAGTGTGAAGAAGACAGAAGAAGGAACTACGAAGGTTGTCCATTCATATTCCAAACGTGTTCGATTGGTGTGAGCACCGTGGTCAGGAAAGCAGCAGTAAAAATTGAAGACAGCTTGTTGGTTGATGACAGCAAAGTGTTCTGCCGATTCCTCACCTTATATCTTATCTTATGTTATCTGGAGAGCTGCGCATTTCATATAATTTGCATAAATCAGTAATTTGTATCTATTCTGAAATTTTCATAAGATTTTGGCCATTCTTGATTAGGGATGTTTTTTTTAATATAGGGGATGTATATTTATTAGATTAATTGCTTAAAGTTTCAAAAATTCATGAAAAAAAAATTATTTCCTATAGAATTAGCCACGATGAAATATAGTTCTCTACTTTTGTAGTTAAAATATTATTTATTAGATTCTCTACATTATTCTTTGATAATTTAAACAGAGCCAAAATTCCAAGTAAAATGGAGAAAAAATTTATCTATATAAAATATTATAATTTTACGTACTGTTAATTGTTAGAGCTTTCACTATAGTTTTTTACATTTCAATTATATTCATTATCTAATTTTATTTATACATTTGTGACAACACATTATATAAAAATGATCATATGACTAACATTTAAAAATATATATTTCTTAATGAAATATTCTAATTTAAATAACAAAAATTCACTGTCGTTATGCAAATTGCGGCTTTACATTTTATACCAATCAATCAGTCATTAATATGAAATATGGATATATATTTGTTTGTTGGTTTAGAAATGAATTTCCATGCATATGATTGTGTCACAAGCACTAATGTCACACGACAGAGCACGTTGCCTGCAGGATAAAGCAGGTGCTTTAGATTGCATGTCTGGACAGGAGCACGGACAATTTACTGTCGCGATACATTTGTCTTTCCAGATCACGCAATCAGGTAAGATGGAAAACGATTTACACAAGGTCATCAACCACATTAATTAAATCCACCGTGGTGGATGGTTATATCAACAATTTGCCTTTTGAATTTTCACCTGCATGAATTTGCCTTAATACAGTGTGATAGAACCATTCATCTCTTGTACTTGTCACACTGCATCTCGGCAAATGATTCATCATAACTTAGAAAATTTAATAAGCTTCAACTATTTTCTCTCACACCCTGTCACGAACCATTTCTAGTTACAATGCCTGCTTTATGTATTTATTATCATCATAACTATAAGCAAATAAATTATACTTTGCATGACATTTTTACTGTATTGGAATATCCCTTATATCGCTTTTCTAGACAGATAAATTTAAATAAAGCATTTTTCGGCATTTCTTTTTCTTAATCATATAATAACTGAAATGATTCATAATCAGTGAGCAGTCATGAAATTAAACATTAACGCGAGATAGAGAAATAAAAGTTAAATTTATTCTGATAACATATAATCTACTATTTCCAATGAAATTTTACAATTCTTTTAATAACAATCGTCTACAAATAATTCTTAATCGGTAAAATTGAGGAATTTCAATCCATAAAATAAAATTTTAAGCAAATCGAATATTTTCATGTATATTAAACATTTATAAACTTTTTATATTAAAATAATAAATAGTTAAAAATATTTTATGGAATGTAAGATTATAAATTAAAACATAATATATAAAGTTACATTATCTTTTTATTATCCTGAATATAATCAAAATATATTTCTTAATAGCAATATATATATATATATATATATATATTAATAGCAATATATATATATATATATATATTGCTATTAATATATATATATATATATATATATATATATTGCTATTAATATATATATATATATATATATATATATGTATATATAAGTTATATGTAGGGATATATATTATATAAATTTCAATTTTATATAAAATCAGTTATATTTAATCACTCATGGTTGTTTGTGGAATGAAAAAAAATATCTATAAATGTTTTAAAGCATTAAATAATGTTGATGTGAAACGTGTAAAAATATTGACGGGATTATGATTTTAACAAAATTATTTTTATTTTCAATGCCGTTGAAAACAATATGATTTAAAGTATCATATTTTGATGATATTATCTCAGATTTATTTATAGTTTTCCGCATAAATGTGTGATACAAATTAAGAATAGATGTGGTATACATTTTTGAAATGCATAGTTAGGAAAATATTAAATGAATATTGATTAAGCCTTAGTTCAGCTTTTAAATAGTTTTTACCATATTAGTTCCATCATATAATACTTTGCCCTATTGTTTATCGTTTCTGGAACTGATATTTTTCTACAGGAAAACCTTCTCTTCTTTTTCTAAAGAAAAGTATTTGCGCTCAAAAATTTAGAAAATTATATCTGAACACATTTCTATACGTATTAATTACGATAAATTTGATTATCTTATAAATATTAATAGTTTTTTTTCCGTAAAGAATATTATATTGAACGTGTCTATGAATCATGAACATGAAGTATATTTGAATCATTTTTACCTTACATTTCCCCTTCAAGCGAACTCGAGCAACATGTACTTCGTGATAAGTTCCAGATTACAGAACTTTTGACTTTCAAATCAGGTTTGTTACATATTCCCCCGATTTGCGGATCATATGTTACTATCATACAAATCGATATAAATATAATATGAATGAAATATCATTCGCTATTCATCAATCTGCTTTAAAATGTTATGTAATTCATAGTATGCTGTTAAAGTAAATACACAACCAATTTATCGTTGTGTTTCAGTTGAGGAAAATTAAATGTACTATTGGACATTATGTTTTTGCTTAAAAAATAATATTAATTGACTGAATATTACTTGTTAAATATATCAGGAGTTAAACTCTTGAAATGTACTTTCTATTTTTTACCATGATTGTATTTTCAGGAAAGAAAATGTGCTGCGGATGGATCATTCTTGTTGCTCATCCCCTTTGGCTTATACACACTAAGCCAACTCCAAGAGATAATGCCCCACAATTAGACCAAAAACAACATCCTTCTTATTCAACAGTTGTCTGACAGAGAAACTAAAACAATCTAAGATATGAAAGAAAGAGAAGCAATGGGGCATAACAGTAGCAAAGTACAAATGTCTTCTCATTTTCATTGAACAATAAACTTTTAATATGATCAGAACTAAGTCTAGATAGAGTAGTCCTTGCATGCCTTGAGCAAGAGCACTGCAAGAACAATCCAAGGGACTCAAATTAAGAAAAAAATATACATTTAAATTATTTTAAAGTTTTCATATTAAAGTTTAAAACATATCATTGGAGAACCATTTGATAAACCAGTTTCTTTGTTCAACATTATTTACTGTTAAATATTTATGCAAATGAATGATTTATTTAATGAATCCTTTTATATTTCATTTCTACAAATTTCATATAAATCTATATATAATAACTCAGAAAATTAATAAACATATTTTTATCTACTTTTAAGCAACATTAAATAATGCAATTAAGAACGATAAAAAAAATTGAGACTGTCTAGACTTCGAATTTATTTTAGTTATCTACTATACCAATGATGTTAAAACTTATAGAACAACACATAAATAATAAATAAGAAAAATAATATATTTTGAAGTTTCCCCAATTAGCAGGCAGTATTTCATTTTTCTTTCTACATTTTAAATTTAGCAATGTAGATCAGTAAGAAAAATTCCGTCAGTTGTGTTGCATAATTCTCTTCCACTTTATTTTAGAGACAAAATTTTTTCTAAACATGAAATGAATTTCTGCCGACATTCATAGATTATAAAAAATGTTTTCAGATATAAATTCAAAATTAAAATAATTCTTGTATTATTAAATACTTACGTCCTCTTATGCAAATTAATCCATCCAAGATACATTATAAAGTGTTTTATTTATGGTACAAAACAGTTTTATCACAGGTATAAATATCCTAGTTGAATAGGTATGTAAGAAAATGTAACATACTTATAACAAAAGTTTCTCATTTTTAAATTTTCAATAAACTGCTGGAAACTTCTGATTTCTGTTTCTAAAATTACAAGCATAAGATTTCACTAAGTTTTATATTCGAAATTAAATACTAAGTATTTATATAAAAATATTATAAAATAATTAATGGAAAAAACGCACTAAAATCTTATGAGTGTAATTTATTATAAATTTCTTTTCAAAGTGGTTAAAATAATATGAATTCGTAATGGTAAATATGTATTGCTTGCAATTTTAAATAACACAAATTCAAACTTTACTATAAATAAAAAATGACCTTTAATATCATATCTTTTCATCGTAAACATGTGTAATTTATATACTTACATGCAATATTATGGATAATGCATCAGCTCTTAGGGGCATATGCATAAAATTATCAAAATCAATTTAAAATTTCGTTGTATCATGAAATTATATGAATGTATTTAATTGTATTTAACAAAATAATGTAAACGAATGAAGTCATCTTGTCTTAAAATTGATCGTACTTATTTCCTATGCACACTTATATTATATACTGCATTGCTTTATAATATTAAGTATGATATAGTTAAAATATATAATTTCTCTCTCTTAATATTCTCTTATTTTTACTAGAAGGAAAACTTCTGATCGAAATAAATAGTAAAAATCATTAGTGAACACTTAGTCGTGAATGTGACAATTTCATGATAGCAAGGAAAATATTTTTTTTAAAAATATATAGTAGTCAATCCAAATAAAATTGAAGTAAAAGCATAAATAAAATGATGGGGCAGTATCACTTCGCACATGATCTTAGAAAAACATGAAAAAAAATGAAGGGAAATATAGAAATTATTAATAAAGTGAATAATTCTTAGAATTCATGATTTTGTTAATGGTAATATTCTTTGATATCATTGTTTTCCTGGAGATTTTTTTTTACATTTGTTCTAGTTTTTGTTATTTATTATTTTATTTAGTTATATTACTAGGGGCGTTCAAAAAGTAAATAACACTCTAACAATGTAAGTCAGAAACACTTTACTCCGAAGTGTGTTGTAAGGCAATATGACATGCATACAACACACTATTCTTCCACATATCTCTCAGCCACTTCAGACATTTATCGGAGTCTGGGAGTGATCGCTAGATGTAATGATGACTAAAGATCACTCCCTGGTCCTTGATCTAGTTTAGAATAGCTGTCTACCAGCTCATCTTTAGAAAACTGTTTTCTATCTAAATGTTCTTTGAGATTGCCGAACACAAAGAAGTAGAAGGGGGACCAGATAGAGACTGGAGGGTGGATGTTTCTAAACCTCCTATCCAAATCTCAGAAGGAAAATCTATGCTGTGGGTGCCTTATGAGGTTTTGCCTAATTGCTGAAGTGACAAAGCTTTTACTTAACTTTCCACGTCCCTTATTTTTTACAGCTTTGTTCACACCTCTTATTGATTCGCATTATGACTCAGTATTGATGGTTTTGCCCTACTGCATGCACTTGATGTAAGCAATTCCTTCTGAACAGAAAAAAATAGTAGCCATGAATTTACCCGTCGATAGGGGAACTTTGTACTTTATTGCGATGATGTTTGTCTCCATTTCATTGACACTTGCTTCGTTTCTTGAGTAAAATGATACACTCGCAACTCATCATCTATGATATTGAGATATAAGAAATTATTGCATGCAGCAAAATAAAGTTTGAAAAATATTCCAGAGAAGCTGCAAAACGTGGTCCTTAGTGTTCGGAGCTCTAATATAATGATCCCATTAAAAACACAATTTGCGATTATTCAGTTGGTAAATGATGATAGAAAAAATACTGCCAGCACATATTTTCAACTGCTGCGTAATGTATGAAACGTTCACTTTAAGACTGGTGAGAATATTGCTTTCCACCATATCAACCATTTACGATGTGATCACCACTGATGAACTTCTTTTATTTACCACTTCGCTTAAATCCATGCGACCATCTTTAATCTGCTAGCATCATTTCACAATGTTTACACACGACATTTCACGTGAGTCATATACTGCCGATATTTCACGATGAATCTTCACCCTCATTAAATATTTTGCTCATAAAACATACTAATCAGCAGGCTTAAACGTTGGAGTAAGTTGTCCATAGCTGATGAGACATTGTTTTCTCTTACTAGGCTGAAGGTGCTCAAACGAAATCCGAATGAAATTGCCACAGTTGGCAGCCGTGGAGCTCAATTATCATCTGCACCACAAGCTTCGCTCTGCTTCCGCAATGATGTCATCTTTGGCGGGACAAGTATTACTGCATACTTCTTTATATATATATATATATATATATATATATATATATATATATATATATATATATATATATATATATATATATATATATATATATATATATATATATATATATATATATATATATATATATATATATATATATATATATATATATATATATATATATATATATATATATATATATATATATATATATATATACATACATATATACATTTATATAGTCAGTTTACTAATGTAATTTTCTCTTTTGGTAACCGTTAGTATTCTTTCCAACACTACTCGAATTTTGTTAAAATAGTTTTGTTTTAAAATATTCAAATTTATTTTAAGTTTTCTTAGCCTTTTTCAAGATATTTCTTTAAAAGAGAAATATTCTTTTCAGTACACATATTTTGTATAATCATTTTGGTTAAATATTAAAATACATGTATCACAAGTTAATTTATTTTTAATATTAATAAGCAAGTTATTACATATATCAAACATATTCAAAGTAATATTTTATGTTAATAAGAATATTGCATTTTTCCATTCTCAATAATCATGTGATATAACTCAAAGTAAAAACAAGCGGTTCCGGTGTGTAAATTCTCAAGATTCATTAGGATCAATTAAATTTTAAGAAGAGTACAAAAACATATCAAGATTAATATATTTGAGCATTATATAAATCAATTTTATATAGTTAAGCTTCTTTATGTGTATCCAAGGTTAGAAGGTTAGATGTATAAATCTCGTAAATAAATACAGTAAAGTGATTTTTCAATCTATATATATATATATATATATATATATTATATATATATATATATATATATATATATATATATATATATATATATATATATATTATATATATATATATATATATTATATATATATGTATATATATATATATATATATATATGTAAAATATTTCATTTATTAACAATAGAAAAAACGAACATAAGTATGATTGAAGACGTAATATTTCTAATAGAAGAAATTACTATTAATTCAAAGAATTCAAAATATATTGAAAATATATTTTGAATTCTTTTCTAATTTCGGAATATTTTAAAATCGGTGTCAGTTTATTTTTTGCTCAAATTTCAAAAATATAACTAAAATTGAAGTATGCATTTTAAATATTAAATTGAGATTTATCGTCATTCTTATCCATCAATTTATTGCTCACGTATTGAATTATGATAGTCATAAAAACAATGCTATTTGTCAGCACTATTGAGTTATGAAAGCAATAAATTTTATTACATATTCTTGTGGAATTCATGTCTCATTTCAGGAGCAGAAGTAAAGTCTTATGGCAACAAAAAATGTAAAGCATATTTTGTCTAATATATATACTATTACTGAAAATAAAATAATAATATTTTTTTCTTTATGAATTTAATATGATTCGATCCGTTGCTTCAATTAAACTTACTATAACAATGAACGTGTACATTTTTCCTTTATTATAAATAACAATTAATAATATCATAAAATAACCAAATATATATAGAAAATATTATATGGAAAAGAAAATAGATCTATATCATTAAGATTAGAAATTGTTTTGGAATTTTTGAGGTATTAAAATCGAATTTCTTATCAAGTATTATCATTAAAAAACGTATTTATATTTATTTTATTACTTTACTAAAAGTGTATATTTTTTCCGATATTGTTTCGTGCTTATAACAATAAAAATTAAAATTATTAATTACTTCATTTCATGAAAATTATTTAAATTCACAAATTAAATTATTTATAGAAATACCATTAATTTATTGTTTTATATTAATATCAATGTGGAAAACATTTTTTATTTAAAATGAAAACTAATGTTTTGCATCGCATTGTATAAATTCATCTTCAAAATGAAACGCGCAGACATGTCATAGGGACACCGTTTATAGGGTAGATAACCAGTCACCCAACATTTATACACAGAAAGGACAAAGACAGGATAGATACAGAGAGAAAGTACATCCATGCCCAAACTGGGATACGAACCCAGGACCTTATCCGCACTCAGGCTCTATGACCACTAGACAAGGTGGTCTGCAAAGCATCATTACCTTTTAAATAATTATATTATAACTTAAATTACCATTAGCTTAAAAATATTAAAATAAATTTATAATATAAAATTTAAAATAAAATAAACTTCTTGCCACGGCTGTAGACTGAATTTCACATATGTGAAAACAATTACTTATAAAGAAATTATTACCTGTTTTTAATGCTTTCCAACCAAATAATTTATCTGAAAATATTAGTTGTGTTCAATAAATTAAAATATTACTTTAAAATATTCAAAAGGTTATATATACCTTTTGAATAAATACAAATATATATATATATATATATATATATATATATATATATATATATATATATATATATATATATATATATATATATCAACAGATACTTTTCATTGAAAAATTTTAAGTTTGTATTTACTAAATTTTATTTTAAAAGCTTTTAATAAATACATTGCATAATTTTCGCCCATTTTTAAAATGCAAATTAAAATAAAATTGATATTTGTAAAATTTTCTTAAGATGCTTTGCAAAAAATTGAATAAAATGATATGTAGTATTAAGAAACTGTGTGTTTTAATAAACTATAAATTCATGCAGAAATAAAACAGTATCTGTCACTTGATATACTCACCGTGACATTACCCCGATTTGCGGAATTATCTCGTCTGAAATACCTAGAATCAAATATCTTTGACTCAATGCCCTATTGTTGGAACCAGAAACTCTGCAATTACAGTCTGATATTCCCAGTATTGAGGTTCTAGTGAACACTCTAATCTGAGTGATCAAAAAGACTAGTGAAGCATATAAGAGTATTTTCAATCGACATTATGACATTTCTAGAAGAGGAATGTGAAACACATTCCGATTGTTAATGAGAGAAGGTAGAGAATTAATTGAACCTATAAAGGTTTGAATTTAAAACAGATTAAGTTGTTTAGTGTTAAAATAATTTTTCACCTATATAACACATTTCCAAGAAAAATGTTTGTAATGGAGAGTATTTCTGTTATATATATATATATATATATATATATATATATATATATATATATATATATATATATATATATATATATATATATATATATATACGCAGAAACAAAGGTAAACAATACATTAATAAATTAATATTTCATACAATAATGTGAACCAAACAGCATTAAAGTAATAGAAATACATGAAAAAGCCTACAATACAATTAAAATTGAAAACAAAACATTGGAATCTTAAATTCTACATTGAATATAATAAATATAAAATGATATAGTAATATTAAGTACACATACAAATGAGAAAGTAAGAATTTGCTTAGAGAATTTCATCATGGGGCGATGATAACAAGGACAGAATATATTTTTTTCTGCTTAAAAATAAAATCAAATATTTAAACTATTATGCTACTTCGCTTCATGTTCGAAAGAGCGTCTTATTTTTAAATATTTGTGCATATACACTTTTAGAGTTCTAGTATCAATGTATATATGTATGAATATAAGTGTACTTTTCGATTTTGAAGTGAATTTCAAGAAGTTATACCATCAATTTTCTTTTGAAAGTGATAAGTAATATGTATAAGAATAAATATTAGCTCTGAATTTTCCCTCACTTAATAATGATTTTTTTTGTGTATTTGCATTTTCGCTTAGTATAAAGTGGTATATATTATACTAACCATAATTTTAATTTTGTGTTCAATTGAAATATTTATTTTAAGAAAAAAATATTTTAATTTTGCTATATATATAAGAAATTTCCTTACTTGGGCTAGTTCTATATGAAGGAATTCAAATAACTTAAATAATAGGAGGTTTAATTCCTTTATACGTATTGATAATTCTAATTAAGTTAGTATGGATATGTATACTAATAATAATTTAAAACATGAGTTACTAAGTGTGTGTGTGTGTGTGAGAGAGAGAGAGAGAGAGAGAGAGATAATCAACTAAATGCTTTATTTTTTTTGCATCCTCTTAATATATCTCCAGTTTCTTTGATACCACGTTTTGATAGACATCCCGAGATAATCGATGTCGTCTACTACACAGATAAAAGCAATGGACACAAGAATGAGAGTCTTGTTTTTAGACGCTAAAAGCCAACAGATTGGTATTGAGGATAATAGCTCAAGTTTTAGATAAGCTTTTAAGTATGAATCTCACAATTAATGAGAAAATATTGAAATCAGAGGAATATTTTTTATTCATAATGTATATCTATATAACTTTTCGTTTTTAATAAAAAATGATTAAATAACTA
This sequence comes from Latrodectus elegans, assembly GCA_030067965.1. NCBI lineage: Eukaryota > Metazoa > Arthropoda > Arachnida > Araneae > Theridiidae > Latrodectus > Latrodectus elegans. The sequence continues at coordinate 6,363,773 of CM057818.1, forward strand.
ATTTGTGCACACAGAACACCATTTATACATTCATTCAAAACAATTTTTGAATTCTTGAATATTAAGTAAAGCAGAAGGAAATAAATTTCTATTAAAAATAATTTTATTCCCAAATTATTAAAAGAATTGAATGCAGATTTTGATGATTTAATGATTTCTCGCTTAACTGGCCCTAATAAAAAAAACTAAAAAATTGACTGAAGGAAATTTCTTTTATAAATTTAATTATTTGTTGTGTTTAACTAAGATTTATTATAATTCACATGTAGCTTCGATGTATTTTTATAGTAGGAAAATGAATAAACATGTGTAGAAAATATTAAAAAAGATATAAATTATACATTACCATTATACATTTATAAGCAGACAATAATTTGGGTAATGAAAACTATCATTTTATTCTTAAATTGCAGTTTACTAATTTGAAGATACATTTATGTATATAATCATATTTTGGTATTTGTGTATTATTGAAATGACTGAAATTACTTTCATTGTATGAAACTAATGCAAGGTTTCTGTATTAAAATGAATGTGTTGAAATAAAACTATTGTTTACATAAAAAATAATTAGAGTTTAAAGCTTCGTCATTTGTAACTAATCCAAATAGTTATTATAGTCAAGATATAGTTTACATTGTCAAATTATTATAATTGACAAAATGTATCAAAATTGTATCAGCAATTTTAAAAATTAATTTCGTTTCATGGTATCATACAATTGTAATTTATTATCATAGATATCTTAAATCAAAATAGAAATTTCATATTTTCATTTTGCACGTAGGTCAGTTTGATATATTTATTATCTATCTTTGAGAATTACATTTATTTATCTTTTTGTATAGAACATTTTAAACGTAAAAATGTAACATATATACTTTATTTTATTATAGCGGTCCACTACCAATGATTAATTTTAGTTTCTTATCTATTCTTAGTTCAAATCACACTGTGGTTCGTGTGGTTAAGATAAAATATTTTATACAATAAATTATGCTAAATATATTGTATCTAAAACAAAAATTGAAATTAGATGCATCAAAAAAGTGATGAACTGTTCTATACATACACTGTGCTTATTTACATAAATAATTTTATTTTCTCCTATAAAAAATTATTTGATACACTTTGATTGAAATGTGTCTAATATATTAATATATTTTATATCTATACACACTTTAACAGAAACTAGATATATATAGATATGTACAGGGTGTCCACTAAAGTCCCTTGCCACCCTCTTAACTTCGGAACGGCTGCTGCTATATTCAAAAAAGTGGTGTCTAGGTATAGTGAATCAACCATGCGCTACTAAATAAAACAGATTACAGTGCCACCTGGTGAAAAACAGCAGAGTTAGCATTCCTATCTCAAACACGGAATGAGATAGAGAGAAAGAGTGATTTACAAAGTTGTAGAGCATCCTCGATTTAGTACGAAAAGATACATTGTAGGCATTAATGTGATGAATACAACGGTTAAAACACGCATTTGTTGTTTCGTGCTGTGACGTCACAAAGCGATCTAAGAAAGAAAAAAAGGAAATAATTATAACGATATACTTCATTTAAGATGTTCAAACTACTCACCGTCTGCTGCAATGCACATTTGGATCCTCGCTTAAAGATTGCGTTGTACACGTTGAAGCACACAGCGTGACACGTTGGAACACGCGACCGTAATGCATTGTTTAAGGTCCTGCAAATTTTGTGGACGGGTTGCAAACACCTGCTGTTTCAAGTATCCCCACAGAAAAAGTCCTGTGGAGTCAGATCAGGAGAGCGTGGAGGCCACTCATCGAAACAGCCATACCCTAGTATTTGGTTGCTAAATTCCTTGACGAGGTACTGCTTCACTGAAGATGTCTTGTGAGCAGGCTCGCCGTCATGTTGAAACCATATATTTTTAAGTTTAAACAATGGCAGGTTCTCCACAAAACCAGGTGTTACATTCTGTAGCAATAATAAATATTGTGCACCCGTTAGCGTGCCACTGTAGAACATTGGATGTATCAGCTTGTTATTGTAAATTGCATACCAAACGTTAATAGCATACCGCATTTGATGTTGAACGTCAACGAAACATTTAGGATTTTCCAGGGCCCAGTAATGGGTGTTTTGCCTATTGTATATACTATTCCGTGAAAAGCATGCCTCATCCATCCACATTATATCTGCCAAGAATGTTGGCTGGACCAGTATCTGATTCATGACGTAGTTGCACCTTGCATAACGTCGTTCGGCATCCCCGTCCATTAAAACCTGTTCAGGCGTTGGTCGGTGTGGATGAGCACCTGATTCGCTTAGCATTTTCCAAACCTGACTTTTGGAGAGACCACAATGTTGAATGATCTCTCTTACGCTGCATTTCTGGGATGCGAGTGCATATGCTAATACCTCATCCGGTTGAACTTGCCTTCCTTCCTTAGCTGGTCTGCCAGATTGAGGTTAACTTGTAATGCATCCTGTCTCCCTTAAACGTTTTACAACAGTTAGGATGGTTTGATGAGAAGGAGATGCGGGCCTGCAGGGAAACGTTGGCTGTACAATCTTGCTGCTTATCGTGACTTGCGTCGACATTCACCGTAGAGTAAAACCATCTCACAATACTCAACTTTGGATTATTCAGCCATGATCATGAGCATCAATGCTAAAGCCCCAAGAAGATGACTCTTTTATAGCTGTCTTAGGTGAACTGGTATGACGTTTTTCACATATATGCATACTGCATTCAAAATGTTGGAATTATTTTTAATACTCCCGATCTTCCCGTTTCGAAATAAAAATGAAAAAATTAAGTACGAAAAATTTTATTTGTTTTTTTAACTATGCACACGTACGGTGTGCTACGTCACAACACGAATGCACATTTTAACCGTTGTATTCTTCATATTCATGCCTATAAGGTATCGCTTCATGCTAAATCGAGGATGCTTTACAACTTTGTAAATCACATTTTTTCTCTATCTCGTTCCGTTTTCAAAATAAGAATTCTAACTCCGATGTTTTCCACCAGGTGGTGCTGTAGTCTGCTTTATTCAGTAGCGCATGGCTACTTTACTATACCTAGACACCACTTTTATGAATATAGCAGCAGCCGTTCCAAAGTTAAGAGGGTGGCAAGGGACTTTGGTGGACACCCAGTATATATATATATATATATATATATATATATATATATATATATATATATATATATATATATATATATCGAAACAAAAAGATGAAAAGTAAACCAAATTGTATGTGGTAAAATGTAATTTTAATTTTATTTTATAAAGTAAAGTATGAACAGATAATTTTTCTCAGTAATGAATTTCAATAGTTTAGTTCCTAAAAGTTTATTTTCAATCATACTCTGAATTTTGATATACAATGAATGAAATGTTTAAATTGGAAATGCATGGTTTCAATTTTATAATTAAAAAATTACAGCCAAATTTGGCACTTTTAGAAATTCTTGATTGTTTTATGACTTAAAGGAATTTGTTTCAAAAGCTAAAAATTCCACTCAGATATATTTTGCAATCTAGTGACGGGATAAGTAAACAAGAAGTTTGAATCTTTTAGAGCTGACAGAATACAAAAACATATCATAAACATCAAAATTATTTTATTAAATATACAAGTGCATTTTTTTCTATATGTACTATTTTGAATTAAATAGTATTTAAAAAACAAAAGTCATTTTATCAATTCGTTAAAATTTTTAACCCCAAAAGATCCATGTTTTGTAAGAGTGGAAAAATTTACATTTTTAATTATTATAATATAAAAGTGGGCTTTTGGGGGTATAACACGAAGAAAATTTTGAATAAAAATTCATTATTATTTATCTTCATTTTTAGCAGAAAATGTGAATCAGTTCATCTATAATATTCAATCAAATATATTTGTGCTATCGATTTCTATTATATTTTAATTTCAATATATTGCTCTAAAAGCTCAGAAATCTAAAACATATTATTAAATAATGTATATTCATAGAAAGCATGATCATCTTAAGGTTTATTGTAATTTAAAAGAGAGATTCATTACAGATTATGAATTACCTAAGATGACTTAAATTCCTGAAATTAAAAGTACATACAAAAGTGTAACTTCATTCATAATTTAAAGAATAATCTTTAAATGTATTTGAAGATATATACTTGGATTTAAATAAAAGGGAATCATAGTATGGAACACAAATTTTAGAACCATGTCCAAATTACTGAACACCAATACAATAATGGCATTAACATGGAATATGAATATACATTCTATGTGAAAGTTTCAATATTCTAAAATCTGGTCATTTCATATTCTAAGAATCAAATACCTTTGATCAGCTAAGTAATTTTGAAATCATAAGCTCAGCAGCTAATGATAAATATTTTCAAATTTTGATATCCAGTGAATGGTTATTAAATATTTGATCAAAAGAACAGGAGCTTAAATGTTCTCTATATATACTGATTGATTATTTGGAGCGAGTTATTAAGATACTTTGGGTAAGGTAAATGAATGAGGATATATTCTTTACTGAATTGTCAAGCATTAGAGCATATTTCATAAACTTTGCTAATCTTTTAAATGATTTCATTTTTTCAAATGTTTCCTTAGCATACGCATTTACAATATACAGAATATATATATATATATATATATATATATAAATAAATAAATAAATAAATATATATATATATATATATATATATATATATATATATATATATATATATATATATATATATATATATATATATATATATATATATACATATATATATATATATATATATATATATATATATATATATATATATATATATATATATATATATATATATATATATATATATATATATATATAAAATACAATACACAGGATGAGATGGGCTGGCCATGTTATTCGTATGCCAACTGAACGCACCCCCAAAAAATAGAGTAAACAAAAACTTATATGTGAAATAGTTTAATTTTTAAATTGTTTTTAAGAACGTGTTCACAAAGTTGTTTTCTTACGTTACTGGAACAACAGGCTTTATTATATAATTCAATGACACGTTTCATCAGAAACTTTGATTAGTTCTTGAATTGTAAATGTTATCGTCAAAAGAGTTTGAAGAAGATAGCCCATTAGTGCTTCTCAGAACTAAATTTCTTATTTTTCTATCACTACAGAAGACTCAAATGTCTATCCAACATGGAGACATGTGCCACTGCATTACGAAACTTTGACAACACTATGTGCCATTCAGACTTCAGATCAAGATACACGTTTTCAATTTTCAATGCATTGCTGATGTAAAGCATGTAACGTGGCTAAGGAGAAATACTCTATGTATTTGTAACGTACATTAACTTTACTATTTTTATGCATATTATTCAAAAATAAAAAATAAAAAACATTCCAAGAGAAACGTTATATAATTTATTTCAGAAAAAATAATGTACCAGTTCCATGATTGTGATTGTGTTTTGAGGAAAACACCTAATAATATTGATATATGAGGTTTGATTCAGTAAGTGGTTTTGGTTGATATAAGTGGTTTTGATTGAGTAAATTATGTATTTTCAGAACGATATCTCGGAAACTCCACTACTTTTCAATTTTTAAGCAGTTTTATTATGATAGATTAATATAAGTTACAAGATAGTGTGAAGAAGTTCTGAACTGTACCAGCTGGTTAGCATGTGCAATCTCCCATCACAACCAAGCTTTGTTTGCCTTTACTAGTTACGTATATAAAGAGATTGTTAGGACAATGACTCCCAGCGCAGAATGGGAGTCACGTTTTTAAGGATACTTTGTTAGCTTTTACTAGATACGTATATAAAGAGATTGCAGGACAGTGACTCCCAGCGCAGAATGGGAGTCACGTTTTTAAGGAAACTTTGTTACCTTTTACTAGATACGTATATAAAGAGATTGTTAGGACAGTGACTCCCAGCGCAGAATGGGAGTCACGTTACAATTTATTTACTGTAGTAATTTTGAAAGTTTATACAGTCTATTCAATTTTAAATATCTACATAAACATGTAAATTCACGATTTAGAAAGAGAAACATTCCTGGTAAGAATATATAACAATTTACATATAAAAAATAATATGTGTGTGTATAGTTTTATAAAATAATAAAAAATATATATACTGTCCATTATTAAGAGTCTCGTTGTTTATCGGTTACATGTTATTATGATTATTAATTTCCAACTAATATTAAAGAAGGGAATCCAATATTAAAGAAGGAGAAATAATATTTCCACAGAATTCTTGTACTTTAGAGTAGAAATAAGATGTCAAATCAGTTTTTTTTCTTTCTGTGTGCTTTAAGACACAAGTTTAAATAATATTATCCATATACTTCAATATTATCAGTATTTTTTTAAATGAAGTTGATATGCTCTAGAGCAGTGGAATAAGTTGTGAGCAGATACACAGACAAAAGTCTATTAATGTTTTGCCAATTTTATGTAAAAATTTTGGAAGAAGGCCGTACTTTGAGATAAAGAAATTGATGTAATAATTACAAACTAATTATTACATCAATTTACATTGTTGTAATAATTAGTTTGTAATTATTACATATTTGTTGTTCTGATAATATTAATGAAAATATCTGCCTCCTTTTGTATTGCATTGGATCATTGTAATATCAAACTATTTTGGAAGACATTGGAATTCCCTTTTAATGCAGAATCTTAGGTATGGTATGTTTATTGTGTTGGCTGTTGAAGATGTTGTAATTGCCTTCTAAGCATGTTTATAAGATAATTGTAAGACTTATAAAGCTATAAAAGTTAACAGCACTTAGTTCTAATTAATATAGTTGTGTATTAAATATACTGAAAATTGTAGTACTTAAAAAATAAAAAAAGCAGCAACCAAACATAATTCAATAATAGTACAAATGATTTGTAGTAGAATTAGTTATATACATTTTCAATTGCTAAAGAAAGGCAATGTCGTTTACAAAATATTAAAAATATGGATGTGTATGTATATTAAACTTCATAAAAATATATTATGCATCAACGTATAAATAATAATTCCTGAGTAAGAATAAAATTTTCATTTTATATTTACATCATACCTTCAAGATAACTGAAGAGTTTAAATTTTTATTACTATGTTCATGTATGTGTATTTATTTAATACAATGCATAAGACATGAGATGTTAGTTATTGTCTTATATTTGGCATCATATTTGTATTAATGCAATGCTTTGTAATTACGCATGTGTGCCAAAGTGGTAAATTGAATATTAAGATATATTTTCTTAAAATTTTGATCTGATATTGATTTACGATTACAAGGTCCACTTTGTAAATATCCTACGAATTTATTTGTACATTTCAACATATTAGGATATTTTTGAAACAACTTTATAAAATTTAGTATGAAGTACTTATACTATTATTATGGTATCTTTATCACCAGAAATTTGCTCTAGGACTGATACTTTTTGTGATCTAGTTTCATTATTCCTTCATTTTTAACGATATGCATTTAAATCAATATTATATACATATAAAATACTTAAATGTACATAATAATACACTGAAAGAACATAAATTTATGTGTTTGCAAGTAACATAAAAAAGTTTGAAGTTTTTCTCCAACTAACATAAATTAAACCAAATTTGACAACTTGAAATAAATTAAAAATGTACATAATGTATTCAAAATCATTTAAATATTAGATCATATTTATAAGAATAAAGTTACTCAAAGACAAAATTTAATGACACATGTAAAACAATGACTATGTAAATCAATGCCAAATTTAAAAACAAATTTGTCTTAAATTCAAAAATTATATTCAATATACCTGCTAATATGTATTGAAAATTTTAAAAAATACAGTTCCTCAAAAGATTATACATTTACTTTCCCTAAAATACTCCAATACAAAATACAAAAGTATTAAGTATTTATAAATAAATTGAACTAAAATTTTGGGGAAACACAATAGCTTATATATAAGTTTTAATAGAATTTTCCATTGTTTTCCAGTTTTTTATTCAAAAACGTCATATATATTAAAAAAAGATCTTCAGAACGGATTATTGTATAGTATAAAACAGTGCAATATCATTGTAAATATGTATACATTTTACAATAAATGAAGATGTTGAAAGAGTTTTAGGAAGTAAATTAAAAAATAAAAGAATAAAATATTATTATAATTATTGTCGGTATAACAATGTATCATTTTCTTCTTTAGAAATATCAATTAGCAAAAACAATTTAATGACGTTAAACAGAACATTCTAACATAACAAAATTTTAAAAGAGGAAGAATCTAAATTAAAATTCCAAAGTAATGATGCTTCAGATCAAGAAAGAAAAGAAAAATGTTAAAAATGATGTAAAATTTACTACTTCTGAAATCTTTGTTGCTTTTAGTAGAATTAATTACTTTCAACGGAAACAAAGAATATTTAAATTCTATACGTATAAAAAAACGCATGCATAAGATTCAAAGCTAATTGGGCATTTTGATCAGCATATTATAAGCACAAAAAAAAGAAGTGCCTCGAATTCTAATTAATTTTTTCTTATATATATATATATATATATATATATATATATATATATATATATATATATATATATATATATATATATATATATATATATATATATATATATATATATATATATATATATATATATATATATATATATATATATATATATATATATATATATATATATATATATATATATATATATATATATATATATATATATATATATATATATATATATATATATATATAAGATAAAATATGAAAAATATGAAATTGGAAAAACAGTGAAATATAAATAAAATAGAACATGAAAACTATCAAAAAATTTCAAGAAATTTCAAGATATTTCTAAAACTATTTATCCTGAAGAGCTTTCTCTAATTAAAACTAATTTATTTGATACTAAAACAGAATTTTTGGATTTATTTATCACTATTGATAATTCTACTACATATATTGATGTCTTCGACAAAACAAATCAATTTAATTTTCATGTTAATAAGTTAATTTCCTGGAACTCAAATATTTCTTTAAAAATATACAGAAACATTATAATTAATGAACTTAATCGCATTTATAATATTTGCAACAACCATGAATCTACTAAAAATCAAATTAAACGACTGATAAATCACTTAAAAAATAATAATATTCCAATTAATTTTATTTTAAAATATGTAGAAAGTAGGGAATCGCTTGTAAGATTGAAGTAATGCGTAGTTTTTATAACTACATAAGGGCCACCCAAGCATTGAAGTTATTACAAGAATCCTTAAAATACCTACATTTATATTTTAAATTTAAATTTAATCTAATTACAACTGGCAACACTTCTTTACTATAATTTTAAAATTACTTTTGGCAACTTTCATACTATTTTCATGTATAAATCCCATCTGATTTGCTGACTTTGGCTTTATGTATTTAAATTTTTACTGTATGTATGTTTCATTTATATGAGTATTTCTAATTGCATTTGTGTTTAATTTATAGGTATTTCTAATTTTCTGCATTTATATTTATTCAAATGTTTTAACCTAGGTTCTTTGAATACGAACACTCTTTGGGGGAATTGCTCGAAGATCTTTAGACATTGTCCTTTCGAGCATGTCAGAAAAGAGTGTTCTTTCTTTTAGCATAGCTGGCCATCTCCCTCCTGATGAAGACGTGGCCCCTATGTATTCTTCTTTTCATCTGTTTCATGTATTTCAGTGCTTTTCCATATTTTTCATGTTCTATTTTATTTATATTTCACTGTTTTTCCAATTTCATATTTTTCATATTTTATCTTATTTATATTGGCAAATCTTTCTTTAGCTGCTTTTGCGCTGGCTAGATTTCCTATTGTATTGTATATTTTGTATTGTATTTTTATATATATTTATATTATTATATATATTTATATTTTTTTGCTATATGTATATTTTTTTCTATATATATATATATATATATATATATATATATATATATATATATATATATATATAACTTAATAATACCAATTTTAACAACTATTATTCCCTAGAAGAAAATAAAATTATAAAATGTATGCATAAAAAGACGATAATACGAATCTAATTATAAGTATATATGTGTTTACAAGTTCAAATTGCTGATAATGCTATATCTATCTATCTATCTAGCTATATATATATATATATATAGTATGATAATTCCAGGTGTCACAATTTAGGTTATCTTTACACATCACAATTTATCACAATTATTTTACTATCACAATTTATCTTTTTCAAACAGATAAGGAACAAAATTGCTATATTCTAGTTATCTATTAGCTATTTGAATATTTTTAAAACACCTCGATAGGGTAATTAAAACAGTATATCATTATTCGCGTTACAAATAATAGCTATCCATGTAGCTGTCACATGATTCCACAGTCCTATTAGTACATACTAAAGCTTAATTAACTGTCTTCTTGCACATTTAGAGTGATTTGTGAAGATAAAGATGATTATTCTAGATTTTTGTTATTGAATTACAATATTCGTCTTCATCAAAAATTTTAATTGCATTATTTATTGTGTACATTTTTGTAAATAAATTATTAAATGTTTCAATTATTTTTAAAATTTGTTTCTTCTATACTAGATTATATACAATTCACAACAATAATTTTTACAAATTTTTAAATACATTCATAAATATTTTTTGATATTCATATTTATAAAAATGTTAATATTTTATAGTTTTACTATGTACCTATATTTTACTTGACTTTGAAGTTAATATTTTTACTAGGTATCTAAATTTTACTTGACTGAATTAGAAAGTTATAAAAAATCACTGATAAATGGTTTATGAATGGCTTAGAAAATATAGGGAAGAAATAATTTATTTAATGTACCGAATAAGACTTCGGAATTATTCTGCATTTGAATACATTTTAGACTTCTCAAATTTCAACCAATAAAATATATTCCAATTATTTGTTTATTTATATAATAAATATTTCTTTATACATATGATAATAAATACGAAGGTGAAGCATCATAAATTTAAGAGCTTCTGGATTCCTGCAAATTATCCTTATATTTTTAATGTTTTTCTATTTAATCTTGTGACGAAACTTAACAATGGTATTTCATTTCTCTCTTCTTACTTCGTGTAAGTGATACTATACAATCTTTTCCATTATATAATCTTTTAAAATCTCTCATTGATACAAATGTTTTTTCTTGCAAAATATTATTTCAAAGTGTCCTCCACTTCATTACACTGACTATAATTGGTTAAACAAACCAATTTAGATTTATAATCTAAAAAACTGAATATTATAATTGATATAATCTCGAATATAATGCAAAGTACTTACATTTCCTTATTGATATGAAATTGTTAATTCTTATCCTTATATGAAAGACAAACCAATAGTAATGTATTACTTTTAATATATATAAATATGAGTTTATTAATTTTAATAGGATTTATTATCTCAATAGTTAAAGTTTTCAGAAAATATATTATTTAGAAATAACCATAATAATTACTTGTTTCATTTGTTTATATATATTTTTCCATATATATCGGTTTAGGAAGAATGCTATATGATAAGAATGAAATTAAATGAATTTGATATTTATTGAAAACTGTGTTTTACACTTGAAAATTGAATTATTGCTTTTAAGTTAGCGATTGTTCTGGTTTCTTTATCTTGTCACGTTCATGAGAGTGTGAAATATGAATTATATTCGCAAGAAGATGAATGCATTTTACCACTTAAATTTATGAGTAACTTTATTCGGACTTAATAAGAAAACACGTTATTAAATTTGTATGTTCCTAAAATTAAATATTTTACAAAATGATCAAAAACCGTTTTCCTCTGTTATCATCATTCTTAAATTTAAATGTAGACTTCATATAAATTACGAAGCTGATTTTTTAAGCAATAATTTTTAAATTATTGAATCAGATTACTAGAATGCCACTTTTAAACTAAATGTGAAATTTATAGGTTATAAAGACATTACGCTCATTAAAGGTGAAATTATCATTCATACTTTCTTGTAAATATTTTAGTGATATTAGTTTATAAATTTAAAAGAAAACTGATTAATAACAATGAAGTCATTTCTTTATTAAATATTACTTTATTTAAATACTATGCAATACTTGTGCTTATAAGATCATTATCTTATTTTTAAAGAGAACATTTTTTGTTAATTTTGATAAATTCACTTCCAATTCATGTAATTAATATATTATATTAAGAATTAAAATATTCGATACGGGGTCTATGTAGATACATCACTATCTAATTCAATAATCCCTAAGAAAAATTACCCACATAAGCTACTCTTTCCTTTCAAAAAAATGTTTTCTGAATATTTAATGAGGAATATTTTCATACATTTGATCTTAAAAATTTATATTTGTAATCCTTAAATTGGTTAAATTTTTGGGGGTTAACGAAATTTCTTACGGTTACTTATATTTTTTTTTTCATTTTAAGCAAAGAAATTTTAGAAATGTTTTCTTTTTTATATTAGAATTGGTGCTAATATTAAGCTTGAAATCCTTTTAAAGCCTTCTATACAGTAATTTATATAGGATGAAGTTAATAGAAAAAGAATATTGTCTGAAAAAATTTGTTATTTGCCATATCTTACAAAAAATAATAATAACGAAAACACAAACACAGGAAATGGAATGAAACCATCCTTATAAGTAATTATTTTTCTAAAAGAGTTTTAGAATGAAAGATATTTTTTTTCCACTTAAGTTTTGTTATCTCATAAAGATTTCATCAACAGTAGCTCAATATTAAATTTCAAAAAGCACAATAACCAATACCTTTTATAAGACTAACGTTTTGCCACATGTGTAGTATATACATGTATATATATATATATATATATATATATATATATATATATGTATATATATATTCATACATATATATATATGTACATATATATATATACATACATATATATATATGTATGTATATATATATATATTATATATATATATATATATATATATATATATATATATATATATATATATATATATATATATATATATATATATATATATATATATATATATATATATATATATATATATATATAAATGTATATATATATATATATATATATATATATATATATATATATATATATATATATATATATGTATATACAACTTTTTATGTTATATTATATACAATTTCTCCAATTTTTAATAATCCAAAATTATTGATTTAAATATATATTTATAATTATAAGTTGATACTGCATCATAGTTAGCTTAATTTGGATGGTTAAAACGAAATTTGTTTTGACGATATATGTACTAGTTTTGTAAATAAATTTGAATATATTCAATAAATTCAGTGACGTTTAAATCTGTTAAAATTTTCTCTCGCTATCGAAAACTAAGAGATGCAAATTTTAGTTCCTTAAAATAGCTTCCAATGATTTTATATTGTGAGATCAATTATTTTGCTGCACGCCTATATGTAGTTATATGCCTGTTGTACCATACATTATATGCATAGTACATATGAGATTGAATGTATATTTGAAAGCAATTATAATTGTTATTTGTATAGAATAGTATGCACTTATTCTAACTTTATTTGTGATAAATATTGTACTTAACCATAGAAAGCACTATGCTAAAATGTCAATATGTTAATGTGGATAATGTGTCAATATTATCCAAATTATTAATATGGATAAAAATTGCTTTCTCTTCGAGGCTAGAAAGATAACATATAATTCTTAGTTGCTTAAAATTATTTAAAAATCAAATTTATACTTTTAAAGTTCTTTTATATCTAAATGATTTTGTTAAACTTGCTCATTTTGGTTTTCATTTCATTCACAGATACATTATATAATTTGTCTTTTTGTGCTGACATCTTCATGGAAAATCTCGAAATGTACTATCTTTTTTTCAACAGATTAAGCAAATAGTTGTTGATAAATTTAGATCAAATAACTGAACAATTTCTGATTCCTAACAATCAAAGAATTTACAAAAATTAAATGTATTTAATATACTTTTGATATAGTGATAAAAGCAATAAATAGAATAGATAAATGCTTAATAAATTTTCAGCAGCAATAAAATCTTATCATGAATTCCTTATTTGAGTGTATTCTCTCAACAATTAATAATCTCGTTTTATGTATGGGATTAATTTAGGCACTTTTACTCATGTTTTGCACAGAATTTCTTTCAGATTTAATAAATAATCAGATGTTAATTCTTTTTGAAATTCTGTACGTTTTAAGCAGTGCACCAAATATTAAAAAACAGTTTTGAAAAGTATACCAATATTTTTTTTTATCTTGAGAAAACGTTATATCTTGAAATTTTTAAGAAAAAAATTAGAAGTTTTTAATTTCAAATATTGTTTAGACACATATTTCTTGTTAATAAATTATTTTTCTAAGTATTTATTCATTTAAAAATTTATTATAGGAAATACTACGTCTTATAATATATCGTAATCTTTATAAAAATATTTTTGATATAAGAATTATATCACATGTATTTGGAGAAAATACTTACTATTCACAGTATTTGCTTTATAGGTCATTGCAACCAATATAAAATGTTTTTATGATTTTCAATTCTGGTCATGGTCTTTTTAGAAGCTTATCTGAATTCTCATCAGTTTTTGACACTTTCTATGACAAATAAAAAAAATTAAAAGAAATAGAAATTAATATAAAACTACACATTATCTTTTATTCATCAAGAATATTATCAATTTTTAAAGGCAATAGGAGATAACTTTCTGATTTTATATTCAATAACAGAGAAAGCATTAAAGATGTATATTTGCATACAAAAGTTACATGTTTAAAGTAAATATTATATTTTACAAGTGGGCTTCTTTTTTACGATGCAATATTTAAGTAACTTTATATATCATATTGTACAAGTGATGCCCGCCATTGGCAATACACTGTGTTGTTCTCGTCAATCTCTACAGCAGGTATGTTCATCGCGCTCGCCCACGTTGCTCTTTGAAGCTTTTTCACTCTTAGTGGTTTCATTTATAAATATATGTTACTTAAAGTTTCATCGAAAAAAATTATTCGTACATTTGTAGTTAATGAATTAAGCTAATGTTAGTTTTAAGTGAATCCCCATTGTAATAAATTTAGAAAACATGTATAAAAAATGTAAATAAATAGGTGTATGATGAGATTATATAACACAATCAGACTTTTTGTTAGTGATATTGTCCTTATCATATTCATTTGTATAAAATTAATTATAATTTCTGAGGAATTTTTTATATTATCAAAATTTAAGAACAAAATCTAATATAGACATTTCTCAATCTGATCAAGTAAAATTAAGTCTTAATAAGTATACAATATCAAAAACATTGAATTGAATTTTAAGAATTTAAAGATAGTAACGGATCAAGCAAAGTTTAGTTTTTCAACTGTCGAAAATTAAACTTAGATACACAAAAAATATGTTTTTAATATCATTTGTTTTCTTTTTCACAATTTTATAATTTTATACCTGTTTACACTTAAATTGGGATCATCTCTTTGGATGATCCCAATTTAATCATTATTATCATCAATATATATCATTTTTAAGTATTTATATTTAAGCTATAATTGATATGGAATATTTAAAAACAAAATACATCATCTCTTTCTTTGTAATGTTTAGCAGTTAGATATCATTCCTAAAGGCTATTAATTAAATATGTAGATGAATTGTTTTAAAATTATTAAAAATTGGTAATTAATAAAAATATCAAATAGAACGAAACACAAATTCGACAATTGATTTTATTATGATTAGTAGAAATAATTTAGAGAAGCTAATGCTTTCATTTAGGAAAGTAACATACGTGGCAATTTCTTCCAGTTATTGTAATTTAATCAAATCAGTGTGAAATAAGTATTTGTAGTGTGTTAACGCTTTTATTTAATTTCCAATATAGTTGATTAAATGAGGACCTAATTTTTAATTTTTATTATAAATATGTTTTATTTATTTTACACGACAAATATTACACTGCAAAATATTGAAAATGCAATACCATGGAAGAGTTGCTTGAATCTGACGAAACTCAGCAAACTCAGAAAGACAGCAACGAACAATAGATTATCTGTATTTAAAAATAATATGCATCATACAGAGGAAGAGCTGAATGGTGTCAACCACTGAGGCAATACACAAAGCAATACATCTAGACACACAGTCACTGAGAGAACGACCTGCTTCCTGAAAAATGGCTCTCCATTCCCTCTCAACTATTTATCGAATGGCGTGTTCTTATTGAGGCAATTATAAGATCTGAAAATGGCACCCAATCATATTCCATACTTGTTCGATATGTGAGAGAGCTGGCGAGCACCATGCCCCTGAAATCAGCTATGCACCTTGCGAGACATTTTGGATGATGCAAGCAATATGAGGGTGAATAATTATCCTGCAGATAAAAAAAACATTGGGCACCCACTAAAGGCAGGGAAGTTTCACCAGCAACAGCATATTATCCTCGTAACAACGGGATATCATAATGACGTGAATACTAACTAGAAAGGACTTGCAATCCCTCGCAATTGTACGCCAAACCATGGCGTCACTTTAGCTGCTTGATTTGATCTATCTCCATTCGAGAGCTTGCGATTAGCAACTAATCGATAACAAATGGTCCTGTCGCCGTTGCCTGAAGTCGGAAGCGTCAAACGATACGCGTTGACATTAAGGGCTGCGCCGTCATTCCTCAAACGTTCCACAAATACTTGTTCCACTCATTTTCATCAAATCCGGTGTATTATAGACGCTTCCAGGTTTCTATCAGCTGCGATTTGCTGTAAAAACATATCTGCCATTCTCACTCTGACCTCCATGCCTCTTCTCAACTCATTTGTCTGCTATTCCGAACTCCATCGATGGTGACCAGGCATTCTCTGTAATTACAGATGTCCATTTCGATAAGAACAGACGTGCATCTATCCTGAAATATACATAATTTCTGTCTAATTCTTAGTGTGTGTTTCATTCCCTGATTTTAATCAATTCAGCAAAAGAACGATTAATTAAACAACATAAATGCATTTTTATTTATAGAATATTCAATGCATTCATTTAATTGTAAAACAAATATTATGTAGACATGAAAAACTCTTTGTGAAACATACTAAAATTGTATATTTACAAAATAAAAATAAAATATTTGATTTGTCTGATTTTTCTGGAAATTTTGTATTAAGGTTTACCATGTTTAGTTTTATAAAATATTACTGAAGATTGCAAATTTTAAAAAAATGTAGTTCAATTGATGTTCTGTGAGCATGCTTATAAATTTTAATCTTAATATTTAGATTAATATAAATTTTTATAAAATTTATAAGATATTTTGGTACACAAGTAATTAGTGCATATTACTTACTGATAGTATAATTTTTATCTACCATATTCCTTTGTCATAAAGATAACACGATATGATCGAAGAAGAATAAAGCCGATAATTCTTTATAAATAAATTTATTATGGCAATATATTCTAGATATCCACTCATCCAAGGGAAGCTATGATTTTTAATAACTTCTAAAATTTCATAGAAAGTAATGTGTTTAATGCTAGAGGTGTTCTACCATGCGTGACATTCATGTTGACAGTTACTTTTTCCTAGTTTGGGCTATCATTGTACATTTTGTTACCAGATTATTTTTCCCATGTTCGTTGTCTTAGAAATGCTATGCATATTCAGATCATTTTTGTAAATAAAGCTATCATACCTTGTCTTAAATTGGATGTAGCAAGTCGTAGAAAAATAAAAATATTCATTATTTTGAGAAGTAGGCAAAATCCAGACCGTACAGAACTATAGAATGAACCTGAATTCAATAAAACCCATGTGGGTATCGTCGAAAGACTTTTGTGAGATAAAAGGTGGCAACGGTTTTCAGGAATGATAGGAGACCAAAGCAATCGTATCCCTAGCTAAAATCAAGATTTTGGTAAGCATTTGACAAGTAAGTTTTTAATTTTAAACCGAATCGGGCTGGAAGATAATTTTTCTTTTACTAAATTTCATTTTATCCATTGAATTTCTATTTTTCTGTTTACAAACGGTAGCATAAAATAATGAATACATTTTCAGATACATCGTTAAAATATATATTAGATAAAATCTATATTATTTGTGATATTCTCATTTCACTGAATTTCTAAAAACTATGGTTTATGATGTAGAAAAATTTAAAATTAATAAAATATTAAAATTAAACATCAAAACCTGTAATTCTTTGAAATTTTCTAGGAACACAATTTACAAAGCAAATATAATTTGTAAGTTGTTATAAAAATTTTAAAATAACTCAGTTTTACTATACAAGCTAGTCAAGTCTATCATAAAAAAATCATGAATCAAATATTTCACCATTTTTATATATGCATTAATTCTCATGCTACGTGGGTTAAGGATAAAATATTTATATTTTCCAAAACTATATGCTTATTTTAACATTTTTAATAAAACAATAAACTAATTTACTCTTAATATTTGCAGTTTAATGTTTTTTTTTCCAATCGCAGAGTGTAAACAGTTACAACAGAGTCTATTAATCTATTGTTCCTTGAAACCAAGGAACCGGCCAGAGACAGCGAAGTCTTAGCCGCCGAGGTGTTGCCCCGGGTGCACCACAGAGGGTGGGCCACCATCGCACCCTCACACATGCCATAGGGACCCGTTTATAGGGTAGGCATCTTTCATACTTCATTCACACACACAAGGAAACGACAAAGACAGGATAGAGAGACAGAGAGAAAGTAGATCTATGCCTGAACAGGGATTCGAACCCAGCACCTTTCTATCCGTAGTCGGGCACTTTGACCACAGATCAAGTTGACCGGCTTGCAGTTTAATGTAATTGTTGTAATTAATAAAAATGTTACAATATGATTCAACAGTGGGATTTGTAATATATGTTGAATTATCTAAAAAAAATCAGAAAAAAAACTCTCATAAATTATTAAATAAAGTTAAAGAAACTTTGCTATTAAAGTAATGAATATTCATTGTGAAATTACTGCGCAATATTAAATATTTAATAAACCAATGTAACGAAAATATCCCTCTTAGCCCTGTTAGGGGCCTTAATGTGACAAGACGATAATCCAGAGAGGTGTGAGAGATGCACCTTGGGAGTGTACACTCTTCATAAGGTCACTCAAGGTCAGAAAGTCACTCAATCATTCTCAGAACACTAATAGACATTGAGCTAAAACTGACTTCAACCTAATGGTACTTTAGTCCTTAGATGACAAAATCTGTTTCTTATTACCATGAACATGTTGACAAATGATGAACAGGCTTAATCTAAGAAATTTAGACAGGACTGGGAGAATATCCACAAGTGCCTACATCTTGAACAGGACTTCAGAAATATCAGCATTGATCATCATTTATCTAATTTGATTCGGTCAGGACAGATGGGGGATTACATACAACAACAGCAATATAATTAAACAACAAAAGAAAAAGTTGATTGTTTGAAGATTTTCCAGTTTTGTGTTATTTTTCAATTATGCATCATAAATTAATTCAATTATATTAGTTATTAAATTAAATAAAAAATAAATAGATGAAAATATCATAGATTTTAAAATTTTTCTTTGTTATATATATATTTAAAATTCTTATATTACCAAAGTTTACTTAATTTTGATATTCGTGTACTTAAAACTTTACTGAATTCAATAAGATTATGTAAATTGAAAATTTATATAAATAGTGCTATATTTGAAAAAGTATATATATATACATACATATATATATATATATATATATTATTTATTATTATCCTTCCTCCTTCCATGTAGAAAATAGTTTTAAATATTGCATAGAATATTTTGCTGCTTTTAAACTGAAACAATTTAGCACTCTAAATGATATTTGGTAAAACATACATAAGAAAAAGAATATTCACTTACCGATACAAAACTATTTCATTTAAATTAATAAGGAATGGTTACAAAAAAATACTTACTTATTACAGTGACAGTCACTAATAGGGGTAATTAATGTTAAAATTACAAATGTCTTTAACTCTCAAACGGTAAAAAACAATTGATTGATGAGTCACAAATACGTAGGGAATAAAACACTTACAAATTGCTCCAGTGAATGCAACCTTATTTAATATTTAACGAAACATGTTAAATGTTTCCAGAAAATTCCCTTTATTTCTGAAGGTAATTCTTAGATCTTAATATAAGAAACGAAACTAACAGAAGTTCCTGCAGAAAGAGAACAGCTGTCTCAAGGGAAGCTAAAATTGATTTGTCGCCTTTCCTTACATACAAATGGTTTCAGCAAACTTGTTTCATATACGGAAACTCTATTCTTTGTATCTGTCTCATGCGTAACAAAATTCTTCCCTCAAAGGATGTAATAGTGCATGTGTAACTTAGTTTCAAAAAATATTCTTACCTTGTTTCATCTTTTTGAACCTGGAATAATAAAAATATAATGCATGTAAGAAGAGATATGCTGGGTGAAAATTATAATCGCATTTGGTACACATTTACATAATTTATATATATATATATATATATATATATATATATATATATATATATATATATATATATATATATATATATATATATATATATATATATATATATATATATATATATATATATATATATATATATATATATATATATATATATATATATATATATATATATATATATATATATATATATATATATATATATATACATTACATTACATTTTTGTAACTTTTGTTAGCACTAATATTGAAATTAATATTTTTGACATTTTGAAGTATGATAAATAAAATGTGAATGGGAAAACCATTATGTATTATGATTTTTTTAAATTATTCGTTACTTATATGTTTCTCTTTCTTGCAATAGTTTTGTCAGAATAATGCTTTGATCATAAAAATTTTCGTCTAGCATTATATGGCAAACATTAATGAACAGTGAGTGATGAGGAATGCATTTCTGATTTTTATCTGCATGATTGAAAAGATAAGAATTTTCATTTTCTCAAGCTTTCTCCTTGACCAACATTTAAATGCGATGCAGTGTTTAGTAAAAGTTAATCAAGAATGGCTGTGCATGATAAACGTTCAAAATCCTTATGTCAATTTCTAGTTTTCAGTCACTTATATGCACAGATGCTTATAGCGATAGCCTATAGCTACATGTGTTGTTTTAAATTGTTATATATTCTTGTACACATGCATCAATGTAACTTCTATGCTTTATATTTGACCCTCATATATTTCGTATTTGTGATTTGATATGTTATCATAATTAATCACTGAAACAATTATTTATGACAAAGTAAGATTTTTTATGACATCTACCGATAGAGGTTAAATTTCTTAAGTAAAGGCATTAAGCATTATTTTGTTGAAAAGCAAATTATTCTTGAATTTATCTCTTTTCAATTTTTATATAAAAATAAAATCACAAAAAAAAAATAATAAATAAAATAAAAAATTTGTGTTTGTATTATTAAATATAATATAAATTATATTGGCATGCATTAAATCGAGGCAGAAATGTTATATTTAATCTAAAATCGTTTGCTATTTATAAGAATGCACACACACACACAAACTGAATTTCAGTGAAATAGTGAATTATAAATTTGTGTCAATACAAAGCATTAAATTTTTATGCCGATAATTATTCTGTAACTGTTCATCCTATCAATGTTTTACAGAAAAGTAGAAGATTTTTTATAATAAGCTGTCGAATAATATTGTTTTTGCTGTATTAAAGTTGAAGATGCTCAAAACATTTTCAGTTTATGAATTATGATTACAGATGCAAAGTATTTGTAATTTTTATATTAGATATTATTGAAATTTAAATGTTTCAATATTAAAAATAAAGAAATATATTCAGTGTCCAATGAAGTATGGTAGTTGTAGAATATTTTGAAGAAAAACTATGCAATGTAAGTTTAGAACTAACAAAAAAATATAAAAGATTGAAATAAATATCACTGAAATGAAATGCATCTAACAAAAACGTCAATAATTTTAAGGTCAATATTTGTAAGCGTATACACAACATGTTTAATTTTAATATATGATAATATATTTAGTAATATATTTGAAAGCAACAACTTCTATGATTCAAAGTTGCCAAACAAACAGAACAAGATTTTTCAGAGCGACAGATCCTAAGTTCCGATACCAGCCACTGTTGAGGAATGTTAGATGGACAGTCTGTTCTTCCTTCACTCTTTATGCATTTTACTAATGAAGGGTGCTTGAAAGATTTCCATATAACCAGTCTTGTGAATTTAGGCGTAACACATAACCTATGATGATCCTCTATTTCCTTTTATTCCTGCAAATTACTCAAGAAAGAGTAAGATAAAACTTAATTCAAAAATAATTTATTCTGTACCAAAAATAAAAAAAAATATTCGTTTTATTTAAATTATATTAACTTTAGCAATCCCAATATTTACAAAATATATTTACAGTACTTTAGGCGAAATTTTATTTGAATAAATATCCAAAAATAACTGAAAGTTATTATTAGTACCACAATTTTTTTATTACAATTTTGTTCTAACGAAAGTAAACATCGTATAATATTTGATTAAAATATTAAAAAAATATATTATTTATATAATGTAAAGTGAAGATTATGTTGCATATACTATTGAACAATATTTTTGAAATATTTATTTTTAAATATTTCAAAAATATTATATTATTTCTTGTATGAAATGAATATAAAATACATATATATGTTTTTATATTATGTCTCATTAAATTCATAAATCTTAGCTACAATTTGAACTAGAGACCAGGAAAATATTAAATTATTATTATGAAAAGTATGAATGCTTTATACCTAATTTATTGCGTTTTTTTTTTTCTTATTTTACGGTTGGAATTCCAATATATTGATAATATTTTGAAATAAAAAACATTATACATTCTAGCATATGTCCGAAGCGCAATATTTATACGTTTGAAGTCATTTTAAAAAATAAACGCATTTTTGAAGAGTATATAATTTGTTCTATTTAGTATATAGTAATAATAAAAGTTTATTGGGATGATCTATTTACTGAGATCAATTAAACAGATCTAAATTTTACTTGAAGCTTGATGATGTTCTTACACTTTCATATAAAATTTCAACAGTTCAATTTGAATTCTCCAAAAATGAGACAGAATCGATTTCGTGTCTTAATGAGAGAAAGATCTCGCATCCAGTTGGTAATTACTCGAGCATTTTGCTTGGTTAGTCGTAATGAGTTGTTTGGTGGAAACTATTTCATTAAATCTTTTGCTATGGGTAATTAAGTCGGAAATAGCCCATGGCTGAACTTGAAGTTTAACTATGTTTTAATCATTAAAAAGATAAAGGAACATTAAGAAGAAGTATAAATTGTGTCAATATATAAATAGTACTTAGAAAGTATTCAATTGAGTTGTGCAGCAGGAGAAATAATTGTATTTCTTTTTCAAACAAAAAGTTTTGTATTTTATTAGAAAATAAGATATTTTGAAATCCCTATCTATAAAAGTAGGATTAATTCTGTTTAAAAAAATAATATTGTTATTTAAACAAAAAATAATTTGTTTCTTCCTTTCATAAAGTATCAAATTAAAATTTTATTAAAAATTATTATGAATTACTAAATGGAGAAAAAATCTGGCATATTAGCTTACTGCTTCTTCTATTTTTAGACAATGTTTTCATTCCATGTGTTATCCTTGTGAAATAATTAAAATAAAACCATACCATTTACAAAAAAGTTCTGATTAAGAGGCATTGTAAATAACATTGCAAATTTAAGTATTTGCTAAATTTATGGATTTTAAAATTGTCCTTATAATATTTTATAATAATCAATTATTCTTATATTTCATTTATATATATATATATATATATATATATATATATATATATATATATATATATATATATATATATATATATATATATATATATATATATATATATATATATATATATACATATATATGTGTGTGTGTGTGTATGTGTGTGTCTGTGTATTGTGAAATATGGATGCATCAAGAAGTTTTTTGGCCTTTTCTGCTGGTCAATAGCAGGAAATAGAAACTTAATTTTTATTCTTCCAAAATTGTTAAATTTTCCAAAATGTCTGTGTGTAGGCGGGTGTTTGTGGGTGTGTACGTGGGTGTGTATGTGGGTGTGTGTATGTGTGCATGTTTATGTCTTTAGCTTTAAAAATTTTGAGACACACAGCAATTATTTGATATGCAAAAGTATTGTAAACATTTTAAATACTGTGAAATTTCATCCGAGAAGTGATAAGAATGATAAAAATTTAATTATTATTAGTTTTTTTATTTCAAAGATGAATGAGTTTATTATTTTTTGTTCTTGATTAAAAATGTATTCAAATATAACAATATTTATAAAAAAGCTGAAATTAAGTAACATGCTTAAATACTGCAAATTGTAAACAATTTATAAAAAATATTAAAATATTTTACAGAACACTGCTGAATGCAAAGTATAACTTTTGAAGAAATAAAATTAGATTTTATTTCTGATTCAAAAATATAAATATATAGCTTTAACTTATGAACCACGGGGGGAGTAATTTTGGCACAAGAGGAATTTTTTTCTTGATTTATTCAAAAAGTATTAATGAAATTGAAAAAAAAAATCATGACATTTCCTATTTTAATACTAATATGAGCATATGAAATGATAAATTCTTATCATTTTTTGTTTTTAAAATTTATACCTAAACTGTGGAATGGGTCATTTTAACCCTATCTTAATCACAAATATTAAATTTGCAATTCACCATTTCCTGAAATTATAAATGATTTTTCAGTTTTCTTTGCAATTCTCAGATATAAGCAGAACAATGCTTAAAGGTCAGTTGATTGTTTCGGACAATAGAAGAGCAGATGAGATTTTTGCTTCAGCAGTTGCCCGCTTTGCAGATCAGCTTCTATCTTTCCATTATCATTCCGCGTGGGAAAAGTGTCTGTGGTTAGTGTTTTCCAGAAATGTTTTTTTCATTTGATGTTTTTTGTTTTGGCCTTTCGAATGGAATGTGATGCAATTCCACTATAGTCAATGTAGTAAACTGTACAGGTTGTTGATTATATTGTTCTTTATGATTTCTTTATGTTTGCACAACAGGTAGTTTGCATAACATTGGAGATAGTTTGAATGTTCAAGTCTGTTCGATTTTTGGCACCTTGATTACACGCGAAGATAAAATTTATCTTAGGTGAAATCGGCTGAAAGAAATATGCATGGATTAACAGTTAGTGAGGCATTCGATTATATGGGATATTTATCATAAAATGAATCCAAAAGCGATAGAAATAAAGAAATTGTTTTTCACGATGTGCCTCCAGATTAACAATTATTTCCTTTTATGAAGATACCAGATTAAGCTGTCTAATTTTCTTGTACAATTCACTAACAGAAAAACCACTTTTGGGAAGAAAAGCAATTTGTAAATAAACGTAAAAAAGTTATCAAATTCAAATTCAAAAGAAATAAATTCTGGAACTTTTGTTACAAATGATGGAACGTGGTGGGAAAGCATCAGTTCTATAAGCTGTATGAAGGGAATAATTTACTGAACATAAAATTTTAATATAAAAGAAATTATCCTAGCCAGGTATATGAAGCAAAATATTGAAAATGACTATGTAATTCCTTCACCAATTTCAAAAAAAAACTAGCTTCTTTTATATCAACTTTGTTTGCTTATGGTATATACAGATTAAATAATCTAAAACTTGATAATCTGTTTTTTTTTTTTTTTGTTTTATCCACTTTTATTCTGGAATACCAGGGCGAGAAATAGGCTCAGATAATTTATGGAATTTCTGCAATTAGAAAACAAATCTACAAGATCTGAACACCTTCAAATAGATAAGTTCTCTTTTACTTCTTAAGTTTGGAAGAAATTTATTGAATATTCAATAACTTGCTATAAGTCAAGACCATTTATAATTACTGATGAACAACATTTTGCGTCTAATGAAATATGTCGTTTCACGCAAAATATGCCAAGTAAAACAGATAAATTTTGGATTTGCAGCTGATATTTATAGCAAATACGTTCTCAATGATTTCACACGTTATTGATAAAGATGAGGAACGCCCTCAAAAACCGATCTCTCCTCAAATACGTTGTTTTGTGTTTGATAGATCCTTCAAAAATAAAGGAAGAAATATCATTATGTATTGTTTTGTTGTCTGTCAAATGTTGATACATACATAATGATATGGAAGAAATATCATTATGTATGTATCAACATTTGCGAAGAATTTAGTGTAGTAAATTCTTCGCAAATGTTCGAAACGATGAACACAAGTTTTACTGTAAAGATAAAATTGGAAAGAAGTAGCAGAATTTGAGAAAAAAGAAAAATTGCCCTTATGAGATACATTGATACCTAAGCATGATGATAAGTCTTTGATAATATATCAGGAAAATACCATAAGAAATGTCTTATTATTAAGCTTCCTTCATCCATCTGTTGACATAGACAATAATTATTGGAAAAAGCTTCAAAAAATAATATCCTTTTATAACCAAATGTCATGTCAATAATCAGACAAAGATGCTCGGAAATATTCTTTGGGGGCAGGATCATGGACGTGACCAATTCAAATGCTCTACAATATTCTTTATCTTGCAGGGATCAATTGATTAATTTATGGACTTCATATAAACATATTCAAGTTATGAAAAAAACTTACGATGAGAGAATACCTTCACAACAGCTCATTCAAGAGTTGCTTGTATTGAAAATAGAAAATACATATCAAATACGCAGGCAAATGAGGATACTACTGAGGAATCTGCGCAGATGCAAAAAAAGGTTCATTACGAAGTTTTAAATGTAGAAATAAAACTGTAGATAGTTTTCTTAACTGTAAAATTTTAATATGTGATTGAAAGTGAACAAAATATGTAAAAAAGAGTTGCTCAAATTGTGCATAAACTTTTTAGGAAATCTTTACTGATAAGAAACTAAATTTTTCTCTATTGAACTTGGCTGTATATTTTACTAACTGTATACAGTATTCTATATTGTAATGTCATTCTATTTTTATCATTTATTATAGTAATTTAATATTAAAATTCAATAAATTTTATTTCCAAATAATCAAACCGTACTTTTAGTATAATAACATAGGTTTTTTAATAATTTTGGTCAATTTGATTCAGCCCGTGGAGTTGATGTTCTTAAACTACTTACTCTAGTGTTTAACAAATTTTGAAGATATTTCAAAATGTAAAGATATAAGAAGATATTGCTATCACAAAAAAAGTATAGTAAAAAAATATATTTTACTCTATTCATTAAAGTATTTTATTATATACATTGTATGTAAGAGGATTATTAATTGTTTTATTGTTTTTTTTAAATCAATAAATTTTAAATATATTAAATATACTCCAAAATTTAGTTTGGTAGTATTTTAATAAAATAGAAAATAAATTTTATTTAAAGAAATATTTTTAATTAGATAATATTAAATAAATGACATGAAATAATAACAAAATGATTAGCTTCGGGGAAGTAAAAAAAATTATTCTTTAGTGAATTTATACTTTTTCCCAAATTGTTATCAGTTTAATATTTATTTAAATGAAAAACATAATTTATTTTGGTTTCATTCATTTTAATTCAAATAAACATTCTTAGAAATAAATTTTCATGAATGGTAAAATAAAATGCTCCAAATATTATGAATATGTAGATTATTACTTTTGCTATATAAACATGAACATTTTCCACATCTAGAAATAGGGAGTAATATCAAAGTATATTCTTTCATTTTCTGCTACTTATGTGAATAGCTGTATTTTAGGGAAAGCAAACTTTCAATATAGGGGAATATTATAAAAATATTAGATATTATTACTCAATAATCTATATTTCAACTAAAACACAAGTTAATAACAGCAATTGTATCATTAACAAAAATGTGAAGCTTTTCATCAATAATAATTTAAACGAAAAACAATTTATTTATTTGCATATATAATTTAAATATTTGTGGAAGAAAACGTAAGATAAATTTTTCATAATAATAGAAAACTGAAATTTAATAAAATATGTTTCTTTAATTTATTTATTTTATAAATAATTTCCCTTTACAGTGAAAATTTATTTATTCTGAAATTTATTAATGTCAATAAATTTCTTGTAAGATGTACTTCTTGGTCTTTTTTTAGTTAAGAAAATTTTCTATACTATAAAAAAAATATTGCACTCATATAACAGAATAACTTAATACATTTATTAAAATCAATTTTTTTACTATCAATATTTATTAATTTCACATATAAAAAAATTTAAATGACTAATAAATAAATATTATTTAAATAAATTAATATTTAAAAAAAAATATTAAATTAAATATAAGTTTTAATGCTTTCAATTGTTAGGCGTCCTTCTTATCCTTATAATAACAATGTTATTTCTATAAATATTATCTTAGGATGTGAATAACTATAAAATAAAATTTTTGAAAAAAATCATCTCATCTCATTTAAAATATTATTAAAACTTGATTTTTAGCCTGAAGCAAACAATTTTGCTGGAAATCTGAACTAAAGATTCTCTAATATTTTCTTTGTACATTGTAAAAACATTTCCTTTAAAACTTCATTTTACAATTTACTCATTTTCATTACTCTTTTAAGAAATTTAAGGATTGAAATTATTTCAAATAAACCAATGATATTTGTTTATTTGTTAAAACTATTATAGTAGCAGTTTTCATAATAGTTGTTAAAATATTTTTGTGTATATTTTAGTAAATTAAATAATAATTTCTCCAGTGATTAACATTATTATTAATTCAGGGAATGAATTCCACACTAAACTAACATTTATCTGGTGAATTTTATAATCTGATATTATAAAATGTATCACTTTCTCAGAGAGATTGCTAATTAAATTTAATTCTTTATAGATAACAGAACAATTATGAGCAAGTATGTGGTAAGAAATTAATTTTAAATGTAAATTTTGAGTAATGCTTAGTTAATCTAAGAAAAATAACATCTGAATTTGCTTGTAAAAATGAAATCGTATTTTCAAGGATAAGTTTCTTCCTACATTAAAGTATAAGCGTAATTATTTGGAATTAATGTGAAATCTTTTGATTATTTATTTTATATTTTATTTCTAATGGCAGATTATGAAAAGTCATAACAAAAAAAGATAAGAGAAAATATCTAAAAACACAGAACATAAAAAAAAGCTGAAATAGAGTCCATTAATCTAACTTGTGTCTTTAATTCCATTTATGTTCTGAGAGAAATGTTTTACTCAGAGCATGATAAGTGAGAAGATGCAGCTCTCTATCACCTTTCCAGAGCTGCACAGAGTGCATGTTAGAAAAGGAACAATTTTAAATTTATAGCGATAATTTCAAAGGCACTCATGCCCAGTTGCAATTTAATAACTTTTCTACTCTATTACATAATATCGGGATAGCATTTTCCCAGGACCTTAAAAAATAATATGATAAAATTTTTCCTGAACTCGTATTTTGGAAGCTCATCTATTAATAATATTGGGATAGCATTTTTCCAGGACATTAAAAAAATAGATAGAATTGTTCCTGAACTCGTAATTTAGTAGCTCATCTGTTAAAAATATCGGGATAGCATTTTTCCAGGACCTTAAAAATTAATATGATAGAATTCTTCCTGAACTCGTAATTTGGTAGCTCATCTGTTAATAATATTTTTATGGTGTCGAAAGGCATAGAGTAAAGCACCCTTTTTAGACAGCAAGTCAGATTTTTTCATTACCTGGAACTCCACAGTGGACAAGAACCGACTTTAGAATTATAGTTTTCTCGAGTAATGCTAAATTATTCAGATAATAATGACAATCCAATATGTCCTATGTCTTAGGAATCTTTACCTGTATCAATAACCAACAGTACAGCCCGGGAATTTTTTTCAAATTTCAGGACAACTGAGACAGAGATGTGCGTATCACAGCAATATCCCCGCAGTACCTACATCCCTGTGGGACGCAGTATCGGCCCATGGGATGTAGAAAGAGAAAACTTTAGAGAAATCTCCTCCCACTGAGCTAGGGATATCAGACTGCATGGATCTATTCGTAAAGATTTGAATCCATTCTGGTTACGGTATAAAAGATCCTTAAAACTTCAAGAACGAGTGATCTGAAGATAGAAGAGTCAGTATTACTTTCTGAAACATGTTAAAAAATTAATATAGAAAAGGTTTAATATTTATTAGATTTTTAATGGAATATATATTTTTGATCCATACTTGTGTGTGTATCCAAATCAAGTGAATTTTTAACTGAAAAGCTCCCTGCAGAAAGCCGAACTTGGTCTTTAAATTTCTAGAAGGTCTTGTTTGGCTTCACTGGAGAGTGAAGGACATCTAAGAACTGCAATGAGCATTAAACAATATATTAGAATATTTCATTCGTAGGTACTTTTTAATCATTTTTAATTATTATCAATTTATATTTCTGCTTAAACTTATTTTTACTCTATTATACAATTTTAAACAAAAGAAATTTTGATTTTAACTGCAAAAAGTGACTCAGTTTCAAAATTTTTTCCCGAATAATATTGACACAAAATCAAAAAAGGAAGCGT
Source organism: Latrodectus elegans (assembly GCA_030067965.1). NCBI lineage: Eukaryota > Metazoa > Arthropoda > Arachnida > Araneae > Theridiidae > Latrodectus > Latrodectus elegans. The sequence goes on from CM057818.1 coordinate 6,394,474, forward strand.
ATAAATATATTATACTTTTCTTATTAACAATAATTGAGGCATTAAGTTTTGAGTCAATCCCAACTAAGTTTATCCAACTGTATCCTAGTGATCTTTAAAAACACATTTTGAACAAAAACATATTAGGATATAAAGAGAAAATCAAGACAACTAACTGCTTTCTAACACAGGTTATGCTAGTAATGCCAGTTTTAGTTACCTTTAGTTAAATCCTACAATTATATAAATACAAAAACAAAAAGAATTTCTTATGAATTTTCATTGAAATTATAATTAATGACTGTTTTAATATACAATACTTTTCTGCATTAGTTCAGTAAGCGGGTGAATAAATTTCATCCAATATTTAAATTTTAGTTACGGTATATATTGTAAGGAAATGCTTAAAATAAGATATTGTAAACAATATAAATGTTATATAATTGAAAATATTTTCAACTTTCTGATAGAAGAAATCATGCATCCTTTGTTTGGTGTATTATGTAATTATAAAATAAAAACATAAAAACACTAATTTACTGATTATTTTTAGTGAATTAATGTAGAATAAAATACATATTTAGAAATTTCTAAGTGATATTACAATAGAAAATGCATTACATTATAAATCTCATAATTTTGGAATCTTGTGGATTCAATTTCCTCACAATTTAAATTCAAAACTTCTTCAATTTAACAAATAAGGAATTGTTTCATTGCTTAATCAGCTGTACTGGAAAATAAAATATTTCTGTTTCCAAGAATTGATTTAAACATAACTTCAATATTAGTGCTGAAAGTGATATTTAGAATAACGCACTTGTAGACAGACATTAGTGTATATGTATCTCTGCTATCTACTTTAAGCATTTAGTTTGTGACCCTACTATTCTTTAAAAACGAGACAATCCAATCTACTTAAACAATCCAATAACAAATTTATTTTAACAAGACATAACAAAACTATAAAATAGTAAAAGAGCAAGAGTCTTTTTCAGAGCTCTTCTCCCCACATTAGTTACTTTCCATCTATTTCCCTTTTTTTACATTTTCTTTCTTTTGAACCCCAAAATCTTGGCACCACTATGGTGATATACCCCTACCTCACAATAACCCAATATGAGTAACAAATAAAAACTACAAAACGGTGTAAACAATTAGAATATTTTATAGTTAAACATTTTAAGTAAAATTAATAAACAATTATTTTATCATATCTATTTATAATGAAATAGATAAAATTTTCAAACTTAAAACGTGTATTCTAATAACTGTAGAAAAGCTTAAAATGCAATTAAAATTTTAACTATCTTAAATATCAAGCATGATATTAATAATTTATATCTTAAATATTGAGACTTCTTTTATTAATTTAATATCAATTTGATAACGATAATTACCATAGAAGTCTAACAATTACATACAATAAAGTAACATGTTTTTATTTACGATGAATCTATTTTATAATTTAAAGAAGTCTGCTAAATTTTTATACTTAGTAAACATGTATTGATAATAGAATATTGGACTTGTTTTTCCTTTTTTATACTTACTGCCGCATTATTTTAAACATGAGTTACTGAGATATTATTATAAAACTATTATATATCTAATGAAATTGCGTACAATACCAAGCATACCACACTTAAGTTCATATTTAGAAAAAACAGAGCATTTTTATCATCAAAAGCAATTTTAACCATTACATACACTTACATATCTGAAATTTTTGACAACATGTTTTTTTAATTATAACAAGTCAAAATTCTATTCACTGTCATAAAGGAAAACTCACAGGTAAAAAACTCACATGGAGGAAAATTTATGTTTATCTACTTATACTTGCCATGATTATATGACATCTATGACAAAAGTCTTATTTTTTTAATTTACAACGTTTGAATCCTCAACATATGATAAGTGTTTTGAAAGGAGGCAATTTTGTACAAATGTGGTTTTCCAATAAAGTTTTCCTCTAAGTTTAAAAAATAATGTATTAAATGCCACATTTCAATACAATTAAAAAGAAAATATATTTAATATCAGGTATATCAACATAATAAATTTTTTTTTTTGAATTTGCGGAAAATTTTGTCAATAAAAAGTAAGAACTTAACTTAATCAGTTGGATACGTACACGAAAGTGGATACAATTTTGAACAGTTGATTAAATTTATTCATAATATACAAAGTAAGTAGCATAAAATTTATGTGATGATAGTTTGCTTTCTAACTGATACGACTTTAAAATATTTTAACAAAAAATCATTGGGAGATCATATTTAATGACTCATTTAACTACAAAATTAATTGTTAAAAATTTGTTTTTGTCATGCAATCATGAATTATATAAAGCACTTTTCTTATAAAATTCTGATTCTGGCATAGTCTGTTTTTCAACAGACTGACACAAATGCTGTAACTAATTTATGTTTGATGTAAGCTGTATCTAGTACTCTTTCACAGATGATTTATTAACCAACGTAATTGACATGAAAATCTCAATCAAAAAAAATATCAAATTGATGTATAGTTAAAATATTTCACGCAATTTTTCAACGGGTTTTCTTTATGCAATTTTGGTAAATAGATTTCTATGAAGTTATGCTACTTTTCAGATTAGAAGTAAAAATTTCTTTGCAATTTATAAAAAATATTTATTCTCATTTCTCTAATATATTCTTTTATTTTTAAGTTTCTTAAAGCGACAATTATTCATTAGTTATTTCCTAAATTTATTATTCCTAAATTTAAAAATTCAGTACATATTTTAAAATTTTATTTCCTAAATTTAAAATTTCAGTACATTTTAGGATACAGATTCAGTATCCCTGTTGTCTAGACCGTAATGAAATCAATAATTTAATTGTGCTTTTTCACTTCTCTTGATATATAATTTCAAAGTTTATATCAAGAAATTCATCAAAAATTTATATCATGTTTAAATTAATAACCAAAAACATTAAATATTTTCATGTTGAATTTCTGCACATTTCCTTCAGATTATTTTTATGTGTTATATGTGTGATGAGAGATACTGCAATTTTTATTTATTATTTCTAATATAATGAACACAAGTATCTTTCTTTACATGAATTCTATCATATTATAGTAGTATCTGCATGCATATTTGTAACAATATGTCTCACTATTTATATCTTCGATAATAATAGATGTTGGGACACATAAGCATGAATAACTTCAATTTTACTGTAATCGCGCTAAAATATTATTCTATTTTCAGCAATAAAGGGAGAGTAAAACATTTTTAAAAAACTCTATTCAAATGCATGACACATAGTTGAGAAAAAAAGAAAACATTAATCGACATATATTGAGAATTAATAATCGATATATACAATTTTCGATTATTTTAACAAATACAGCAGATAAATTTCATATTTAAAAGTGAATGCTAAATATTATAATTCTAATGTAACTGGAAAGATAACACATATCTAATGCTATAACGATCTACTAAAAATAAACAAAACACATATAATTGTTGGGACTTGTATGTATTGTAACACTTGTATTTGTGAAAACTATTTGATAAAAGTTTAAACTTTTCATAACAATAAGTATTATTTTTAATCAAATGTAATTAATCAACTTTAATTATTTCTATGAATTTCTCAAAAATAATTTTATGGTTTCAATTTGTAAATTTTTGCATTTTTAGTCTAATATTTATTTTTATACAATTCTTTTCTTATATGTTATGTACATAAACAATAAAGTTTTATGCATACACTTTTATAGTTATTTTAGTAACATTAAAAGTACTTTGCAAAATTTAATTTCTTTTGCTTGTACTATAAAATATATTTAGATGATGATTAAAAAATCAGTAAGAAATTATAAGAAATATCTATCATATAATGTCATACAAAATATGAAGATAACCATAAGAGGGATACCTTAATATTCCAGGTTAATATTAAAATTTGCAAAGTTACTTATTCTTTAATTTATTTTATAATTCAGTTATAATTCTTTATTTTTTTCATAAGGGAATTTATAGTAAATTAAATTAATTAAATATTTTTATATTTGTTATAAAATATTTTAACTATAAAAATATTTCTTTAGAATTCTACCTTTTCAATATCGACAATTGTTTTGCATTTAATGACATTTAACAGCTAATCATAATTAAAACCATATTTACATGAACCATATTTACATAAAACCATATTTACATTTACATTAAAACCATATTACATCACTAATGCATGCTTATTCTCACTTTCATATCTTTTCTCGAGTCACCAAAAAATAAATCATGAAAAATTAGATTAGAAAATAAATTAGAACTGATTATTTTTGACTTATTAATTTTTTTTCAATTTTACTAATTTATTTTATAAAGACGTTTCACTCTATTCTTAATAAGATACTTACTCCCTTTATCAATAGCAACCTCTTTATTTATTTACATTTTTTTAAAGTTATCTCATTTCAATCGCTTCTCTATTAAATTGAAAATAGTCTACATCATATCAAAGCATTACAAGAATTCATTTTTAATTTATTTTAGAAAAAAAATATTTGAGATCAAAATTTGATTTCTGTTTATATCAGACATAATCATTATTAAATGCATTAAGTTTAGAGAAAATATTTCAATTTTATCTTGTTATCATTGCAGTATACATTATATTTTAATACTTCATTATTAATTCACTTTAGAGGAATTCACAAACCTCATAACTTTAGAAACGTGTTATCAATACGAAAAAAAAAATAATTATATTTATTTATTACAAATACCAAGAAAATGAAAAGAAATTTAATGCTCTGACCTTACCCCTGGATAGTACATATTAAAAATAGAAGTGGATGACACAAATCGAGAATGCTTACATCAAAAATTAATCGTATTTACACGAAGGTCAAATGGAAAGAACTCAAATTTTAAACCGATAGAAATACTCCGGTAAATAATATTGGTCTATGTAATCATTTTATCTCTCATTTTTTTTATCTGTTATCAAAGAATTATACCATTGATTTAATATAATTATGGAACTTATTACAATTTATCACATTATGTGCAATTATGAATGTACTATACCTTAATTGCAAATATTGTGATAAATAGTATCAAAATATAAATGCTTAGTGTTAAAATGAATTAAAACCTGAACACTTCTCAGAGAAAAAAGTTAAAGCCCTATAATGATGTCAAAAAACATAACCAACTAATAAAAAATTAAAAAATAGCTCCATTTAGTTGTTGAATCCCGGCTTATAACACTGATATTTCTTCATTTGTGAGAAATAGTATCTTAATTTACTTTCACAATTTACGTAGTTAATAAATATTTAAAAAAAACGAACATTCACAGAAATATTTGATTTATAATCTAAAATTAACAAAACATTCATAAATTATATCTATTTTATAGTTCAACCGAAGTACTACTTCATTATATTTCTTCTAAGAAAATATTTCTCTAGCGAATTTATTGCTTGAACTTAACGCTTTCCTAATGGTTACGAATGACATATAAATTGCTTTTGTAACTATTAATAAATCTGATCAATAAGAAAATCTTGAGATGACATAACAGTTAATTTGAAGCATTTTCTTTATTACTCACGGAAAATGAGATCTTTCTCGGTATCTGAAAAAAATACAAAAAAATATGTCTTCAGTGTGAGATGACGTCAGAAAAAATCATTACATAGGGGAGAGAATAATCATTTATCTAAATATTTCAGAGAGTATCTTATGAGTTTTTCCATAAGTTATAATAATTGATTTCAAAAAAACAATTTTTTAAAGACATGCATAGGAGTATAATTTTTTTTTTAAATGTCATGTTATATATATATATATATATATATATATATATATATATATATATATATATGATCATAAAATATTAATGAAATAATTTAGAAAGAAAATTTATTAAATTCAGTTGTAACTTTTATTTTCCGATTTAAATATAAATATGAACTTATTACTTTTAAATAATCTATTTAGCTTTCTAAAAATTTGGAGCATAAATGCTGAGATTTTGTCAAATTTCTAGTCAAGAATAACCCTCCACGAGAAAATGAGTACGAAAATTTAATCCTAAAGCATTTAATGAATTTTGCTGTAATCTTTATTTACTGCAATGATGAAAATCAGTTGAAATAAAACTTATGCTGTCGAAACTTAAAAGATAAATTTAATACAATTATTGGCAACTCCAAGAAAGCAATATATGCTAACTGTTTTTCCATTTATTTAAATCATTTCTTGTACGTTCCTCATGCTCATAAAATTGCTTATTAATAAATATTCTGTTGCCATTCCTTTGTGAAAAGATCTACCATTCATTTAATCAGCTTTGGTTTTAACAATACTGAGAGAAGTTAAAAATACCGCTTGTGTAATAAATCATAATCAATTTCAATTAATTTTACAATATATTTCATTCCTTTTACTGATATCAGAAAATAATATATAATTAATAAATATTTGAGTTCACATGCCTCAAATCTTACTAAACAGTTATATAACCTTTTCATTACATAATTTACACATTAACAATTTTTACGGGATAAAACAATTATGAATAAGTAAAATGTACATTTTTATTTTTAAGATTGTTGTATACAAATATATTCAAATAGCCGTTAAAGTCACGTCTCAAGTATAAATAAGAATATTTATTATGCTATTCCTATAGAAAAAATTTTAAATTAATTTATCCTACTCATTATAGAAATTTAAAATTCAGTTTCGTATCTTGTCAGTTAATAGTGAAACTCTATTTTTATATTTTTTTTACTGAAATTTTAAACTTTTGAATTTAAATATTGGAATATTTACTTTTTATTCATTACTTTCTATTTTCTTATAAAGATGATCATAAAGATAAAAAATTTCTGACTAATACTGCCCCATTTATAGTTTTTCTATTTCTTAGAAAGAAGTTCTCGGAAGTACGGAGGAAAATTTTCAAAAATTTTATCATCAAATTCTGAAAATCAATACATTATTTTTATAATATAACTCATAATAATATGATAAGAACAATTTTAAGTGTTTTAGGAAAGTATAATGGATATCCCAATTTAGTTTATTATTTCATTTCAAATAAATGTAGTTTATACTCAAAACAAAAATTAACTTGAATTCTGTTTTATTGAAAAAAATATTTCAATGTAAATTGTTTACTATAGGATGGATTTGGTTTGATTAAACTGATGAAAAAGGTAAATGTGTGTTTTAAAAATACTATAATTATATACATATAGTAAACGCTGATGTTATGTGTGTTCGCTAAATGACAGTCGATTATTAATTTCAAATTGTATAAAAATTAGTGTATAAAATTGAAAATAAATTGAAACTAATTGAAAAATATGTTAGTAAACAATTGTTTAATTTACACGTCTGATGTTTAAACTGAAGCACTTCAAATATATTTATTCTAATTAAAAGTTTATGCTTGTGTAAAACAGGCTGAAAATATTAGATATTGCCTATTTCTACAGTGAAAGTTTTTTATCAGTGAAGGCATGCAATCTGTAACATGCCTATTTCCACAGTGAAGGATTTTTTAAAAAAGTAATAAAAATAAGTAAATTTTATTCACGGAAAAAGAACATTCCCACGCCGACCACACTGTCTGGTGGACAGAGTGCCTGACTGCGGATAGGGAGGTCCTGGGTTCGAATCCCGGTTCGGGTATAGATATACCTTCTCTCTATATCTACCCTGTCTTTGTACATTCTATGTATGAATGGTTGCATGCCTTCTAAACGGGTCCATATGACGTGTGTACTGAAGCAGTCGGACTCACACCAAATATGGTTCAGTATGAAAAAGTGGAGCAGCGCACCCCATACTGCAAGCCTAGCTGGCACAAGACAAAAAATAAAATCATTCACACATAATCTTTTTAGCTCATGGAAGTGAACGTGGATTTTATATTCAAATGTGGAAATCTGTATTTGTTATAAATATTTCATCTTATAAGGAATGATTTTCCTTTTTAAGTAAGTCATTAAGTTTTTTATTGATATTAGCTTAACTCATTTTATTTTTATTATAGTTTTGCTTTTGAAGCAAAACTTCTAAGTTGTTTAAACTTACTTAAATATTATATTAATAAAAGTAAAATCATTTCAAATTCAAATTTGTAATTGACTTTTCATTTTAGATTCTACTTTGTAAAATTTTCATAGCAAAAAAAAAAAATTATTTTGAATATTTATTTAATTTTCGCACACAGCAAATTAATGAAACTTAATTGATCACTTTCGGAAAATTGAAAAGAATTTTTTCATTCAAGTATATTTTTTAACTAAAATTTTTTTCTCATATTATACATGAAATGAATTTCAAAATTGTGCTTGAATATTAATTTCATTTATCCACATTCCCTATTTCTTTTAACACCCTCTTTAACAACACTAACTTTATCTATTCATTAGGAATTAAATTATAGACATTAGTATTTCTATGTTCATATGCATTTTAAGTTTATATACAAAGTTATCGTATAATCTTACATATATTTAATTACTTTCCTTTTTTATATTAAATTTCTAAAAAAAATCAGAAACAAATAGAAAATGTATGGCTAAATTACGAAATAAATTAATTTGTTGTATTTCAGATTTATATAGTTTTCTATAAACATCAAACAGGAAGAAAAGAGTATAATTGAAAAAAAAACAAAATAAAAGGAGTTATTTGCATTGTTCTAACAGAATTATTTCAGATTAAGATTTCTGTACATAACAGAACTTCAATATTTTTAATAAAAATGGTATTTATATATTACGTCACATGAAAAATGAATATACATGATTAGCAAATTCTTTCTTATAATTTTATTATTTTAAGAAAGAAAACTTGTAAAACAAGTATCTCCCCTGACAGAAATGCATGTAGAAAGCAAATATCATCCCATTGTGGATCAGTGGCTGGAATCGAATCCGGTACCGGTGTTCTAAAATCTCCTCTAGATCATTAATTCTTTTCAACAGACTGTTCTTGATTTAAGAGCCTCTCTTTTAAAATTCGCTTTATTTTTCAGTGTGCTTTTCTTCTTAAAGCCATCATTAATTGTAATCCTTTGTATTTTCATATATTTGTAGAGTTGTACGTATTCCTGTATGTTTGTAATTCTACGTATTTTTGTACTTTTGTAATCATAGATATTTTTGTAATTTCATAATCCTATGTATTTTTTTTACCTTTTTATAATGTATATATTTGGATCCATTCCCCAAATTGAGGCCCCGGGGCTTAGTTAGTGAGGGAGTAATTTCTAACTTTTGTAAGGAAGTGAGATTGAATCCCAAGCTATACGAGGATCCATTGTGTTCACTAAAGGCTACCGTGCCACACTAAAACTGGCTGCAATGTCCTCAAGGTGAGATGACAAACCTTGGAATAACAGTTCAAGCCTTGAGAGTCTTTTGTTTGGTCCACATTAAAACTGGCTGCAATGTCCTCAATGTGAGGTGACAAACCTTGGAATGGCAGTTCAAGCCTTGAGAGTCTTCTGTTTGGTCCACACTAAAACTGACTGCAATGTCCTCAAAGTGAAGTGACAAACCTTGGAAAGGCAGTTCAAGCCTTGGGAGTCTTCTGTTTGGTCCACATTAAAACTGGCTGCAATGTCCTCAAGGTGAAGTGACAAACCGTGAAATGGCAGTTCAACACTTGGGAGTCTTCTGCTTGGTCCCTATTTCAAAATCCCAAAGACTCCATCCAACTGCTTCTATTCAACTGGTAAATCCCATCTCAGGGCTAGGTTCAGAGATGTATGCTAATGCAACAATAACAACAAATGGAACATGGAACACATATATCACATTTAGCTATTTAATATATGTGGTAAAATTTTGAGAAGTTTTCATAATCTTATTATACAATAGTTTTTAAAAAAAAATATGACGAATGGAGATGAGAGCCACAACTTGAAGCAATATTTACGCAGAAAATTGTTACAGAAAATATATTGCAAATATCAAGAAAATTCAAACTTCAACGTGAAACATAGTTATTGTCATATGGGACTACCAAAGTCCTCAACTTTTCATGAAAGTAATATAAAGATGTAATCTAAATATCCTCATTCGAAATTTTGAAAATATTGTAGAATAACAATCTCAAATGAGGAAGACAGAATATACCCCTATAATTACTATCCTAATATTCATCTTGTATTCTATATGCAAAATTAATGATATTTCTATATGCAAAATGAATAATATCATAATTTTACTTTCAGTGCTCGTTGAGTATTTATATAAAAGTAAAATATATATAAATAATGTCCATTTATAAAATTCTAATTGAAAATAAGGCATTCACAACATGTAATATATATTTTTACCTTACTTTATATATTCTTTCACAAAGCATAAAATACATAATAAATATTCACAATCGTAAAGAAAAAATTTTGTATACAAGAGCTGCATTTTCCAGAAAATAAAACATTTTGTGTAATATATCTATTAAAATATTTATTTAATGATCAATATACTTAAGTATCATAAAAAGTTTCCATATAATTATTTATATGACGTTCACAGTCACTCTGAAAATCAGAAAAATGTCGGATTCAAAATGAGGATAATGTTGTCACACAGAAAATAGGAAATAAAAACTGTCAAAATAAATGAGACTTCAGTAAACGTTTACAAAAATGATCATTAAAAACCATATAATTTTTTAAACTAATTGAATATGTACAATTAAACTCATTTCTATAGTTTAATATTATTATATATTAATATAATAATTTATATTTATATATATATATATATATATATATATATATATATATATATATATATATATATATATATATATATATATATATATATATATATATATATAAAACAAATTATCGGGTTCGTTTACTACCATCAGTATTTAAAGCAAAACCCACCAAATGTTAATGTACTGTAGTTTCGTTTTCAAACGTCGTTCATTTTATTTTAAAATCAATATTTTAAAAATAATTAATCAGATATATCTATTGAAAAATAACTTATTTACTTATATTTCTTACCGTCAACAAAAAAGGAGGAAACCATACATGAAAATTAATAAAATTGAAGTTTATATTTCACATTTAGGGGCAAAATGATTTATAAATATTTCAAGCAAATTATCCCTCAAAATACTGTTTGCATTACTAAAAATCTCAGTTAATTCTAGATTAGGAATGATAAATTTGTTAATTCAGACTTAAATATCTTAACATTTTTTTGATTGACTATAACCCAAAACTTAATTCTAATTGTGATACTCAAAACATAATAGGTATTGCACTTAAAGTTCAAGATTTTTATTCAAAAAAATTTTTAGATCAAATCATTGGATAATGAGTGATTAAGATACTTACTCATTATCCAATATTTATTAAAGGATGTTTTATTTTTTTTCTGATGGCAATAAATTTTTTGATATTCCACGCTAAATCTTAGATAGATATGAAAAACCATATCATATATTTTAATGATTTCACATATGATCCCCATTTGAGAACAATTTTTTTAAATTGACGTTCCTATTTTTTTATAAAAAAGAACGTCTAACCAGATATAAATATAAAAAACATATTAAACAGAAAACCAATCTCCAATAATTTCGTTTTAAAATCTTATATTATAGTTTCCCTTAAAAGAAAATGAAAACTTTTGGTATAAAAACATTATTGGATAAATTCGAATACAAATTTTATATTATGATAAATCACGCAAATAGATTTATATTCAACCACTCAACATATTGCAATTTCATTTTCAAATTACAAAATGCGTCAGCTTTCATTGAATAGTATAAATTATTATCAAGGGTGTTTTAAAACTATTTCTCTATTAATACATGGTATTGATAATTCTATTATATTATATAATATATGTTAAATGCAGGACACTTGATAAAAGTATTTTAGCTGTATACAGAGATTATTTTTTCATTTATTAATATATATGCTTAAATCAAACATATATCTTGATTAACAAAACTTTCATGTACCTATGTTTAAAAATTATTGATACGATTACAAGAATTTTTCACACATACAACTACTAAAATGAATGATAGTTTTTAAATAATGAAATTCTACATTATATGAAAACATAAGGTTAATGTTAAATACCACCTAATTCAGTTATATTTTTAAAATAAATTAAAATAATTATAATAATGCTTTCGTATTTCAAATATTTTGAAGGATTGTATGAATTTACCAAATATCTTGAAATTATATTATCATTAAGAAAATCTAGTAGAATCAGTTATATGAGTAAATGTTAGTAAAACCAAACATTTTATAATATTCTGACATATTTTCATTGAACATTTTTTATAAAACTTCGGAAAAGTTATATAAAATATATTCCTTGTTCAAATTGTTAAGTGATTTGTAAGCTGTTTCATAGGATTACCATTATGTTATGTTATATACAGGATGTTTTATAACCCTCATTTTTATGTATCCATTAATTAGTATTACGTGAAGCATTTTATTATGTAAAATAAAATATGAGATTTTTATTATAACATGATTGCATTTCAGTATTTCTCTCAACAAACCCCTTAATTCTTAGACTGTTAAAAATTTTTGAAATAAAAGTATATTTGTTGTTTATGTGAAATATCTAATTTCACATCAATTTACATTTTTACAGCTCTTTATTTAAAATCTTGACAACTACTTATTTTTTCTTAATAACAAAGGACTTCTTGCAATTAGAAGAAGCAAATAAATTTAAGCCTATTTAAAGAAATATACCAGGCACAATTTATCTCGAAAGTTTTTAATTATATTCTTGATGTTACACCTCATAAAATATATTAAACAAATTACATTTTATTAATTTTTATAAACTTAATTTTTACATTTGGTTATAAACTTATCTATTGTTTTTTATAAACATAAAACTAAGACATTTGAAAAATAATATGTTTATCAAAACACATGCTTTCAACAGATAATTATCGTTTCACAGATTTGTTATTTTTATTCAATATAATATAGAAAACAAATTTACATGCATTTAAATTAAAAGACATTAAGCCTCAAAATAACTGTCTTAAGATTATTTCATAAGTACAATAAATAGTTTTTTGAATGTTTTAAACCAAGAATGTTATAAATTTGTGAAATAAAATCATACAAAATAAATAAACAACAGTTACTGTAATCATAAAAGTAATTTATTATTTTTACAGATTGTAATTTCTAGTTAACAATAAACACAAACTCATTGTAATGTTTAATTACTTAAAAAAATATATACTTGGTATTTTAACTGTTACTTTCTCTATGATTTTGAAATTCTCAATTTTGTTCACTTCATTTGATTTGTATCGTAATTTGAAATAAAATTACCATGGTAGAGGAAATTACTATTACAGAAAGAACCATGAAAAATAATTGATTGAAAGAAAAATATTACTACTTCAACTAAGTCAAAATATAAGGTAAATATAGCATTCTCTATTGAAAATAACATTTTGAATTATACTATTATTTAATGTACTTTTTTATTACCAATAACCTTTTAAGAGTACTGATATTAGTCGTACATTAACTACTTTGGATTTGCTCTTTAGTTTTTGCAAAATAAATACAAAACTAAAAATTGGACTTCCTTACATAGGCATGTAAAAGTTTAATAAGTGTGTAATATCTTTATACAAATTAATATAAATGATTCTCAATTTGAAAATGCATTATGTATATTCTCAGTTTGTCTTGGAAACATACAGGTTAAGTGTCGAAAGTCCTGTTTTAGTTTCAAATATATTCTAAAAACTCCTTAAAATATATATTTAGAAGGTAATAATTTCTGGGCTTTACACTTTTGATGATTGCAATAAATAGAAACCATTCATTTCAGTAAAAAAGTTCATTTGTTAAAAACAATTTTCTGTTAAAATTCAGCTAACTCTAATGAATATTATAATTATCTCTAACTCACATAGTGACCAAAAAGAGATGTTTAATTATTCTTTCTTTCTCTCTCTCTCTCTCTCTTTCTCTCTCAGTGGATTTAAAAAATATTTAAAATTCACTCAAATAAATATCATTTTTCCTCTTCATGTTTTTTTTTCTTCTAATTCTATTTCAGCAAAATACAGGAAGTAAAATACTATAAAATCCTATATGTCAAAGTAAACATGTATTGTAAGAAAAGCAATATATTATAACCACTTAAAAATTTATTCGAATTTTTCATTTTGAAAGGAAAGTGATTGCAATATACACTGTAATAACATTTATTCCTATATTTTGTTTATTCTTGAATTGAGAATATTCATTCATTTTAAGGTAAGAATTATATAAAAACATGTCAAATGAACAAAGCATGGTGAAAAAATGTAAGTTATGAAATAATCCAAAGTAATTTTAAATTTGAGAATATTTGAAAGTAGATATTATACTTATAAATAAAAATACTATTAAGTAAAATACTAATATAAATAAATTTCGATTGCAAATAAATATTTATTTAAAACATATACACGAGGAATATATTCCGATTAAGGGCAAAGAAAGTAAATGTCTATTGGTTGCACTTAACTTAATACTTTATTTTTTGTTCAAGAAATTGCAAAAAAAAAAAAAAAAAAAAAAAAAAAAAAAAACTATAAAATAAACTTTTCAAATCGTATAATTAAAGCCATTAAATCAAATATTAATTAGAACACACATATGGTTAAAAACTAAATTTATGCAAAACATATTAAATTCAGTAAAAAAAAAAAGAATTAATTTTAACATGATGATGGATGCAGTATTAAAAAAAAAAACGTTTACTCGTGTAACTCTTTTCGTATTTTAATTTTATTTTAATAAAAAAAGTAACATACAATGTACCATATCTTTTGAACAAATTGCATTTTCCTTAGAGGGAATTATAAAAAAATATAATGCTTTGAATATTGGCGAATTTAATATATATGCTCTAAATATGTGTGGTTATCTCATATAAGATATTACTAAATTAAAATGCTTTCTAAAAAACTTTAGTCAATAGAAATTGTTAAAAATTTGAAAAAAACATTTATTGTTGATTTAAGTGATTGTTAATTTTCCAATTAAAATAAATAAATGTTGATGTAATTCAACTTAAATTAAATACTATCTTTCCTTCTCTCTAATTGGCGACTAACAGGTTTCTGAACTTATAAAAATGCAGATACTTATTTCTCTCAATAACTATCTACTTATATCACAACTAATCTAGTATAATTCCCTTCTTGAACAGTAAAACAATATATTGAACAATTTAGAAAAAAAAAACTACAAGAATAAATAAATTAAACAAAAGAAGCTGTTGGACATTTTTTTATTAATCTTCAGATATATGGGCAATAAAATAAAATGTCAAGTATTAATTGACAAGTATAAGAGATAATGATGCTATCACCTGCAAAAGAAAAAATTCTTTCACATGACTTGAAAAAATTCTTGCATTAAAAAATAGATGTTTGGAGTGTGATTGTCGATTAATCACCTGTAATTTACTGTGGTATTATGTAGTATATCACACCCTTTGTTTTATTAATTGTTATGTTACAAGAGAATTTTCCGGTAATTTCTTTAAAAAAATTTAAAGATCGGTTGAATGAATTGGTATTTAAAAGTTATGTTATATTTCTTCATTTCAATTTATGAAACGAATTACACTCATGACATCTTCTCAGATATCGATAACACTATTCTAATATTTTAAATTATTATTAAATATTAAAACAATTATTAAATATTCTATTCACAAATTAATTTCTTAAAATATTCGTGTAAATTAAAAGAAATTATATTGACATGTTCTCCAAAATTTTTACCATTAAATTTTATTTTATTATCATATATTTTATGTAATTTATTATAGATACCTACACACTTTGAATTTTCTAATTGTTTTGTTAAATATATATATTTCCCCATTAAATGTTATTTTGATTGCAATGTATAAATAATTGTAACTGAAATTGGTTTCCAAATCAAATCTCTCTGTAACTTATATCTTAATAAAAAAAAATTTTACACAAATCCGTATATATAATTATCGTATTTGCATGATAGAATATTGACTTTAACAAAAATTTGAAGAATGAAAATTTCTATTTTATAACTTGCCTTAATTACCATAAAAATGTTTTAATAGTTAAAAAAAGTTATTTTTGAATATCATTGATAAAACATTAGTACATTGAAATTTCATTTCGAATGATAAAAAATTATTCCTGAAAATACTGAGAAAATAGATAAAAATAATCTAATTTACATTTGATTAACTGAAAGATATTTTGTTCAAATACAATTTTCAAATATCGATCGATTTATAACAAGAATTGTTTGAAAAAACTACTTAAGGAAACGATATTGTTTATGATAAAATAATTTCATCTCGTGCTACAAAAAAGAGTTATTATAAAATTCAATCTCTATATAAATTATTTTTTCATCGTTTTTTTTATTTTTTATTTTATTTTGTAAATTATTAAATTTTGGGGTAAAATATTTGTGAAATTTTGCATTTTCAATTTATTTGAAAGTGTTGAGCAAACATTTATAAACCTAATGTAAATTATATTAATAAAATTTTCTTAATTCTGTGTACAAATAAATCCTATTAAGGTAGTTTATTTGCTTCTTCGAATTATCTTAGACTTTTTATGATATTCTTTTATTAATTCATCCTTTATTTTTGCATTGAGATTGAATAAAACATTTTAGTCATCTTATTTATCTTTTTATATCACATGTTTTCCAATCATTCTTAATGCATATACAGATTGTTCTATGCGCAGATTATATTGAATGCAAAGTACAAACTTCTGATGGTTGCTTACCTCTATTTTCAAACTAAAGTTTTATTATTAGTTTTTAAATTCTATAGTTCTATATTTTTGCCATATATTTATTTTATTTTTAACGGAAAAACTAGAAACTCATAGGTAAAAAAGGCTGACATTGTTGATTAAAATAATGGGAGATTTTTAAAAATATTTTTAATAATTTTGTATTACTTTCTAATGAATTTAGCCACACTAAGATTTATATGTATGCATTTTCCATAAAAATATTTTAAGAATTGAATTTAACATTTAACTTTTTCTGACTAAAATTAAGTACTTAAGATATTTAACTATAAATCGACGTACTTAAAATAAGTCAGTTAGAATATCGCCCGATTAATAGATTAGTTTTTATAAAGTAGAATATAATATTCTTTGCTGTAAATCATATAATGCATTAATTCTTAATATTTTAATATCCATTGCAAAAAATAAAGTAGTCATATTTGTATATATGATAGCACAATTTACAATTATTGTGTATATGATAACAGGAAAAACAATTCAAAACAATGAATGATATTTCAGAAAAACATTTATGCTTTGAAATCCAGTCATTTTTGTAAATATTTACTTTATTAGAAATTACTACTTTCTCAATATCAAACAACTAGACAAAGAAAATTTGCTGAAAAATGTATATTTTACATAAGGTAATTTACATAATAATTGATATATTAAGAAAATAGATGCTAGATAATTTGAATTATAATTTTAATTACATAATCATATATTTATAATATAATTATTTCGATTATAAAATGATACAATTATCTTCAAATCAACATAACATTAACAAATTAAATTTGTCATATAGCTTTCAAAATTTTATTTAAGAATTAAAGAAGGGAACGATAATTTAAATAAAATAACATTCACTTTGAAAAAAAACATCTATTAATGGAGGAGTAGTTTTAGAAATAAAATTGTAAACAGCTGGAAAATCTACTTAAGCATCCGAAAATGTAAAATTTATAAATTAGGTGTATATTCATAGAGAGAATATACTAAATTATTTAACAATGCTTATAAAATTAGATTTCCTAAGCACTATTATAGTTAAGAGCAATGGGAAGTTAGAAAACGCTAGAGAAATTTGCTGCTGATATCAGTTCAATTAGCTGTCAAAAAAGTTGTAAATTTTTAGAATTAAAGAAGAAAGAATTTAAAAAAGAAATATTTTATTAAACAAAAAAATCTTTTCCCAACTCAAGGACTGCATTGTATTTATTAATTTCGTTATAAATATTTGGAGGATTATAATATATACCATGTTCCCCTTAAAAATCTGAGTTTGCAACTTAATAATTAGTGATTTAAATTCGCACGGGTACAATGGTTGGAGTTTCATTTTAGATTTGGATGTTTATAGTGGTTCAGAAATTCCTTTTAACTATACATTCTGATATGGATAATCCTTATCTATCAAAACTGATTGTTGAGAACTAAGATTAAATCAAAGTTGTTATAGTTCTAAAAAAACATTCATTCAATCATATATGGTTTTATAAATGATGTTTTCGAATGAAAATTTGTAATCATAATAATGTTTTTGAAATAAATGTTATTTCCTTTGACTATATATATATATATATATATATATATATATATATATATATATATATATATATATATATATATATATATATATATATATATATATATATATATATATATATATATATATATATATACTGTTCTCTTAAAAAGGTTTTTTACAAAAAGTTCGCATTATCCTTCTTGTTTCTATCATCGCTGTAATTATTGAGGCTAACAATACCTAAATTGAACTTGTTTTATCTTAAGTTCACATGAACAAATTTAAATTTTTGCTGTTTTATTCATTATAAATGTAAATCGCTAATAATAATAAAACAGTTAGAAACATTTCAATAAATTAAAATTGTTGCAATAGTTATAATTCAATGTAATATTTATTTGCAACACAATATATTATACCAATAAGTATGCAAGATAATTATTTTGTCATTTGTTATATAGTATCAATATAAAAAAATTTGAATTTGAAATTATTTGTGCCCACTATATAAGCTTACAGGATTTTATTTTTTCGCAGCTTTACAACGTATTTAACTATTGTATGACCTGATTTTTTTTCATTGAACAATTGTTAGTTTTATGCTTCTTTTAACTTTTTGTAATCCGAAACATTTAACTTGAATAATATATTTGAATTAATGTGCTTAACATAAGTTTCTCATTTGTTTCGTTTGTTTTTAAGTCATGTGAAATGCAATAATTTTTTATTTGCTGTGTATGAATGTTCTTTGAGTAATTTTAGTACTCGCTTTAAAATTGAGAGCAATTATTTATAAAAATAATTTTCATGCTAAATTAAATTACGTTATGCAATTTTGAATATTTCTTGCTTGTAAGTGCAAAAGATAATTTTTATCCCTTGCATGGTCTGAACTGAAAACGATGACAGCTAAAAATTTAAAGTGTACTCCATTAAATATTGCGAATGGGCTTTATTATTTAAAATAATACAGTAAAATTTATGTACTTAGTTTAAGTATATGTATCTTAATATCTTCAGAAAATATGCAAATTTATATCGCTTTCGAAAC
This sequence comes from Latrodectus elegans, assembly GCA_030067965.1. Taxonomy (NCBI): domain Eukaryota; kingdom Metazoa; phylum Arthropoda; class Arachnida; order Araneae; family Theridiidae; genus Latrodectus; species Latrodectus elegans. Next base: position 6,413,896 of record CM057818.1, read on the forward strand.
ATTGTAAATTTTTCGTAAAAAGCAGAAATTATATTATTACGAAGTTTAAAAAAAATAATAATCGTAAAACATTCTTTAATTAATATTTGGAATTAACATTCTTTTTGAATTTATTATTATATATGCATTATGCTGTTGCTTTCACTACACATACCTTTTAAGAAACTGGAAGTATTTTAAAATTTAACTTTGATGAAATTTTTTTACATATTAAGTTAATGTCAATTCGTTACAGGATACTATTTCTCTATTTTTAGTCAGGAAATAATCATCTAAAAGTATGGACAGTTACATCCTTATTCCTTCGAATATATATTAAAATGTATGGTATAAGCGTTAAAAAGTGAAATCTCATCTGCATGTTACATTATGTAAATATTTTTACTAGAACTCATGGTCTCATTTATATGAAAAATTACAGGAAAACAGATTTGAAAGAAATGCGAGACTCGTTCCTTAAAAACAATTTTAACAAATGTTGCTTATTAATTGATGCATTAAATATTTTTAAGTTTTGAGTATTGTTATTAATATTCTTTGTTTTGTCAGATAATTATTGTTTTTGTCAAATGTTATAAATTTTAAAATGGCAATGAAATTTTATATCCCAGTTTATAAACATGTTTTAGCTCAGAAAAATTTCAAAATTTTTAAACTTATCAAAACGAACGGGTTATAATCCAAATTAATACGGATTTTTTAATTAAAATATATAATTATGTATTGCGTTATTCTAAAAATTTATTTATTTTATTAAGAGTAATTTTTGTTATCATTCAATATTGTTTCGCTGAGTAAAAATTTTTAATACTCTTTGCATTGTAATTATTTATAAAATATAAAAAACAACTAATCCTAAATATTTGCATGCCTAATCCCTCTGTTCGTCATACAATTTTAGGTATTAGGCATATTAATTAAAGGCAATATTTTATAAAAGGGAAATTCAGAAATATTCTTAACAAATATATATATATATATATATATATATATATATATATATATATATATATATATATATATATATATATATATATATATATATATATATATATATATATATATATATATATATATCTATATATATATATATATATATATATATATATATATATATATATATATATATATATATATATATATATATATATATATATATATATATATATATATATATATGTATATATATATATATATTCAAAATATCTACATATCATAGAATATATTTCTTTATTACGATATAGCAATATTTCCGTTTCTCTATAAAATTAAAATTTGAATATTTTTCACATTAAAAATAATACTTGTTATGAAATTTAAGAGCATAATAAATTCTTTTACATTTTGGAGTTCTGCAGCTTACAGCTTCTAAATGAAGAATTATCAAATTCCAAACCTGTAAAATTGTGAATTTATCTAATGTTATAAAACTATTTACTAAATAATCAGTTTTCTAAAAAAATAAGTTAAAATTATTAACTTTAATTCCATTTTCATTTAACCAAACTAAAATTTCATAACACCTCAATTAGACTTCAATATATTTTACTTCGAAATTCATATTTTACATAGATAAATTTGGTATCAATTTTTTTAATATTTCCTTAAAATTCTAATGTCAAAAAATACAAACTGATTATAAATGGCAATAAATCATTAATTAAATATATAAATTCGCATAAAATAAATCACGTTTTTTAATTTTATTTTAAATTTCTAATCAAAGTTATTCTTTTTGAAAAACGTTTTGTTGTCTTCATGAATTCGATTTTTCGTTTAATATGGACATGAAATACAGGAAAGATTTAAGCATAACTATCGATAATAATTATATTCATAATAGAAAAATCTGCTAATGGATATAACTGAAAATCTATGAGTTTAAAAATTCTCAAATCTTTTCACTAATTTGTTTTTAGATTTATTGATGATGTTTTTTCTTTTCTAAAATTTGAATTAATTCCTGAAAACATTCAGTAGGATGAATTAAACTTGGTAAGAGCTAAAAAGAATTTAAAATCTAAATTTCTGCACATTATGTGAAATAAAACACTAAATTAGTTATTATGATATGTATCGTAAAATTAATAAACAGAATTGCAAAATTATTAAGTCAATTTAAGGGAGTTCAAATATTTCTTTTAAAATTTAGAGAAATGTAATTTCTTATCAATTATATAAAAAATATGAAATCTTCAATACTTTAAAACTATTAGGGATTATATGAAAACATTTATAACTAAATTTAAATATTATTTAACTTTGAAATATAATAATAAGTGAATATTTACTTATAAAATGTAAATAAGACATAGTTACTAAAAGGAAGAAGTTTTGCAGTTTTAATTAGTTTAATAACTGAAAACTTAAACTTTTAATATAAGAAGCTTAAAACTCCAATTAGTATTGATAATTAGTCATATAATTTTGATAGTTATATATTACAATTTTTCTTCGTTTGAAACTAATTTTTAGATATCTTATATCCGTGTGAACATGTTTTTTGTTATTTTATAGCTAGATGTATTTTTATGTTGATTAATTGTTATTTTCAATTTATAAATTTAATGGTTTTAAGTTTTTGGATGTTGTGTAGCTAATTTTAATGACTGCTTTTTGTTATGGACAAATAATTATATTTTTATCCTATTGTGATCAATTACCTCTAATAAAGTAACCATATTTATTAATTTCAAAATTCTAATTGCATTATTTCCTAATTAAAGTAGAATTTCATTTGTACTCCATTAATTATCTTCTTTGTATTTTATATTATTATTTTTACTATTAGCTTTAAGCTTCTTTTTCAATAATAATTGCTTTAAATTTTCTATTGAATAATTTATCTCATTTAATAATCTTTTATTAGATTCAAATGCTAATTCATCTATATTCTTTTAATTATGAATTTATGTAAGATATTACTTATTATATTTTCAAATTAATTATTTTCATTAATCAAAATAATAAGAAAGGAAATAAAACCTTTTTCTAATATTAAAGCATTTTGTTAAGATCATTATACCCACAAATATTCAAATATCTTTTAATATTGTTTATTTTAATATATTTAGATTAATGATTTTATGGCCTTCGCACATTTTAAATTGAGCAAGATTTGTCCATTTTGCGAAACATTTTTTTCTATCCTTATTTTTACGCTTAATATCTTTAATTCATTGGGAATTTCCTTTTTTGCAAACCTAAAAGCAAAAATAATAGACTTGCTCTATATGAAGCTAATAAATATAAACTTGCTTGTCTAGAAGGAAAAGAGATCAATCAATTTAACTTCCCTTGAGACAATTGTCTTCTTTCTATGCCAAATATTGTTAGCTTTCTGTGCAAAGATATGAGAGTTCTTATAATATATATTATAGTTACTAGGTGGTGATGTCTAGATTTTTCAGTTAATAATAATTATTTATTAGCTAATATTTCTTGCTTCATTTGACGTTTTCAACTTTAATTTATATCAATTTTCTTAATACCTGTATGCGATACTGAAATATAATGAAAATTAATTGTATGTTCAAACCTACTAAAAGCATATATTTATTTTATATTAAAACTAAAAATGTTATAATTATTATTCCTTTTTTATCTTCTTTTTTATCAACACTTCTGCATCAAAACTCTATGAACTCTTATCCTTAAAGAAATTATTTTCTCTTTAAAGTTTTGTACTATAAATGACTAACTAAACATATGCTTATATTTCTATTATTTGGATGTCTGAAACTCTGCAATATAATCATATATGTCTGACTACTATTTTCATTAGACTTAATCATATTTGTATTTGCGTAAAAGATTAAGCAAATATATTGGAATCATTGACATTAATATTCCTTAATTATTGATTGGAAGATCATGTTATTGATCTAATTTTAAATTTCAAAGTTCATTTAAGTATTAGTTTTTGAAATTAAATAATATTATCTGGATTGTTTTCATACATTTTCATTATAACAAAATGTTATAGTCTGTGTAAATCAGTTTATTTTCTAATATTTTAGATAATATTTAAAACAGGAATAAATAATATTAGCCCCAAAGTTTTCCTTTCCTCAAGTAAATTAGACGTAGAATGAATATCAAAATAAAAATAATAAAAATAAAAAAAACACTTTTATTAATATTTTTTGAAATAAAAATGAAAAGTTATCCGTTGAAGTTAATATTTCTATCGTACAGCATATACCTAAATATATTTTTTGTTATTCTGAGTAGATACCTATTAATGTTGGTGGTTAATTTTAAGCAAACTGGAAATAAAGAAGAGGCATATTTATTAAAATTCATATTTAGGCAAAAAATTGCGTGTAGTATTATTTTAATGCAATACCTTTTACGAATAAGGCAATTTTGAACCAAATACTATATTTCTAATGTATCAATTTAGGCATTAGTAAAAAAATATAAGGCTTTCCTTTCATTTCAGCAGTTTTCAGGATTTTGCGGCAAAATTTCGAAAGAAACAATAAAAATAGATCTACATCCATTTATCATTTATATCTTTATATATATATATATATAAATATATATATATATATATATATATATATATATATATATATATAGATATATATATATATATATATATATATATATATATATTATTTTGTAGTATTTTACAATCATACAAAATGCACATATCATTCTCACATATCATTTTTTTTATTTATTTTCATCAAATTCACATATCATTTTTCATTTAAATTATGTATAACTATACATTTAATGATGGTAATGAAGGAAAACAAGTTTTATGACCTTTATTTTTAATTTTGAAGTATCGTTATTTGTAATGTATATTAAATTATGTTTTTTATATTTTTGAACTGTTTAGTAATTATTTATTGAAAAAATAATTTCATTAACTCATTTCGAACATTTTTAGTAAAATATAAGGATATACGGGTAAAAACATTAAAGAGTTCTTTGCATTGTGAAATACACACAGTAATTTAAATTCAATGCTCATATTAAAATAATAATATGTTAATAATCAATCTGAAAATACATTTTTCATTCACGAGTAAATTCTTATGTATTACAATAAAATATACTATTGATATTACACATGTCTACAAAATTAGAAAAGTATATATATTATAAGTGATAAGTGTTGGATTATATTTTATTCAAAAAAATTGCTTTAATCAAAGACTTTATTCGTATGCATGACATATAAATTTTATAAAAGAATAGACATGTTAAAGTTATTTTACATTTTATGAAATAATTATAAAAAAATTTCACTTAAATGTACATCTATTTACAGAATTATCCGTTAAATATTAATCTAAAACACTATGCAGTAAGTTATTCTGGAAAATTAAAAATAAATTACTATTTTGTTAAATATAGTTAATATTTAAATTAATAAATATTTTATGTAATACAACAAAACATTATTATGATAAGTAATAAATTTTTAAATTTCGAAATTTCTTAAATGTATCTGTGCAGTAACAATCTGTAACTGATTAATATTTTGATATATTTTTTAATAAAAAATAAAATAATTTAACTTCATTTAAAAATATTTCTTCATAATAAGCCTTTATAGTTGATAACTATACAGATATATGATTTAAATCACACACATATTTAAAACTTTGATCTGAATAATGAACATTTGTTGCCTGAAATGTATTTATGATATCTTTGGTTGCCAATTTCATTTTTAGGATTTTAAAATTTCATACAACCTTTGCAACATAATCATCTAAATTGTTCTTGAATATATTACTCACAAGTTTGACAATGATTGCTTAGTATAAAGATTTTAATAAGAATTCAATTGAAATAATACTAAAAAAAGATAAAAGAAAGAGAGAAATCAAAATAATGATAGTTAATATTTTATATTTTATTTTTATCCCTAAGTTTTTACATTTATGATTGTAATCATTGCGTATTGCATCCTGATGCCTATTTACCAACTGAGAATGTTAAACATTCTTCTCCTTATATATATATATATATATAAATTATGCTAGTGTAATTTTTAATATGATATTGATGACACTAATAATTTGCATTCCTGAGATAAGTTATCGGCTTCTTAATAGAATTGAAATTGTTGAAATTATATTATATTTAATAATATGTTAAAAGTTTCATTAAAATTGTATTAGTTTCAGTCTCCATTATCATATTACAAAATTGATTAAGTGAATTTGCAATAATCACAATGTAAATTACATTGTGAGTAATTACATAACAGAGAATCACATTTATATTAAAACAATGACTGTAATTGAAATATTTTATGCATTTTGCCACATTTGTCTATGAAATGTATCTTTAAAACGAATAGCAACTGCTTATGTTTGTATAAAAGTATAATATTTGTAATCTATAAAAGTATTTAAAAAATTGTGATATATTATTCGTTTTCAAAGAAATATAAGTGCCTTAAATAAAATATTAATTTCATCATTTTTAACATATATTTTTATTATAACATTATGCAAATTATGTATGCATTTTTGCCTACATAATTTTGTTTCCTTTGTTAAAATTAAGAATTCAATGATTGGAAGATAGTTATTTTCATAACAAAAATATATTTGTCATATCGAAAATCTAATTCTGTAATTAGTGATGAATTTCTATTATGATATAAATTAAACTTTTTATTTAAATTTTTCTCTTATAAAAGTAACCTTGAATATGGAAGTTAAAACATTGGCTGCTCTAGATGGTTTTGATGATAATTTATATATGTCACAAAAATGTAAATGAATGATAAAAATCTAAGGTAAGAAATATGAAAAAAGGCTTTGTATTAATTGACCGTCTTATGTTCTATTTAAAATTGATTAAAAATAAACAGTTATTTGAACCATAATTTTAAAGCGAAACAAGAATTACACTTATGATAAATTTACTGAGTGAATACCAACAGTTTAAGATTTTTCTTATTTATTTTATTCAGGTTTTAAATATTAAGTTTTTAATCTCATAAATTTTATTATTATTTCTTATATTTTTTAAGAAACTTTATCTTGCTCATACAATAAAATTTTTATAGATACTTCAGAAATTACAGAATATTTTTAAATAGCAAAAGCAATTAATTTAAACTTTTTAAATATAATTTTATATCAAAAAAAAATTTAATATGTCATTTTATGTGTCCTTTGCACTTGTAAATTAGAATAAAAGTAATAAAAGAATGGGTTAAATAAGAACTGTTTGAATAAAAGCTGTATTTATTTGCTTTAAAACTGTGGTCCATCTAATTAAACTAAAACTTTAACTAATGAAACTAAAAATGTTTCGAACTACTGTTTTGCCATCATTTTAATTATTTCTTCAGAAAAATTTTTTTAACAATGTTTATCCTTATTCTTCGAAATTAATTAAGGCCTAATTTCTATTTTTTTTTCAGTAAAAAGGGAAACTTTTTTCCCGTTTTTGAAAAAAACTTCATTGTAGTATTTAATACACATGAAATTCCTTCGACGGTTATTGAAAAAATATTTTATTTATTTTTCTTCCACAATTATATATATTTCTTTGGAAATATATGCATCATATTTTACTACGAATGTAACTGAATATTTGTTAAAACCCAAAATTTTTGATTAAAATTAAATCCAAAATATTAATAATACTACATTAGAAATACACGATTTTTGATTTTATTAAAACGCAATATTAAAAATACTGATCAATATATTTATTTAAAGTTTTTGAACATGCATTTTCTACACTCCAAGTAAGAATTTCATTTACTTACGCAAAATTCTTTGTTTGCTTTCTACGTATTTTAAAATGATCTATATTTTTTTCTTTTTACTGCTTCCTAATTTAAAAAATTGTCATAAGGTATTATTAAATAGGAACTAAAAAATTAAAACATTAAATAAATCATTTTGTGATATAAGAAATTAAAATATGCTTATAATTGTTTAAAATAGGACAAAAATTCATTTATTATAAATCAAATGCTGTATAAAATTATCTTTTTTAATTCAAATATATTGATATTCAGATAAAAATAAGAATGCTCATTAAACATCATGATTTTATTAAATGAAGGCAATTATTTTACGTAAAATATAGAGCTTATATATAATTCTTATAATTATTATATGTCTATTAAACATATTATTATTAAATAAATTTAATTTATTCAGTAATAAACAAACTTTTAACCAAGTTAATTAAACAAAGATCTTTTATTAAAATAATTAAATGCTTTAGTTTCTCTTATTATTAAATTTAATGATACTCACATAAAACATATTTATATAGTATTAATCGGTATAGTCGGATATGACTTGTATCCCTTAATTATACAAAAAGGATTATTTTAGAGACAAATCTAACAAATATACTGCGAGAATAATAAATATAAAATAAGCCAACAATAAATTATTTTCTTGTCAATCAAATAGTTCTTATATTGATGAATTATGTTTCATTATGCTGTAATTGTAATGCTTCTATAATTCAAATCTAAGCAACCACACACACACACATACGCACACAAAATAAAATGATTGTCTCGTAATTATTTTGTTTCTTTAAAATTATTGTCTTAAACTATAGAAAAATTCCAATTTGTTTTTAACTACTATGTGACTACTAAAAAAAACTGTATTGCTTTCATCTGAATGACCAGGTGATATTAACTTTTGTCTACCACTAATTGCTACTAGTGATGTACATATTGTTACAAATTTATAAATAATTATTGTATATGTCTTAAAATATCTCGGACAGATCGGAAATACTCACATTTTGGGCAAAGAATGCGGTATTTAGACGTGTTATACGTTAAAAGCGGGTTTTCTATTGATTCGCTGATTTGGCAAGGTTTTGGCGAGAAAACTTGGCGATAGTTGGCGAGATTCTTGGCGACTTCGCAAGAAATAGATACTTATGGAAATCCATCACCTAAGTTTTAGGGATAATATTTAGCGAGATACCCTAGAAGTTCCTAGAATCTTGACGAAATTGGTAGATTTCCCCGCCAAGATATAGTCAGGTATAAATACCGCAGCCCGACATAGAAGGAGTTAAGTAAGATTTGTGAAGACAGTCAGTGAGTGACGACGATTAGTCGTCACTGCTAGTTTAGAGAAGCTGTTCTCTGTCTGAGGTATTCGAGATCTGTGATTGGAAGCTGTTACTTATTGTATCTGACGAATTGTAGCTGTCTAATTGTGATTGTTACAGCTGGTATTTGTAGTGGAATTTTTACGAATAAAAGTCTTGTGTTCATTGAGTGGTTGCTTTCTTCAACTCTCAATCCACATGAACCCCGAAGATCGGTACTATATGATTCAGCATAAGTATTTAAAATATATCTTGAATGGTCAGTGAGTGACTATTATTAGCAACACTGCTTAATAATAATTATACAAAATATATATGTCAAGAATATAATGCTAAATGACGACTTAAGAAAACTTTTATTGATCCACACTATAATTAAAGGTATTTCGGTCTGAATTAATTTAAAAATGCATTCATAGGATAATTATTTTATTAGGTTTAGTTTTCAAAACAACATATAATAATTTTCATATTAATTGGTTCTGGAAAATAATTATTTTTTAATTAAAAATAATTTGTATGACATCACACGGAATAAACTATTGAAATATATTTTTCAGCAATAAATTTATGACGCATTTATTAATTTATTATTAGATAAATTCTAAACAATAGTGGAAAATAAATTTTAATAATTCTCACTTATATAATTTGAGGGACTTATTAATTTTTGATTAGATAATGAATAATGTTGTTAAAGTAAAATTAATTAAGAAATTATTTTCACCTCTTAAAAATTTCAATTAATTCTTATTACTTTTCATTTGTAACTGACTTCTACTTATTACTCAAAATGGAATTTTTACAATTTTGATATAATTATACATCCTTATTAAATTATTATATTATAATTGTAAACTTATTATATTATAGTTGTTTTTATTAGAATGATTTCATAGAACATTATACCAGTTATTTATATAACAATGTATATTTGAAGTATATGTATTTTGTACAAAAAATTACACAATAAATGCATTGCGTAGAATTCTCTTCGCCAGTTTATTTAGTCATCTCTCACAATTATATGATGACAGCAAATGCACATTGGGTAGAACATTTGTAGAGAAGTTTATTTCATTCTTACGAATACGTTCTCCTTGATAATTAGTTTCTGCATTATTTAGAACGCGTTATATCTGACTTTGCTTTTAAATAACTAACTACTGTTTGAAGTCTGCTTATCTGCTCATAATGCTAACTCATTTATCGATGATTAGCAAAGATTATTAACTAAATTTTAATGTAAATATTGCATAATAATTGAAGTTTATATATATATATATATATATATATATATATATATATATATATATATATATATATATATATATATATATATATAATATATAATATATATATATATATATATATATATATATATATATATATATATATATATATATATATATATACACATATATATATATACATACATATATTATATATACATATATATATACATATAAATATATGAGGATTAGCAGATTTTAAAAATATAAGTGGGACAATAAGTGAATTTTGAAAGTATTATTTAGATAAAAAAATATATGTTATAAATCAATTTTATATTAAATATTCATGTTATTTCTCTTATTCATAAACGTACACCTAGATTTAACTCTACAGATACTGGTCTTTATATCACTATTAATTTTAGTTGGTGAATGACATACATTTAAATTAAAAAATTACGAGTGTTGTATTGCTAAATGTACTTTACAGAAATTATAGAATTTGATTATAGTTTCATAACGAATTTTTGAAACTTTTCACAAAAAAAAAATGAAATTCTAGCTAAATTATTTACAGCAAATCAATCATTTTTCAAACATTATGCAATTTTAAAATGAATATTGTCATTAAATATAATTGACAAATGCTATTTGTATTCTTCTTTTTGTATGTCACACCATTCTGTAGACGATATTATATTGCATTGAATTACTAACTTATTTTATTTATTTTGATTTTTCTTCAACTAAAATATTTTGTTTTCTTAAAAGAAAAATTAAGTTACTATACTACAAATACTTTTGCAGTACCCTACATGTTAAAAATTTAATAATTTTATAATTTTTAATTTATCATTTATTACTAAAAAATAATATTTAGTTAGAAATATTTAATTTACATCAAGTTAATACACTTTTATGTATCTTGATTATAATTTTCAAATTGCAATTTTGGCTAAACAAATAAAATTAATAATGGAAATTATTAAATTCGTTATGAATATTTCTTTTAACAAACAAATTTATCTGAAAATTATGTTTGATAACATATTTTAATGTTAATGTATATGCCTCGTATAAAACTGTAATTTTTTTTCAAACTTTATTCTTTAAGTGAGTATGCATAGAGTAACCATTAATCATAATTTAAATATTAAAATATAATAATAAACTTAAATTTAAACTAATCACATCGAATATTAAAATACATTGATCATTATAAATTTTAATTATACGTCATAGTAAACTATTCTACATTTTTACGGCATCCTTATACAGTTTTCATTATTTTTTCCTAAGAGAAATATATTATATTTAAAAATAAGTTAACAAAATTGAAATTTTTAAAGTAATGTAAAAAAAAGACACTCAAATAAATAAACTAAATCATTAAAATATTTAGTTTTTTATCATAAACTTTTCACGTATGTCATCATTGAAAGCTAGCCGTAATTATCAATAAAAAATATTTTTTGAAGTCCAGTAAATAGTAAAATAATAGTATGCAAATTAAATAAAAAAATAGTATACGATACTACTTCTATTTAAACGGAAAACAGATTTAAAGTAAGTTTATAGTTAAAATTTGGCTAGGTTATAATTTATAGCAATTTTGTTAAAAAGACTAAAACTATAGGCACTATATTTATTAAACTAGCGTTCTCATAAAAACTTGAATTTGAATTCATTTATGGATTTCTTATGCCATATCAAGCTTTATGGAATAAAAGAATTTTAAAAAATGCGAATTTGGAAAAGTATTTTGACAAATATTTAACTATAAATTAATTTTAATAAATTTGAATAACATTTTTAACGATAAATAACAAGTCTCAAAAGGTGCGCTTATAAATATGGAAAATATATTAATATCTAACTAAAATTTTTAACTGTATAATTAAAATTCCTGCTAATTTTGATAAGAATTTGATAAGCAATTGTCATGAATAATAATCATATATAATAAATAATCATTTATAAATAATTAATTTTAATCCATAATAAATTTTTTATCTAAATATTTTATAATGAAAAATTTATTCTTTTTGGCCGGTAGAATGTATATGTAACAATTTAACAAATAATGCTTTAAAATTGATGGGTATTTTTATATTTTATACATGGTCACTAAATACTTTTAGAAAATTTCTTCGTTATTAAAATTGTAAAGTAATAAAGGTTGGATATTATTAATTTCAAAATCACATAGAAGTAGAAAAGGGATGAAATATGTAAATGGTTTTCTTTCAAAGTATACGTAAGATTCTGAAGGGATAAACAGCAACTGAAACATGCACAAAAGAAACAGTTTTCAATGTATGTCTCATTTTTTTGGTCAGATTATAATCAGATCGCACTTTTTTAAATTGATTAATAGAAAAAATAAAACTAATTAGTATAGAAATTCAATTGACAATAGATCGTTACCTCTTGAGAAAAGAAAAAAACTTTCTTCCATTTATCACTCGCGTTATCAAAATCCAACCAATAATAGTTGGATTATTGAGAGTTAAAGATGATTTAAAGATATCTCAACCCATAACTAACCCCCGAGTAGCAGACATAATATTAGGTTAGCCTTCAAGATCCTACAACCATTTCATTGACCATAAGTCAGGAAAGATTTGTAAATGCATCATATGCAAGACTATATATGTGCCCGTACAGTGCGATGGCATTTCTAGTAGCAAAGATTACCAGCTAAAATACCAAACTTAGACTTCCCTACAGAATGCAAGACAACCTGGTGATGCCATAAGGCCCAAAACTATCACATTTTTCTGAGTAGTTTCTATTCTGTATGTAAATTTGTAATCTATATACGTGTCTGGAATGTTAAACAGAATCATCTTCACCTAGTTGCTTTAGATATTCTCATGGGACTTCTGCAGGAGGAGTGCTGATATATAAAGCAATAGAATATATGGCACTCCCAAATTTCTTGCACTCATCAAGGGAATTGTACTATAATCAGTATATTTCTAATTTCTTAAGATCAATGGTTAAGCAATTTATTCGAGCCCCGTGAAATGCCATCTTTCTAAAAGGTAATTCAAGAGCAACTATTTTACACCATACCTTATATTACTCGATACTGAAATCATACGGTTGCTATCATGGCTGGCATGGACTTCTCACCAGTTAAAAATAATTGGTCAAGGATTGATGAGGGATTGCTTCGTCACCCATCTCTAGGGGCTGCTGTGACCAGAGCGAATCAGAGCAAGGAAACAAATGGAAAGAGGTGGCCATTTGTGAGATGAGACTTAGTTCGATTCAATGCATAAGGTTGGTTGAAGCTGCAGAAGGTGGCTGTAATTGGAATAAATTTTGGAAATATCAAATGGCTTGTAAAATTTAATCGGTTTTGTCTTCACTCTCTATGTTCATATAAAATGTCTATTTTTAAATTTGACTTGCATCAGCCTGTTGCAGGTTTGATGATTAAGCATGTAATTTGTTCTAGTGAAACTCGGTATTTTTAGAATAACTACGAGGAAAACCAAGATTCGTTTTTAATAATGGAATGACATAGACAAATATCCAAAACAAATATAATAAAACTTAATAATTTGTTTTAGCAACTTAATAACAAGAGAAATTTACATTTGCACTTAAATCATTCTTGATTAAATAATTGACGCAATTCTAAGTTTAAATTTCTTTTGTGATATTTACACAATAATTTGTCATAACTAAAGTGTGACTAAATGGAATCAGAATGAGAGATCAGACTATTACCTTTTAGAAGTAATATTGTGGTATCTCCTATTGTCAAAGGCTTCATCAGTCTTCATGTCGATGCTTCTGTTTTCTCATCCACTTCCCGTTCTCTAGTTGACATCTTCGCTTTCCATTTCCATCCGCTGATATTTCAACATCTCACTTGGCTAACTGCTCAACATGTCACTTGGCTTACTCATTCCCCATGAGATTTCTCTTTTCATCTTTGATATATCTCAGCAGAATTTGTCGTCTCTTCTTCGTAATTTCTTAGCTTTTATCCTCACCAATTTGTTGGACATCTTTAACTCCATTCAGGGAAGTCCAGACAAGTCTGCTACTGGACAGGGCATATTTACTCCGTTTACCACTTACAACTTTAGCAACCATCTTGCTGCTCCATGAGAATCTGATCTGCAATCATATACTCTTCTTTTTCTGTCTCTACAACTTTTTAGATGCAGTTTTCAATTCTTGATAATTCTCATCTTGACAACTCCTCTTTACACCATTTGTTCTGTAAAGTTCTATAGTGCCTCCTATACTTCTATGGGATAGGTCAGAAATCTCTCCCCCACAATCCACTAGTCAGATTTACATATGAAAAGTATCATAAAACGCAAAGTTTCTGAAAATTTTCTGAAGAGCACCCATCGATTCCAAAAAAAAAATTTATTCTTTTATTACATTTGTCTTGTTGTGTTAGCTATTATTACATCCTCGCCTTTATTTTCTTGCAACATAGTTTGAAAAGAAAAGGGGAAAAACTCTTAAATTTAAAATGACAATAAAAATCTAAACATATGTTTTCTTAGGGTTTGGTTACTTTGTTTTCACTACCACATAATTGACGCAAGGGAAATTATTTTCAATTGGTGAATTTCTTTTACTGATGAAGAGACTCGCTCCCGATCTGCTGATAAATGAAAAATTTAACTTATGAAAATGTTAGTTTAGAAAATAGATAAGTATATTTAATTTTTTTATTTGAAATTTCATCCTTTCCATCCATATTCCTTTAAAGAAAAAATGTTTTTATAATCAATTCTGTAATTCATTGTAAGCAATTTTTGAGTGGTATAAATAATAGAATAATTATTTCTCTTAAGCACATAGTATTTTATTAAATAATGTTTTGCTAGAACGAATATTAAGTTAATTTGAAACGCATTTGTTAATATTCCATAAAAACGTGAATTTGAAACTAAAAATAATTTTCTAATCTTTGAATATAGTATATTTTTTCTACAAAAGGCGTATGATTTTTTAATAAAAAGATGATTCATCAAAAATTGTGTGACTACTTATTTTTTAGTAAAATGTTTCTCTAAATATCGTGTTAGATATTTTTTTTTCAAAAATCTTTCCTGTTTGAAAATGATAAGGAATTTCATCATATTACAAATCTGTAATTTTTATAAAAACTTTTGAAAGAAAACACTAATACTTATGTATAAGATATACAAATATTTTATGTATGTTCCCTCATAAACTTTTGTTAAAAGCAGCATTTTACATGTATTACTTTCGAAAATTAATCAACTTCTTAAGTTGAAAATATTCAAACTTGTATAACGGTTATATGACTACTACTTTCCTTAAAAATTTTAATGGAAACAAATTTTAATATTAGCAATTTTTTATTTTAGATTAAAAATTTCTGAATTAAAAAAGTCATATAATATCTTCTGAAAAAAAAAGTCATATAATATCTTCTGAAAAAAAAAAGTCATATAATATCGCCATTAACAAACACAGCAATATAATCATCTAAATACTTAACATACTAACATAATTACTTAACATAATTATAGACATTAAATACTTAACATAATTATAGACATTACATTTTTTTCAGAAATTAATTCTTGGTTCATATTAATATTTTTTCAAATTTGGGATTTTAACAGTATATTATTAACATAATATCCTTGCTTGAAGATATTAATAATAGATAAAACTATTTTATTGTATTAACTATTTATCATGCTAAATATTTGCATTTACATTTTTACTGATGAATACAAAAAATTTAATTCTTTTGGAGAGAATGATTAGATGCGTTATGCAAATTTTTCTTTTAACATTCTAGATTTTTTTTCACAGTAAACTGTATTAATTAAAATAATATTTATTCATTATTGAAATCTGAAACGAAAATGACTAAAATCTTATGGAAAATATTCAAGAAAATTATCCACTATTCATAAGGTGTAATAAAGTTATATATGTCTGGTTCGAAAATAAAATTCCACAGAAGTTTAAACTATTTATTATTAATTTCTATTATTTTCTGCCGCTTTAAAATATTAAATCAACATAAATTTTCTGTTTTGCTCTTTCATTTTTTAATGTGTGAATCCATAAATCATAAAATCAATTAAAGTAATGAATATCAGATAAAATTACCTTACATTTTAAATGTATGAATTATTTAAAAAAGAACTTTCTAACATTAAATAGTACAGGAATTATATTTTTTGTACATTTCATATCATACTCTTTATTTCAAATAAATGCTTTCATAAATACGTTATTTTATATATAAAATATCACAAATTTATTATTTTAAATATTTTATTTCTTACATTATATAAATGTTGCAAGTTACTAAAAATGATATCTATATTTAATAATCCATGAGCAAAAATAAATAAACTGAACTCAGTAGTTTAAATTTTATTGTATCATGTTACTAGCATTGAATGGCTTACTACTACTTGAAAAGATAAGAACATGAGTAAGGAATCTTTGTTTATTCTTTCGTATAAAAATATTCTTTTAAATATAACAACGATGAATATTCGTTGCATTTTCAAATTACATTTCACAAAATAAATCTCAACAATTCAACGTATCTTTTCTTAAATATTTGTGCCATTTACTCTTTTTTATTTTCAGTTCGTTCAATTTTCAAATTTATTTTAATGTTTATTTAATAAATAACTTTCCAGAAAATATTTCTATCATTTCAGTTTCTAAATGTTATATTTAAAAGAATAAAAAATTAATAAACACACATTAATATAAGGAATCGTCAGGTAAAGTAAAGTAAATAAATAAGAATTTTATATCTTATATAATTTTATCTAACATATAAAGAGAAATGCATTATTATTTTCCAGTTATTTATCTTGGAGGTTTAAAATGTTTCGAAATCCATTTTACACTATAAGTCCTCACCAAATTTAACTTCAAATATACCAAATGGTCAAAATGAGGCAAAATTTTAATATAAATAGTTTAACAGGAATAACAGGTACGCGAGATATTATACTGGACTACAAAATATGTGTGTGTAACATTTTTCAAAATAAAAATTCTATACTTTAGAAAACTTTAATCAACCAATATTTCTTTAAAAATGTGGATCATATAAACCTTCTAAGATAATACAAATATATAGTAACTGAATAGAAAGACATTTAGATCCTGAAACATGTTTTAAAAGCCAAGAAGCAGTAACATCATGAAAAACTAAATTAAAATTGTTTCAACAGTTAATATTAGCTTAGGTACAAAGAAATTATTAAAAAAAATATTTGGTTTATTATTAGATTAGAGATATTAGTAAATTCTAGTGAACAAGTAAAACAAGCACTCATTAATAAAAACCAGACATTTTATATTCTTTAATACTCAAAAGTTATATAAATTTATAAACTTTTTTTAGAAAACGTAGCGTCATTTCCTGAAACATTAAGTTACACCCTTGCCGATAATTAAAATGTGTCATTTTCATTATATTTTCCAATCTTACTACAACAGTCAGTATCAGTAACAAATTTACCGAATTTCTCAAAAATATGTGAAAGAGATAAGCGATTTTTACAGCTCAAATAATTTTAAATTTCTTAAAATATGCTTTGGTGAAAGATATATAAATTATATTTATTAAAGGTGGGGTTTCAGGGAAACTAGAATTGAAATTTCTAACGAATTCATTTGCTAAAACCAAAGCTTAAGTCCCTATTTCTCTTTAATAAAAGATAGAATAAAAGGCTTCGACTTAGAGTAAAATATTTTAAAATTGCTTATTATATAAATACTACGTATTCTGTAATAATTTTTCAAAAATATTTATGTCGAAAGGAGTTAATGTAAATTTTAGAGAGATATATTGTTAAAATCAAAAATTACTCCTATAATTTACTGTTGGATAATACATCTACATTTTAATATATTCTGATTCTAATAGTAAGCAATTTTTCTATTTATTGTATGATTGTCTAATATATTTCATAGTTTTTATTCTGCTTAAAATATTATGTTGAAATATTATCTGTAGTAAAAATTATATATATATATATATATATATATATATATATATATATATATATATATATATATATATATATATATATATATATATATATATATATATATATATATATATATATATATATATATATATATATATATATATATATATATATATATATATATATATATATATATATATATATATATTGTGTGTGTGTGTGTGTGTGTGTGTGTGTGTGTGTGTGTGTGTGTGTGTGTGTGTGTGTGTGTGTGTGTGTGTGTGTGTGTGTATATATATATATATATATAAGGAGTGATCAAATGAAAAGTAAGAAGTACGAAACGACATAGGGGGGGTACAAATGTAGACTTTATTCAAAATATACATCATATGCTTGAGCACAACGATCCCACAGACGAACAAGCAGCAGGACTCCTTTCCTTGTTCCCTAAATTTCTGTGGTCGTGACGAGATCCAGTCCTTCACAGAGTCCTGGAGTATGTCGTTCCAGTTGAAGAGCTTCCTTTTCAATTGTTTCTTCAGTGGACCAAATATATGGAAATCCCAGGGCGACATGTCTGGACTGTACGGTGGATTGTCCAACGTCTCCTACTTTAACTGGGCCAGTTCCATGTGTGTGATTCCGGAGACGTGTCTACGGGTGTTAACATAGAACAGCACCACACCCTTCGTGAGCAGCCCCGGCCTTTTGTTCTTGATTGACCTGCGTAGGCGTTGGAGTGTCTCACAGTTTACATCGGAGTTTATGGTTTTTCTATGTTTGAGGAACTCCACGAGTATCGGACCTTGAATGTCGAAAAAGACAGTGAGCAAAACTTTTCCTGCTGACTTCGAACTTTTTAGGGGGAAGTTACGACGCATGCTTCCACTGCATGCTGTCCCGCTTTGTGTCTAGCTCGTAGTTATGCACCAAGTCTCATCACATGTGACGATCCGCTCCAGGAAAGCTGGATCTTCATGTTACCGAAACAAATGTTGCAGTGGTAGCCCCATACGCCCCATATACATCCTTTTGCTGGTCGGTGAGCAGCTTCAGAACCCAAGTGGCACACACCTTCCGATATCACAATGTGTCGTGAACATTTTTCCACATGGTTCCATAGCTGACATCCACCTTCACTGCCATCATTCGCCATGTGACGCGCTGATCACTTGTCACTAAGTCACCCACTTTGTTGATGAGATATCTCGTGATGACAGTGTTTGGCTGGCCTGGTCTCGAGACATCACCCACACTCTCACTTCTTGCACGAAAACGGGCACTCCTTTTCGGACAAACTTGTCGGAGACACATTTCTCCTCGTGAACGGTCACTATCCGGTGATGAATAGCTGCCGGTTTTTCACTTTCTGCTGTCAGAAATCGAATAACACCTCGCTGCTCTTCAATCGGCAAATTTTGCAACGTGAACGACATCTTTTCTTCATACGGACTGGAACATCATTTGGACGCCACTTTTGATAAGAGCTTCTGCTCTCTCCTGCGCATGCTACCGTCCACGCATGCTATGATCCCATCAGAGACTCCAATCACATCCCGATATGTCTCACTACATTCCTCCATGGCGGAATATACAAATATTTAAATATTTGTATATTCCGCCATGGAAGTTGTTTCGTATCTTTTCATTTGTTCACCCCTTATATATGTATACTTAAATTAAAAGTATTTTGCTTGATACCATCGTAAAATCAAGAGAATAAATTTTTGAGCTTGCAACTGTTTGCAATATATTATTCATAAATACTTTATATATATATATATATATATAAAGTATTTATGAATATATATATATATATATATATATATATATATATATATATATATATATATATATATATATATATATATATATATATATATATATATATATATATATATATATATATATATATATATATATATATATATATATATATATATATATATATATATATATATATATATATATATGTATATATATATATATATATATATATATATATGTGTGTGTGTGTGTGTGTATATGTATATATAATGTAAATAAATTTTTAATGCCAATTTGTAACAGAACTTATCAAATATTAAAACTTTTATTATCTGTTTAGTTATAAATAATTGAAAAGATGCTGAATGATATTAAAAGTAAGTCTAAAATTTTATATTTAAATATGAACACATATTTTTATTATTTTTTATTATACTTATGATACATAACAATTTAAATATTTGTATTATACATTTTAAGTATTTTATAATTTTTCTAAAATGTTACGCTTAAAACAATATTAAATGCATACATTTATCTTTATAATTGTTACAAAAAATTACTTGTATTTTTTTCGGAAATATTTATAATTTATAAATTTCTGATGAAATTCTTTGTAGAAAATAGCAAATACTTTCATTTCTTTAAAGAACCGTAAATATATTTCATTCCAATGAATTTAGAAATAAATTCTGTAGCTAATTGCATACTAGTAATAATTTTGACTTGAATGACTATTGAGCTTCAAACTTTCAGCAATTTCCCAATACAAAACTCATAAAATTATTGACAAGAAACATATCCTTAATTTTCTGACAAAAACTAATAAATTTTTTCAGTATGATTCAAACTGATCCCATTAATGCTTGAAATCGCTTACATGTTATTATTTTTAAAGTAGTCGTTTTATTCCTGAATGAGAAATGTAGAAAAGGAAGAAAATCATCTCATGATTTATTTATTCATTAAAAGAAGGAATAAAATGTTCTTTTAATGTACGATTGTTGAATTCAATGCACATTGAAAATAAAGAATGTGGATGATTTTAATTTAAAATGATTTATTTGTGGAATATGTTTCCAGTTAATTAGATTTTTCCAATAGTAACAAAAATATTTTCCTTTTGATTTACAAGAAGCCAATGTTTTATGTAAGCTGAAATAAAATAGATCAAATTCTTGTAAATTAAAATAACTTTTTTTATCAACTTTAACAAATCACGCTAATTACATTCAGAGCTATTTTTTATTTAAATTGTCTTAAATTTAATGTAATAAGTGAAATTAATTTCATATATTAAAAATAACAGTAAACTTTAACATAACAGTTAAATTTTACCATTCTAAAGAACAGGAAGAAGATGTTTTTAAGGAAATGAAATCTATATCGTTCTTTCCTTGAAAACATCTAGACTAGAATATGATAAGTCAATCAATTATGACTGGAATATGATAAGGCAACGAGAATCGAAAAAACTCCACATCATTATGTATATTAATAAATTATATATGGCAATTTAGATAATTTAGCATATTATCATATGCAATTCCCTATAAAACTAGTGACATTCCGAGTTAACTGAGTAAGTAATCTTAAATATTACCATAAATTTAATATTTCAGTTCAGTAATTATAACAACTTTATTAAAAACTACTATGTTTACATAAATCAATTCGTTATTCAAAAGTCAATAGTAATTACTTATATTTTTACATGCACACGTTTAATTCATCAAGTTATTACAAACGGGGCATTTTGTTTCCAACGAATCAGTATATAGTTGTATATACATTTATCCATGTATATAAATGTGCGAGTGTGTATGTGTGTGTATTATATATACTACAAATAAATTTTAAAAAAAGGAAATCATCCTGCAAAGGTTATGTGGCTACCACAGATATTAATTTTTTTTTTATTTATTTTGCAAAAAATGAATTTTTATTTTTAAAGTAAAATATAATTTATTGTTTTCAGTTAATAAGTATAAGCTTTATTTAAATAAGGAATCATTCATAATAATGAAAATGTGTAAGAAAAAAATATTATTTATTTATATTTAAAAAATAAAATGCCTTATAAATGGAAGACAATATTCTAATAATAGAATCCTTGGAATACATGAATACTGATTTATATTAACTCTGCAAAAATTTAGACTACTAAAATAAAAATATTTCCTGTGCTTAAAGGTTTTATTTATTAAATTTTCACTATTTTGTTCTATTGAACATGTCTAGAGTGATGCTACATCGATTTTTGAATATAACTGAATTAATATAAACATAACAATAAGACATCAACAACTTCATTTAATACCAACTCACGCAATTTACATGTATCTTAGATGTGAAGGTGATTTAGTTTAATCACACTACTTAGTTACGATTCCAAACTACAATCACTATTACCATGAGGTGACAAACAGTTAGAGTAACAAGCATTAATTTCCAATCAAATTTAGCGAACTGGATTAAATGATTGAATTACATATATCCAAAATTCTTAAATTTTAATTAGTTTTTCACAAAGAAACTTGATTTGTATAACAATAGTTAATTCACATATCATGATACGTGTCATTTAAACATTCAACTTCATTTGTTTAACATTCCCAATAATTTATATTGTAAAATGTGAAGTTATCCCTAAATAATAAAATTATGTTAATGAACTATAAAACATAATTGTATTCTTAAATAAGAGAGAATATGCATAATTTTCGTCTTTCATATTACATGTAGAATACATAAATACATTGAACCATTTAAAGAAGTTTAGATAACTTTTTGTTTAAGATATATAATTGAACATGTTTCACAAAAAGTAAGACAATAAAATTCTGTTCTTTAAGTTTAATTTTATAACCATCCATTTCTAATGCCTTAAAAATGTCAATTCGTAATGCAGATAGAAAAAATGAAAACAAGGATGTTGAAAATTAAAATATCAGATTGTATCCGCATTCAAAATTTTATTTAGTTTTAGATACAGATTTTAATTTGTGTCAGTGAAAAACAGAGCGTTTGACATAAAAATATAGTTATGTTATATAAAAAAAAACTCTTTTTAGGAAATCTTGTAACACAACTAGCTTTCATCGTACGATATTTATTCACTTTAAATTTTATGCAAATTCACAATCATCCAACCTTTAAAATGCATCAGCGGAAATAAACATGTTAAATGTAGAAGGATGTCTAACATAATATTTTTAACATACATTTCTAATGATACATTCAGTTAATATTATCATAAATATACAAAGATAAAGCATATAAAATAAAATAAAATCCATGTTTATAAATTTGGAAACATATTTTTATAATGAAATGTGAAACAATTTCAGAGTTTAAAATTTAGTAATCAAAATCTGCTAAAATTAAATTGGATCACTTGTACATTTTTAATTTTATAAATGCACCAAAAAGTAATAAAATATTTTCTCCCATTTTAAATATATTAAATTCAATGGATCATGTTAGCATTTTTTAATATTTGAAAATGTTGTTTATGAAATCATATTTATGCCACAGGGATAGAATCAGCATACTGGTAATTATTTCGTTACTGATTATGGTTAAAATGATAAAATTTATTCATCTTTAATATTTGTTTTTTAGTTGTATTATTGTAAAAAAAAGTTTTTATTAATAGAATAATGTGTGGTTTATCTGTTTCTGATTTTATGAGCTCTATAATGATGATCAGATGATGATTTTGGATACTAACGACAAAAGTTTTCCTGTACTAGCTGCTGAACGAACGGTTAATATGATATTTCTGAGAACACTGGTTGGTAACATAATACCTCGAAATGTTTGTCTGCCCATATTTGTTTTTCAATGGTTTTTTTCAATGACTAATTAACAAATTCACATAGACAGGGACAATTTTATTGCACTTCTAATCTGATCTCGTGTTGTTCTTTTATGTGAATATTTGCAAGTGGTTGAAAAAGTTCCTCGTTCAAAGACATTTCCATGAATCTTGACAATTTATTTGTTATGTTAGTTTTAGACGTTTACTCCACCTGAGACATTTCCCAATTTCCTTTCAGTGTCACCATACTTACTTGATTCGGTGTGTTCAAATTTTTCTGTGTGCATGTTTTCACATCTGTAGAAGTAAAACAATTTTAGCACCAAAAGGAGAAAATTATAATTCAAACCAAAGCGCAAAAGAGACATTTCTTGCAAGACATCATCAAGATGAAATCTCAAAACATATCTCATTATGACTTGAGTAATCCAAGTTTGAAATGGCATTAATCCATAAATCTCACTGCGTGATATAGCAAAACAGTTGAATACAATTTTACTATATTTATTTTAATCTGTTGATCAAAAACATCATAAAGAAGAGTTGTATAGTTGTGAGAAATTCAAACCAAATGTTTTTTTCCGAGAAACATTTTACTCAAAAATTAATTAAAACCATCCGTTTTTAAAGTAAATGAAAAACTTCAACATATTTTGAAAGCTAATTGATATGGAACTGCCTTATGTATAGGAATCCACGCATTTTTTCATATTATAGATGCTTCGTTGGATATTCCATGACACTTCTGTTTTCAAACAATTAGTTAGCTTCAAAGTAGAAAAAAGCTGAGGCAGTAATAGTAAATTTAGTATTGTAGTAAATTGGGTGCATCTAAGAATGAATTATCATTTAATATATGTATGCATATGTGCGCATACCCATTTCTGAGGTGTGAATGTATATGCTAAAATTTGCAAAAGTTATGTTCGAAAAAATTTAATAAATTTTCAAAAGATATTAATAAGAGAAACTGGAAATCACTTCATAAGTAAATATTGTGTAAATTAAGCTAATTACTTTTTTAATAAATTTAAAATGTGATTTCAATTGTAATATAATTAACTTTTAAGCCAAATGTGTTCATTAATTGAATAAGGTTTTTTAAACTTACATGCAATCGTATACCTTATGCCTATTTAAAGTGCGCAACTGTCATAATTCCTTCTTCTCCCTGGAGTTTGAAAAATGTCCTATACGTATATAAAAGTTGCCAAAAAATCAGGTTTAGCCAACTACTGCTTACATCCTAAGCAATTTATTGATCCCTTTGCTCCAAAGAACTGCAGATTATTATGTTACATTTATAGATGCAGTAGGCACAGATAAAAGAAACATATACATGTTGTGCAAAAAAGGGTACAATGTAACGGATCCTACAACTAATTTTTTGTCATGAATCATTTTTACCTAACCATCCAATTCAAATTAAGACAGTTAAAATGTCATTGGCATTATAAATTGGTATAGAGTTTGAGTGAGTTTAAGTTATGTTCCCCGAATTACATGAATTTAAAAATATGTTGCAAATTTTTGGAGATACAGGCATGATTACATACATTCTACCCCTGAATACAATTGAATACCTTATATCAGGAGTTCCACATCATGAATTAAGCTCAGATTACTTTTCGCTGTCAGTCTTGCATAACATCTACACTGATGTCTACAATGATTGGTGACAGATTGATTAAACTGTTGGAATAAAGTCCTATACTAAATTGGGAAGTTATACGCAATAAATGTATAAATATGTAAATAAAAGAATGTATATGTTATACGCAATATGCCATTCTTGTGGACAATGATATGCATAATTTTAGAACTGCAAAGTAGACAATTATTTTGTGAATGAGGAGTTATATGCATACAGATTGGGTAGTGTATTTATTTGTTCATTCTTAATCCCAATGAATATTGATCTCACGCAGTACCCTAGCAAATGCTATATTCTAGCATGCAGTAGATACTGTAGGTCGTATTTGAATTTCCATTGCACTTAGCATTCAAGTTGATTCCCACTAAGAACTTTAAACTTTCATAAAAAATAAAGTTATGTGTCAAGACATTAAAAAAGACTTAAAAAGAATATATTGAATACTTGAGAAAAATCTCAGTAATGAAAGAAAATCATGCTCTCTAAATTTTCACTATTTTATTTTTACTCAACATGAAAAGGCACTGAAAACACAATTTTGAATAATTTGTTAGAGAATTTAAGCAAGAAAAATATTAATATACATAAGAACTATGACATTTGCAAGGAAACTAATTACGATAACAATTTTCAAATAGTCAATATAAATACATCTTTCAAGAATTTTCAAAGAAATAAACTGCATTAAATTAGTATTCAAATTACATGAGGTATTTAACATTTGCTTTCTAAATAGAATACAAAAGGGATGTGTGGAAAATAACAATTTCTATTGAAAATTTATATTTAGTATGCATATAACATGATATAGCATAACATGTAAAAAAACCAAGTTTATTTTGAAGAATTATGAGATTTTTTTTTAAAATATTATGAATAAGAACACAGCACTTCAAATTTAGATTCATGCAATTTGAAGCGTTCATAAAATATTTAATATCGAATGATCATAAAGTTAATATTTATTAATATTTCTCAAAAGGGTTTTTTTTCAATTTACGAAATCCTTTATTTTATTATTGAAGAAGTTTATATTGAAAACTAATAATAAAATTAATTAATGAAATTTGAGGCTTTAGAACTATAAAACTATTTTAATACTTTAATGCTATTTAAGTTTTTAACCTTTAATATGAAAGACTTGTGTTTTCTGCTGTAAATTTAATAATATGTATAAATTTTAGCTTTTAACATTTCACTCTATAATATAAGTAAATAAGTTGTTATTAATATAATAATTATACATAATAATGCACATACAGAAAACTAATATATACTTGAAATTATAAAGTTTATTAAGGGCATCAAATAACTGCTAATTTTTCTGAACATATTGCATGAACTCATTATAACTTGACTAAATATTATATATATTACAGATAATATTAATTTTTATTTTTACATTGTTTATTTTGTAGAAATATTAACTGTTGATTTTAATGATAATCTATAAAATAATAAAATAGTATGTTTCAAATATGGAAATATTTTTGTGTTTAAGTACTGATTTGTTAACAGTAACGAAAAAAGATTTTGAATTCAAATTTATTACAATTTTCCATTGTCTACGTGAAATTTATCGTGTAACTTCATTCAATAAGAAGAAAAAGTATTTAAATTAATTTTAACAATATTCTAACTATAGTAATCCATCAAATTATTTTCTTTTTCATTGTAAATAATTCATGTTACTATTTTCAAAGTGATTGCAAATCTTATTCGGTTCTCTAGTACAAGGATTTGAAGAATTCGCTACCACAAAAGAATATTATAACTATAAAATGTTTCCCTTTTATTCCTTAAATTCTATTGCTTCCTTTAAAACACTGAAATAAATTTAAATAATTGTTGATTTATACACAATTGCCTAGATAATTTAATCATTCTAGTAAGGAAAAAATATTCGTTTTGTAAATAAATGTCAGTAGATGGGAAAAGGTACTAAACATTTTTTGAATACAATTGTTCAAATTAATCAGTTATAAAAATAGTGGGAACTGCAAAATTTAATAAAAATATTTAGAAAATATCATAAAAAAGTACATTTTAAATAAAAAATTTAATGCGGTTTTATTTGACCTTTTAATATGAGACAACTTTCTCTTTTAAGATATTTTATACATTCCTCTTTTACACTTTTTAATTTTTACTTTAATTCATTCACTATCGTTTAGTTGAGAGCTCATAAAATTTTTATCATTATTTATTATATTTAGAAGCATATTAAAGAAATATTATTATAATTCATACAACCATTACTTAAGTTCATTTTCTTTTAAATGCATTGTAGAAAATGATTATTATTATAAATTAATTTTATGTTTCATTTTAAAGTGTGCATGCAGAAGAATGCAAATGTATATAATTTAAGTACAATGTTGTGTCATATTTAATTAAATTAAACTGTATTGTATTTTGAAATATTCATATCTGAATTTTAATAACTCAAAATATAGCTTAAATGTTTTGCTCAAACATTTTTGTAAATGAATAATTTTATTAAGAAAAATTCAATGCAAAAATATTAGTTTGATAAAAAAAATACCCTTGTGCTTCGTCCTCTTTGAAAACATCCAAAACTTTTGAAAATGGTCTGCATTTAAATTCTGAATAGGGGTACAACCATAAATAACATTCGATGTAGGAAAACAGAATCATGTAATGATTATTAAAATGAACAAAAATATACATCATGTAAAGATGAATATTTAATATAATTTATTCTGATTCTTAATATTTACCTCGAGCTTTTTAAGAGATTAAAAAAAATTACTGATTCAAGTTAACACACATGTCAGCATAAAGATTTTAATCTGATAATCAATTAGATTTTATTTTGATCATATTCGCAATTAAATTTTATAATGACTCATATTAATATCTAAAAGTAGTAGAGAAACTAAGTGTCTGTAATTACTTTCTGCACCTTTCGAAGAAAGTGTTTTCTT
>CM057818.1:6447391-6619891 GCA_030067965.1 Latrodectus elegans
AATTTAGTATAAAAATTAAGTCTTCGAATAAATTTTATCAGAACATTATCAACATTAAAATTTATTTTTCTTGCTACAGTTTCTCCACATTTTAAAAACTCGCTTATATTTATGCAACATTAAAATTTAATTATTTGGATATGTTACTATTTTTACTAAAGAGATAATTGAAACATTTTACTAACTTATAGCAAGGCAGAAAAACTTAACAAAAAATCTGTGTCCGTGAATGTAATTTTCAAGCAGCAAATTAAGTTTTAAAGAAGTATTGAATAAATGCTATTCTTTTTAAACCTATGTAATATGATTTAAAAGCTTAATACTAGTTTGTTTCATATATTGGTTTTTAGAGCATTCAGTGAATGGAAGGCTGTATTGTTTTTGGATAAAATGAGCCTTTAACGATTAGTAAAAAATTTAGTTTTTATCACTATTCTAAAACGTTTTGTTTTCTACGGAATTTCAATTTTTATACTGTATTTTATACAGGAATTGTAGATCTTAAGAACAGGAGCATCTTCAATTAAGTCTTAAGAAGATATAATTTTCAGCTTGAAAATTTGGTTATATTTCCCACAAGAATATTCCTTTTTTTAGAATTATTTGGTTCCTGAGTGCTCGTATTATCTTCAATGTGACGAAAAGATGAAGTGAAATTTCAAACCAATGATTACATCTAATGTAGATAAAATATACCTTTCAAAAAGAAATTACGGTACAGATTTTTTCGTCATTGACCTGTATTTTAAGTACAATAAAATAGAAGTGTTAAAATGGCTTACTGATTGATATCAATGCGATTTAACATGTGTTGTATGATAAATGAAAACATAATTTGCTCAGACTTTAAAATAATGTTTTTTTATTTTACCTCAAGCTGAATTTGTAATTCCATCATTTCATGATAAATTTAATTACTAATATGATATATTAAATAATAACTTAATTATAGCTGGAAAAATCAAATTCGATATCACATAAATAATTTTTGCTTTGTAAACACTAAGTTACGTTTATTAGAATAAATTGTCTTTGTTATTATATATAGTTAAGTTGTAACCTAATACTGGAAAGTTCAAAATATAAAGTTATTGAAACCAGTCAAATGTAAATTTAGTGACTCTTAAATTTCAAAATGTTTTGTTATAAATTAAAGGTTACAACAACTTTATTATGAAATATTTGTAAATTACGATATATATAAATTGCTATGTAATGTAAGTAATTAATTTAGCAAATATTTCCTGAAACAGTTAGTAACATTCATGTTTTACCTATCACTTTAGTATTGGAAACTTAAAATATATTTTAAAAATATGTTAATGATTTGAGAATCTATTTGCTTTACATATAAAAGAATAAAACAAGTACAATATAAATAAATGAATATTTATTCTGGTCAGGAAACCTTTTCATGAGAAAAGTGAGTCTTTTATTAGTTTTAAAATACAAATTTTCCCTTGTATTCTTTTGCATATGATTTTGGTTTATGAGAAAAGACTGAAAAATAAATGCATAAATTCTTAAAAAAAAGTCATTTTATGCAAAAATCAATAATTCAAAATTTAATATAATCAGAGAAAGAATATGGGATAATACTAAATCAAACTTTTCTCTTCAAAAACAATACTTTAGACGAAAGAAAGTACTAAATTATTCATCTTCCATGCATGTATTTATTTTCAGTGTACTTGTACAAATGTTT
The DNA here is from genome assembly GCA_030067965.1 of Latrodectus elegans. Lineage (NCBI taxonomy): Eukaryota > Metazoa > Arthropoda > Arachnida > Araneae > Theridiidae > Latrodectus > Latrodectus elegans. The sequence goes on from CM057818.1 coordinate 6,449,097, forward strand.
AACCCGAAAACAAAGATAGCTGAACTAATTGATGATAGACACAAATCTTTCGTCCCGGATATTTGGTTGGAACAAACAAAAATTTTGAAAACTAATTCTAAAAATATAAAGCTTGTATAATAGGAAATAAAATCAGTGAAAATACAGTATCTTAAAACAGATGATTTAGAAAGTAATTAATAGCTTCTGCAGCTTGGTAAATATAATAAATTGTACAATAAAATGAACTTACCAATAAATTTTTATACTTACACAGGATGTGTTAATTTTTATTTCTTGTTTTATACTGTCTGGCTCAAGACTTTATTAATAGTCTCTAGTGAATATAGAAATATACATGTAATATTCAAATATTAGATTTTCTTTGAAAGTTTGTTATAATTGTAAAGATAACCAATTTGAGACATTAACAAATCTTAATACTGATGAATACTTTTTATCAATCAGTTATCAATAAATAGAACTATTTTTTATTTAAAATTTGGAAAATTACTTTACTTTCCAATTTATTACATAATAAAATCTGAATATTTATTAAGACAACTATATTCATAATATATTGTAGTTTCTCAAAATAAAACTTATTTAAATAGTTTAATGCGTGATTATCTCAAGAATATGGCCAGTTAGTGATTTGTATAAAGAATGGTGAATTAATGTTTTTAATTCTGAAGTAATAGAAGTCAAAGGAGTAATAGAATAGAAAGATTAAACCTATTATCGATAGAAACCTGTTAACTTCAACATTTTTGATAGAATAAAACACTCAAATTAAAATCTCTTCCATTTTTAGTACAATTAATTAAAAATATTTCTTCTTCACAAATGTTTAAAAGAAGAAAACATCTTAAAATATTACAATTTAACTAAGATACGTGGTAAAATGTGTTTGATATGTAAATATCAGATTCACGTGTTTATGTTGGAATACAGTGCAAAAGATATAAATTTTGAAAAACGCCTTAAGTAAAATTGCCGGCATTTTATTAGATTACTACAAATAAATAATCACATGGTATTTTTAATTGTTATTATATATACATTCGTTTTACGTCTGGCGTTCTTTACAGAGACAATATTTTCAAAACGGAAGTGCGAAATTATTAAAGTAATCAGAGTCATTTTGGGTGAAGTCAAATTTGAACAAAAGCTTATAGACTTCGGAAACTTGAACAACTGAAAGGAGCACAAATAAATGAAAAACATGATAATCGGATACTGCCCGGAATTTTTTTCTTGAAGAAAAATGCCATTTCTTAATAAATTGTTTTTATATTTACATAAAAAATTAATAATTTTGCAAAGAAAGAAATGTATTCTAAACAGAAACCATAAAGAAATTATCAGATTACTTCCTATGTAATAGGAAACATCAAAACTATTTCAAGTATTAAGATATTGGTTACAATGATATAAAATCAACTTCTAAAGAAACTTCATAAATGAAAGATTTTCTGCTTAAGGTTTCATAAGAATTAGACAAAACTAAAGATTAAATACAGCCACTTTGAAATCTTTAAGGGTAAACAAACAAAGGATTATTACTTCAACAAGGAAGACGAAGGGAAATTGAAGAGTGAAATAGAAATTTATTATGGCAGAAAACCATTGGGGTTACTCCTTGAAGCAAAAAACTGTTATCAATAAAAGAGAATCGTACATAGTTTGGAAAATAGAACCATGGCAGAAAACGTAAGCATGCGCAGAGTGTTAAATACACTTAAATTATATTACATTTAATTAAAAGCAAATGAAAAACTGATTTCTGAGGATTTTGTTCAGACGCCACTTGCTTTCAGCAAAATTATTTTAGTAAGAATGGAGAATATTTTATTTTGAAATTATATTTTTGTTTCCTTCGAGTTATTTAGTATCACAATATGATAAGTACATAACATTATAAGTTCAATAAAATAAAGGAGTGTAAAATACTGACAAAAGCACATTAATGCAATAAAAATACAGATTAGAGAAGTAATTTAAAGATACGCATTATCAATCGATGAACTTTCATCTATTTGATTGTCCACTAAAAATTGTAAAATATTACTTTTTAATTCCATCATAATATAGTAATAGGATTATGTTCTTTACAGAGAAAATGATGATTAATTCCAAATACTTTAAAACAACAAAAGATGAGTGTCATTTTTATTTTTCTTGAAGGCAAAGTTCTGAATATTCATGTTAGAGATGTTTATCAGTTTCATTTCTTTGACTTGTGAATATTACATGTTATCAATAAAAATGAATCTCTAAAGCATAAAGAAGGCTGATATATAATGGATTTTAACTGTTAGATAATCCATTAAAATAAATACTAAAGGTACATGAATATAACACTTTCATTCTAAATATGAATTTATTAGGTTGTACAATATTATCAGGAAATTTAGATTCGTTTTTAATACCTTCAAAATCTCTATATTAATTCATAAATATGAGTAAAAATTGGAAAATGCTCAGAATATATGTATTAAGCATTAAATAATAAGGTAAATACTTAAGAATCAAGTAAATAAAAATACATCAATAATATAATTAAATCAAGCTATTTTAAACATTCCAAATAAAAAAATTCAAGATACCTCAATCGCAAAATTAAATAATTGGTTTAGAAGTTTTATTTAAGCTGACTTAAAGATAACTTGCAATTTAAAATTAAACAATTACTTGTCAAAGATTAAGTAAATACTTTATTAAAATTATCCCAATGTAAACATTTACTAAATTAAAAAATGACTGTAGATCTCTTAGAAATAATATAATTAAAATGGAGAGAGGAGATAATCAGGGTAAAATTACTTTGTAAAAATTAATTACTATATAAAATTACTTTGATATATGATAAGCAATAAAGTTAAGCTAATGATATTTGAAATTACTTTATAAAAATTAATTACTATGTAAAATTACTTTGATATATGATAAGCAATAAAGTTAAGCTAATGATATTTGTTAAGCACTTCCAGTTGAAAATATTTAGTAAAAAAAGTTCCGAAATGCATAATAATTTGATATATATTTATTTCTTAAAATTTTCTAAGCAGATCATAAAGCTAATTGATAGAATGATGGCAGTAAAATAAAATCTCCATTTCGATATTTTTAATATTCCTTTTAGAATAAATGACAACTCAAGTGATATTCAACTTGCTTTAAAATCATTGGTTTGGTTTATTCTTTAAATAGATCTAAATAAATAACTAATTATAGTAATGCAAATTGAAATGACCAAATGAAAATGTAGACTAACGGCAACATGCATAATTATCATCAAAAAGAAAAACTGGTACACTCATAATCATGCGTTTTAAGATTTTTGATCAGAATTAAAAAAAAAAACTAAATTTAATTATTTATTTGCTATTAAAAATTATTTTGAAAATTTCTCATTTCAAATTGCTTCATATAATAAGCATATATCTTTCAATTTTAAAAGAGGATATAAGAATGAAAGCAGTTACAAATATTTGCCTTATAGAGATAGATGTAAGCTTTTTAAATGACAAAGTTTTGTTTCTCAATAACTTAGGCAAAATATTTGAAGTATTATATAAAATATTTTTAAATTTTAAAAACAATATCAAGCAGATTACATAAAAGAGGAAAATGCTTTAAATGGTTATATATAATTAAATGTAATTTAATTTGAAAAAGAAAATCTTAATAATATATCCAATCCCTGTTTTTAATTCATTTTAGCACTTAACAAATATACATTATACTATTTTTTTCACTTCTATTTTGTTCTTCGTTAGTTTAGATATATCCCAGTTCAAAATAACTATAGAAAAAGAAAATGTTTTTCTCCAACATGAACCGGTGTTGTTTAAAAGATTGGAGTAGTTATTTGTCTTCAACTATTTTCTTTCCGTATTCTAATCAATTTCCAAACTAATCTAAGTTTTATAAATACAAATGGATTAAAATCAATTAAAATTTTTAAACAAAATTAAAGATTAAATTGGTTATTTTTTAAAAAAAACTATAATTTATGTTTTGAGTATTTAACTTATTTAATAAGTTCAATACATATGTCTTTTGTTTACGTTTTACCAACTGATTATTTTTTCCGGTGAGAGGGGAATTTATTTTTACTTTATTAAAATTATCTTTGGCTAAAAGTATAAAACTAAAACACACTCCATTCTTGACGTAATTTACTTTTTTGTTAAAGTTTTACCGTACGGTCAACTTTGGCGAATTTATTTATTTTTTTTTAATTTTTAAAAAGTAGCCAAGGGTGACCGTATGAAGAATTTCTGCTCTGGAAAAACCGCGAAAGGTAAATGGCTGAAATAATGACAAATATTTCATACATAATTGGTATTTAACAATATGCTCAACGTATTTTATTAAATTAACAAAAAATGCAGATTCATAGATCTCAAACACCAATGGTAAAATAATAAAGTTTGTATGTGTTAAATTATACATAAAATATTTTATTTTAAATTTTACATTAATAAATTTAAGTCGGTAAAAATCCCTGAAAAATAAATGACAAATATTTGCCAAAACACTAGTTTGTCGGGTTTTCAGTACAAATATGTGCCAAATTTGTCGCCAAAAAAACGCGCCAAGTGTGACTGTAAAGTAAATCTGATCCATTTTTCTTTAATCAATTAATTAAAATATGTCTGCGCATATTTTATATTAAAATTATACTTCATTAAGAATAAAAACTGATGGGAACATATTTATATATTGAATATCTTATTCCAACATCTAACTGAATTTCAAATTATTGACGATGAAGTCATAAATAGAGAAAATAGTAATCCTTGTAAATTTTATCTTTGAATGTCCTTGAATCTCCTAAGACAATAACGCTTCATAAAAAGTTGGCAATCATGCTTTTGAAACAAATGAGATAAAAGTTATGTCGTTTCTCCACTGTCATGAGTAGCAATCGCTCATTTTTCTTACAATGATGAAAGATTTATAAGTATGGTATTGAAATTCATATCCAAATGCTAGTTATTGATTATTCATCATCAATTATAACTTGATAAACTGCTTAATAATATTACAAAAAGTACTTACCTTAAAATTTTTCATATATTATACCTTTATTTTTTTAATTTCTCTTTTGACTTAAATATTCACTTCATATTTGTTAAATATAATATCAAGAGTACATTTATAATTTTTCTTTTCATCGCTGTACCAATCTTAATCTGCAAAGATTCTTGGCTTTTGTCCATTGTTTAGAGTTTTCTTTCTTTTAGCATGTTTATTTCATCTTAAAGCCACCAGAATTTCAAAATGTTATTAAGTTAAGCGTCCACATAAAGTTTAAATTAATCTTAATTATCTAAATCTTAAATTGAAATGACTAAAGGAAAAGAAATTTTTGAAAAGTATCATCTGGATTTTGTTTCTTTATGTGTTTCTTTCACAAATATGACGTTTTAAATATTTGCTACTTTTTTGAAAATTCGTGTATTAATTCAACTTTCTCTTTCCTTACAACCAAGCTATTACTATTAATTTTCTTCAATAAATTTTTTATAGGAAAGATTTCATAATGTTATTTTATGATCCTAATAATATAACTAGATATTTCATTGATTAAGCGATTAGTGCACATCAAAATTAATAATTATTATTTTCATTGAAATATAAAATTTTCATGACCTAAATATACTTTTGAATAATTTCCTTTTCAGAATAAGAGCTGTATAATAAGTAATTTTCTTTTTCGCTGCTAGTTTTATGAAAATCGTTATTATAACTATTTGTACTAAGGCCTGTGCTACTTCTTCGATTTTCAAACATTTTATAATGTCATAAGGGAATAATATTTTCATATTCACTTTAAAAGTTATTACAAATGTTGTTTCATAAGGAATATGTTACGGTCAAAGTAATAAACTGAGGATTGGGTATAATTACCAGGGATTTTTCAATAATTATCACTAAATTTGGTAAACTTGATTTAAAAATGTAAAAATTTATCATTTGCTGGTTAGTTTGTAAAATCTTTAATACGTAATGGAGAATACAAAAGAAGTCCTTAATTTTTTTCAAACTTGGCTCATTTCATAATTTCTGAAGAAAAATTCCCTTTACTTGAAGGTTTTGCAGTTCAAGCAATATATTTGCATAAAAAATGCTTCTTTCTAAAAGTCAGTAATTTTAATGGTGTGTTACTAAGGGAGAAATCAGCTATAATTAAATCTCTAAAATTGTGAAAATCTAAATATCAAACATGCAGTCTAATATAACTAAATATCTTTTTAAAAGTAGATATAAATATTTTTTACTATAATAATACTGAAATATGTGGATAAATATTTTTAATATTATAAATTTAGTTTTTTGGCATTGAATTGTTTTAATAAATGCTAATAATCCAGAAGCGTGAGTCAGGTCTTAGTTAACTAGATATAAAACCATCCACAAGTATAAGTACTATTTATAATTTAATTTAAAGATATGTATTGCTTAAACGTACATAATAATAAAACATTGACTGAAATAACAAGCTACAATATTATTGTACTTTTACTAATTTTGACCATTTTCTATTTTACCTTATACAATAGATATTATATAACATATGCTACAATCTATTGCATCTCTCTTAAAATGAACATGCAAAAGGGACATTGTTATTCAAATTTTAAAATTAAAATACACTGTATGTTTTATTCTAGGTCATCTTATGCTCTTAAAATTCTTGAGAAAAGGAATGTTTAATATCACTTGAAAATATTTTTTATATTAAGCTATCATTTCTCTACAAAATAAACACAATTTATTACATTCCCCATTATAAATGGGGTATTTTGTAAACTTATCAGTAAAAGTGATTAATATCTAATAATTTATCACCTTTAATAATAATCACCAATTTTTATAAGTAATCACCGAATTAATCACTTTCACCGTAACAGTGCATTTGATTAATAATACAGTTTTAAGAATTAAGCATATCATATAATACATTTTTAATCTTATATTACATCTACTTATGCAAAAAGATTACAATATTACACATTTTCCTATAGGTGTACATGAAAAATTTTAATAATTTTTAATGTTCCAATTTTATAAATTTCAAAATAAAATTGATTCATTTTTCTTGTTTTTTGTATGCTGAACAACTTTTGTTTGAAAAACTGTAAATAAAATGATTGAAAATTAATTTAATTATTATATAATCTTTTGTGCTTTTAACTTTTTTATTAAGTTTTAAATCATGAATTCTGCGTTGGTAAACAAGTTAACATCTAGATTGGTATTATATTAGAGTATTTTAAAACAAAGTATTATGTTTACAGAGATAAAAGTCTTTAAATTTGATCCTAATTAATTCTGAATATGAAATAATATATAAAGTGAATCACTTTACTTTGAATAAAATTTAGAAAATATATAAATGTAATGAAAGTATTCACTAAACTCTCATTAAATCAATTTATTTCACACAAAAGTGAGATATTTTAAATGGAATGAACGCAGTTAAAAGAAATACATGTTTTAATCTTGATAACGACACTTAAAGTAATAAATGCAGTCAAATTCTGAAATAATTTGCATATTTTTGCTGAATTTTATATTTACTTATTGAACTCATGGATCTTCATAAAGATATTTCCATTATCTAATACATGTCCTTTCTCCTTTGAATAATAGAATGAACTGTAAAAAAAGAAGACAATACTTATTTTAATAATAGAACTTACAACTCCTATGAAGTAAATTTATACATAATTGAGATAAAATAAATATCAATTACATTCATAGCTTTGTTTTGGGATTAAAATATTACTAAAAAAGATATTAAATTTACTTTATTATGAATGTGTAAATAAATTCAATGGATGAGCCATTCCATTTATGAGACAAAGTATTGACCTATGAGAAATACATTGTAGAAACAGAAATTATTTTACATGTTTATCAATGTTTTAATATTATGGGAAATTTAGAACAAATTAAATATTAATTTTGGATGATTTTGGATAAAAATTTGTAAATACATTTAGAATATAAAGATTCACATTTAACTGAAATCTTAGATTTAAAATATTTCTGAATTCGTAACTATTCATAATAATTTCAGTTATTGATGAAACAAACTAATGAATAAGGAGAAAATATTTTCCTAAAATTAAATATCACTATCACTTTGTTTCGGAGAATTAATTTACAGGTAATTAATAATTAATCAGACAATGTATTTCTTTATTTAATATGTTCATTAAATTTTAGTCTCATTTGAGTAATGTTAGTTTTATTCTTAAATAATGCACGAAACGAAAAAGAGCATAAAGTAATATAAACTTTTTAATTCTTGTCTTTTTAATTTATTAAACATCATACTTTCTAAGAAATAAAATGATTTCCTATATATGAATAAAATAATGAAAGACAAAATCTATAAATTTTATCATATATTCATGGTAAACTTAGTACTTGATTGCTTTGAATTTATGATAAAACTTAAACATTTTGCATGCTGAGCGCAAATTAAACTGAATAGCAATTCGAACGTATCGCAACAGTTAATAAACGCACACAACTTCTTTAAGAATAAAAAATCATTCCACTTTAATATCAAAAACTATTCATTAACTTCATTTTGAATTTGAATTTTAACCACTTAAAATTTAATGATTAATTAGGTTAATTCCTTTATCTTATAAATAATCAATTAAAAAAAGCTACTTCAATTTTTTTCTATGATTTGAAGAATTATAAAACATTTTCATATAAGCAAAATATTCAGAAAAATTATTGAATTGTAACTATACAGATGTAAAAAGCTCCTATAGAAATGAAAATGATTGCGATACATTTAAACTGCCTTTAAATTCATTAACTTTATATATCTCATAATTATATTTAATAAAACATTTCTTATAATTATATTTAATAAAACATATTTTTTATAATTCTATTTAAAAAAATTACTTAAATACTTATTCACTAAAGACAATATAGGAGAATTTTACAATGCTTAATTTAATATTTAAATTTATGTATAAATTGCTTTTATGATACCCTTTGGAATTCTTAAATCTGGCTTTGCTACACATGTATATAGACATGTACCATAACTTAAGATAATACCGCTAAAAGTTTTGTTGTTAGATTCCATTATGTATGGTCTTTTGAATTTAAGCAACTTATTAATTTTTAAAATCGTTGTGCATTTCTTTTTTTTCCGAATTTGAATCTGAAAATGGATATAAAAATTGTCTTTGTATTCGCAATTAAAAAATTACTAACACTAGAAATTCATTTACATAATCATAAAAATTTACATCTCTCTCTCTCTGTATATATATATATATATATATATATATATATATATATATATATATATATATATATATATATATATATATATATATATATATATATATATATATATATATATAAATATATATATATATATATCTTATATATATATAAGGACAGTATTTATATATATATATATATATATATATATATGTATAAATATTGATACTATGTGAAGAAGAAAATGAGCGTAAAGAGAGCAATTATTTTTTAAGACCAGATGGGTAACCTATCCTATTAATAGCGATGAACTTGGATCAAGTTATCAACAATAGGATATCGTAATGGCTTCAGTAATATCCAGATGTTGTTGAAAAAAAGAAATGATTGCTGCCAAAATAAACAAGATTTTCCTAAAGAAAGTGTTACTAAGTAAAGATACTCTTGAAAAAACAATTGCTGAAGTAACCTGGTGGTATACAAACATAATATTTAATAAAAATTCAATGGAAAATTTATTTATAAATTGTAGTTTATTTACTATTAAAAATGAAATTACGAAACATTTTTTAACATTTACTTTATTATAAAATAGGATTTAATAAAAAAATAGCTTCAGTCTTTTATGAGAAAATATGTGACAGATATGTTTAAATTAAACTTATTTGGAGTAATATAAAAATTTTATATAACTATTATACTTTAACATAGACCAGAGCAATGTAATTTAACTTAATTTGGGCTATTATGAAGTAACAAAATAAATTGTAATATTGCAAAATTATTTATGATTTTATCAGACTAAATATTCAGTTATAACTTCAATGAAATTAGTATCTTATAATGTTAAGAATTTCACATGCAAATTGAAATTTTTTTGTATTAAAATGTATTTAGAGTTTCATCTCAATTATATACATCTAACGTATCTTACAATCTCGAAATGAGTGAATGTTTTATATATTCTTGTAATATTCATTTATTTTCAAATAATTAAAATGTTTAACCATTTTAGTATTTATTTTAGGTGAATAATGTGGTTTAAATGTGAAAAGAATTATTTGTCTCTCATATAACTGAATTGATTATTTTTTAATTAATTTTTCAATAAAATAAAAATAAATTATCTTATCAAGAGTAAAACCTATTTCAATTGTTTTGAAATTACTGAAAAAACGAAATAAGAAAACTATGTATATTTTTGTATAATAACAGTATATAACTGCAAGAAAAATTTAAGTTTCAGAGTAATTTATGAAAACCTAACAATTTTAGGAAAATTAAATTATTTAATCATGTCAGTTTTGATGATTAAATAATGATACATTGGTAAATTTTTTTCCCAAAATTCATTGCTTTGACTAATTTTAATGCATAATAAAAACTAATTTGAAGTAAGTTTTTATTGTTATTATAAATCCAAATTTTCTAATAAATATTTAGAAAATAATTTAGATTTTTCTTTATAAAACCAGAAAAATAATCGATTGTCGAGAGCAAATAGCATTTAAATGAGTAGTCTCTCATAATTTTATTTAATATTAGAAATTAATATTACATAATCATGTAAATTTTATCTGTGCCTTCTTTGTAAAATCTGTCGCAAAGAAACTGTAACGATTATTTTGAATCAAATATAATATAATTTCCCATTATTGCTTGAATAAGGCATATGATCATATTGGTTGAAATAAATGAAATGCAAATCATTCCAAGTCTAATTGCTGTTTTCCTTTGAATAAATATCAATATATTGCTTACAAAAGCATATCGTACTAGTATTTAAATTATAAAAAAACAATATGAATTTATTTCAAGTATTCTAATTAAACTATTTAGAAAAAAAACTATCATGTGACACACATTCAATATTTGATGATTATTAATTTTTATTTATATTACAATAAAAACAGCAAATTATGAAGTTCTAGTTACATGCAAAAAATGAAGCCCGTATTCTGAAATGTTATTATGTATTTGCTTAGGAAAATACGTTATTAGTGTGAATTATTAAAAATTCATTTATTTTTTAAAATTCATGATTAATTTGCTATTGATGCATTATTTGTAGTAGTGTACAAATAATACACTGGCATTATATGTACACTACTGGCCATCAAAACCGCTACATTAAAAAGGCGACATGCTACAGACGTGAAATGTATACGAAAGGAAGAAGGTGCTGTGATATGCAAATGATTAGCTTTTCAGCACATTCAGACAAAGCAGGCGCCAGTAGCGACAACTACATTGTGTTTAAATGAGGAAATTGTTCAGCCGGTTCCTCATACACAAATTGCATTTGAACGTTGTTGCCTAATGAAAAGTTGTTGTGATGCCTCGTGTAAGAAGAAGAAATGCGTTTCAAAACTTTTCTGACTTTGATAAAGGTCGAATATTAGAGTATCGGGATTGCGGTTCATCTTATCACAGTATTGATGCTCGTGTCGGTCGAGATCCTATGACTGTTAACAGAATATGGAATCGATGGGTTTAGGACGGTAATACGTAACACCATGCGGGATCTCAACGGCCACCTATTACTAGCAGCCGAGAAGACAATTCCTCACGGCTCGTGATGTGGTTGCCGAAATGGATCGTGCAACCACATCACGAGCCGTGAGTCAAGAAACGGGGTCGTTTGGAAGACATTTGGAAGACAGCAGTATGGACTCTCAGCTCGGAGACCATGGCTGCGGCTTCCTTTGACGCTGCGTCATAGAGAAGAACGCCTTCAATGGTGTGATCAATGACGAACCTGGGTGCACGAATGGTGAGACGTCATCTTTTCAGATGAATCCAGGTTCTGTGTACAGCATTATGATGGTCGCATCCGTTTTTGGCGGCATCGTGGTGAACGCACACTGGCAGAGTGCATTCGTCATCGTCATACTGGCCCATCACCTGGCGTGATGGTATGGGGTGCCATTGGATACACGTCTCGGTCTCCTCTTGTTCGCATTGACGGTGCTTTGAACAGTGCACGTTACATTTCTGGTTTGTTACGACCCGTGGCTCTGCCCTTTATTCGAGCCCTGCGAAACCCTACGTTTCAGGAGGATAATGACCAACCGCATGTTGCCTGTATTGTACGGACCTTCCTTGATACGGAGCATGTTCGGCTGTTGCCCTGTCCAGCACGTTCTCCAGATCTTTCACCAATAGAAAACGTCTGGTCAATGGTTGCCGAGCGACTGACTCGTCACCAAACGCCAGTCACTACTGTTGATGAACTGTGGCATCGTGTTGAAGCTGCATGGGCATCTATATTTGTACATGCAATCCAATCTCTGTTTGACTCAATGCCCAGGCGTATAACTGCTGTTATTACTGACAAAGGTGATTGTTCTGGGTACTGATTTCTCACGATCTATCCAGCCAAATTTTTTGAAAATTTAATTACTTGTTATTTCTAGTATAATATATTTGTCCAATAAATATCATTTTGTTATCTGCATTTCTTCCTGGTGCAGCAATTTTAATGGCCAGTAGTGTATTTTATCAAAGTATCAGCCCAAATTAATCAGCATATAAAGCGTTCGTTCTTGAAAGAAATTAAAAACTTCTACACATTTTAATTCTTTTATGTTGCTATTATCATGGGTTATTACCAATTCAGTTCATAATTGTGCATAACTAACAAAGGTATATTAAAGAACCAGTATCATAAAAATAACCTGTATCATAAAAAAACAGGTATTATTAACTCAAATATATTTTGTTAGTATTTAATATAATTGTGAGGTAGACTTCAGAAGATATAATCTTTGGTATAATGTCCTTAAAAGTAGTATTTGTTTAAAAAACATTTGATTGAAATTCGACATGAAAGTGAATATTCGAGAAAGAGGAAATTACATTGACAGGTATTCTTTCAAAAAACAATATAACAGAAAATTCCACTATTTCAACTATTTATTTTTAAAATTTCTAATTATTTATTATATCATAAGAAGTGATAAAAAGTATTGGTAAAAATTACTTTTTGCCTTCAATTTCAAATGGTTACTGCTTGAACTTTTGTACGAAATAAATTCGTTTTTTTTAAAATTATCTAAACCAATTTTGTAGCCTATTACTACTACACTCTCTATAGGCACATTGAGATTGGTTTAAATAGTTATTAATGAGAGGCAACTATTTGCTCTATGATATGTAAAAATAAATCATTGTAGATATGAATTAAATACAATAATTGAATGTAAAAATAAATCATTGTAGATATGAATTAAATACAATAATTGAATATGAAAATAAATCATTGTAGATATGAATTAAATACAATAATTGAATGTGAAAATAAATCATTGTAGATATGAATTAAATACAATAATTGAATGTAAAAATAAATCATTGTAGATATGAATTAAATACAATAATTGAATGTAAAAATAAATCATTGTAGATATGAATTAAATACAATAATTGAATGTAAAAATAAATCATTGTAGATATGAATTAAATACAATAATTGAATGTAAAAATAAATCATTGTAGATATGAATTAAATACAATAATTGAATGTAAAAATAAATCATTGTAGATATGAATTAAATACAATAATTGAATGTAAAAATAAATCATTGTAGATATGAATTAAATACAATAATTGAATGTAAAAATAAATCATTGTAGATATGAATTAAATACAATAATTGAATGTAAAAATAAATCATTGTAGATATGAATTAAATACAATAATTGAATGTAAAAATAAATCATTGTAGATATGAATTAAATACAATAATTGAATGTAAAAATAAATCATTGTAGATATGAATTAAATATAATAATTAAATGTAAAAATAAGTCATTGTAGACATGAATTAAATACAATATTTGAAACCTAAATCCTTATTGATGCTTCAAGGGTAGTCATATTGAATAGACGAGTAAGACATATAGTTATATTTTATTGCTCTATGTATTTATATATTATTGTATTATGATCTCTATTTATTAGTACGAATTATAAATTTTATACAATTTCGTTGTAAGTAGATATCACTTCTGATGTACAGTTTTTGAAAAAAAAAAAAAGATTATAATTGAATGAATGCTTTATCATTCTCATATAAATATTTTTCTGAGGGTTGAAACTTAATGTTTTATTATGCAGCACTTCAAATTATGAGATATTTATTTCAAGATCATGAGTAACATTATAAATAAAACCGTAAGTAACACACTTTCAGTTTTCGTAAAATTTTAAATTTGTATCTGGTATGTTTAAAAAATAGTAAGTCATAAAAGTACTTATTATATCAGAGTAATAAAATGCATAATACAGTCTGTATTACACATACTGTACATTTTATCTGTACATTTATTTTATAGATATTTTAAACTTTATTTAATTTTTATCTGCATATGATGAAAATATGGAGAAAATAATCCACAGAAAATACTTTTTACGTTTTAACTTTTCAAATAGAAATATTTTTTCGATACATTTTAAGAGAATTTTATAAATCATCTTCAAATTTCATGCAATTTGAATATATATTTATTATATTATGAAAAAAAGCTGATTTAGTAATTATATGCAAAATTTATTAGTAATTAGTAATTATTGCATTTAGAATCATAGAAAAAATTTCTAGATTTTCGTAAATTTCAAAAGAAAAAATTTAATTTTTAATATATTGAATAAAAAGAATTTTTTTTAATGAATCAAAGATTATTTGTAATAAAAATAGGTAAAATATATGCTTAAATTAAACGCTTTTGAAGCAGATGTAAGTAAACTATTCAATGATATTATTGGGTAATGCAAATAGAACTTCGCAAGGTGTCTAGACGAAAAATATCTATTTTTTTCTTAAAATAAATATTAATAATTACTATTATATGCGAACACAATGAAATGATAGCAGTTTATTTACACAACTAAAGTATTATAATTTCTCTCTAATAAAAATTAAAAAGGAAACTGATATTTTAAATAATTTTATTTGTTAACACATTGGGAAGTTAAGAGATGCAGACTTTGATCCGATTTTTTCTTTATTGCTTATAACTGTGTGTATATATATATATATATATATATATATATATATATATATATATATATATATATATATATATATATATATATATATATATATATATATATATATATATATATATATATATATATATATATATATATATATATATATATATATATATATATATATATATATATATATATATAATTGAGAATATAATCTTACTTATTCTACTGAAATTTTGAAATTATGTAATACGTCTACAGTTTTTCCTTAAATTATTATTAAGTAATGAAACTTTTAACGTCAATAAGTTAATTATAATTTTAAAAGTACAAAATACAATAAAAAGAAGAAAAGTCATCAAAGGATTTCTAATATAACCAGATTCAGAAAATTTCGTTGAAATAAATTATCATTTATTTGAATAATGAATGGAATTTAGATGAACATTAAGCAGAACTCAAACTACAAGAAGATAATACAAAAGATATTTTATAAATAAAATTTTTATATAATACGGAAAAATTAGAAAAGCCAATATTGTTACTTATTTCAAAAAAAAAAAAAAAAAAAAAAAAAAAATACGTCTCTCTTTTTAAAAAGAACGTTTTTTTTTATTTCCAATAGCACAGATAAAAAAAAAAATTACAGTAAAAATACAAATAAGAAAAATGAAAAATAAAACAACTGTAACAATAGTCTATGTATCTAAAAGGCCCCTGTCCTCCCAGTAGCAGCCCGCAATTGAGCGTTTCAGTAACGCCTTACAATGGAGTAGATTATCACGATCCATGTCCCGTCCCAGATTAAAGAGGTTGCAGATAGGACTTGAAACTATACAAAGACGGTACAAGTGTTTAAAAAGTCAGTCATGACCGGTGGTGAGCCTAAACTCAGCCACCATTTTATGTCTGGGCCAATTTGATACCGCAAAAAGTCTGTCTTTCCAAGACTTTTGCTCTGATCGAGATTCGAGAATCCTTTTAAATCTTTCAGACAATATATTTTTATTTAGACGTTTTATTATGCAAAAGGATATACTATAAAAAGATGTTTGTAAATCCATGGCCCCCCCTCTTTGCTAGTGTATCGGCAATTTCATTGCCTTGGATTCCACAGTGCCCGGGGATCCATTGAAGAACCATGTCTTTCTCATTGGAAGAGACAAACACTGAAGTAGAATCTGACATTCATGGACAACAGAGGATACAGAATTTGAAGTAGGCATCAAGGATTGCAATGCGGCCCGAGAGTCACTAAGTAAATCTACCTTGGAAAACCCATTAAGATGGCAGGTTAACTGAGAAAGAGCAATCCTGATAGCAAGCAGCTCCCCATGAAATGCGGATGCAAAAGTGCCAATTTCTCCATTTTTTCCAATTGCCAACTTTTCAATTGCATATCCAACTGGCGCTGGATTTGAAATTGAAAAATGGGGACAACAGACCCTTGCTCCAGGGTTGGATCCTTCCCGCAACCAGAAGGAAATAAATTTTAAAAGGAACTAAATTTAAATATTATTTACTAGATATCCTTAAAGCATTCCTGAAAATTTTATAGCATAGCGTAAAACTAAAAATATTCCTAAAAATGTGTAGTATAAAGTAAACCAGAAAATATCCCTGGAAATTTTAAAATACTGCGTAAATCTGAAAATTGTATAGCATAACGTAAACCTGAAAGCATTCCTGAAATTTGTATAGCATAATGTATATCTGAATGTATTCCTGAAAACATAAAGGTACAGCGTAAATCTTAAACCAATTGTGAAATTTGTTATACCTACAGTCGAGTGATTCTGAACCCATGGGGTGGACTCCAAGTGAGGTTTACGCACTCTAAAAAAGGGTCACACAATTATCTAAGGTAAAATATCATTTTAAAAATTGCCTCACTGACTAAAAAAGAAACACACCCAAGCAAAGAAAATTACATTTCGACTTAATGTTTAATAATTAACTTATTAAATTAAAATGACTTACTTAATCAAAACTTTCTAAACATACTTTATCAAAACTTGAAACATTAAAATTTATTTTAATAATTATTAGTGGTTTCTTGGTCTTGATTTGCAGAGCAAATATTTTTGAAGGAATGCTTAATATTAGAAACAGACTTTCTCAGTTCGTTTTCTACATTTAGACTTCAAAGTACACACCCAAATCCATTTTCACAAAGGTAGGATGTCGAAAAGGGAAATAGGGTGCAAATTACCATTGTTTTTAGAATAAGAAACTTATTATCTTCTCCTGCCCAAAATTCGAAGAGTGATTTATTTCTAAACTTTTGATTTCGCTATTTATGAAATTTATAGGCTTCTTCCACGACAATTCAGATTCCTCAAGGAATATAATGAAATTAATTCCTAACATACACATAATTTGCTGTCTGTCTGTCGTCAGCAAGAAAATGCTTTGTCAGAATAACTAAATGTTTTTTCAATGGTTATAAAAACAACTTTTACATGTTGTTTTCAGCCTTGTAAGTTTTGACACAATCATCCGCATTTGGAAAAATTGTTTAATTTTTAAGATTTTTTCTTTAAATTTTTGGTGTACAACTCGAACTTTCTACAAAAGAATTGATTTTATCGTTTATACCGATACACGTGTATTTGATTTTTACTGTAGAAGATTCAAGTTGTCTAGTGACTCAAATATATCAACTTAGTAGTTCAAAGTAATTACAAATATAAAACAGCTAAAATTCTTGACTTCTGGCTTGCTTTCCTATTCTAGAAAACTGTACGTTGTAAAAATTTCTAGATAATAATCGTTTTGCTTCGCAATAAAATAGTAATGCTGGTTGTTTTACAGAAATGCTTTACAAAGTGTGGAATTGATTCTTGATTTAAGCTATCTTATTTTTATTAAAATGTATTACGGTTACAACAATATTTAACACACTATTCAGACTCCACTCTTTGGAAACCAGAACTTCTATGTAGATGTTTCACGTGTCCAGATGGACTGTGGCGAGTTTTGTTTCACAAGTGTTTCTATACTTTGAAATCTTGTGGATGTTAAACATAGACCATCGATGAAAATTCAGACTCAATTTTTACCTTTTACGTTTGTCACGTTTATTTTAAAAATTATTAATAATAACAAAAAATGCGAGTGCTATTGTGCTGAGATCTATTGTTTTTCAGAAAAGTTCTTCTACTACTGACATATAATCACAAAATTGCAGATAGATAATGAAATAAACATCTTTGTTACTATTTGTTGTGTCATCAAGCTTTACTGAAAATAATTTGCCACAAATTGTCGAGGAAGTTGTGTATTTTTAGCTATATCACCAATTTGATGACTGACAGTATCATTTAAACTTTGTAAGTACTGCAATGGTTTTGCAGAATTGTCTCCAAACATAGTTTCTACAATCCCAATTGCTGCTGGCAAAATAAGATTTTCACCGTTTGTATTAGGCTCTATTACTTCCAGCAATTTTTTAATACGTAAGAAAAGCAAATATTTTTTTAAAAAATTACTTTTACTTTTCATATGATTTTAATTTTCATTTGAAGAATTCTTTGGGTTTGTTGTTGTATTCACTCTGAAGTGTTTTCAATGTCATTGAAGTTTACTGGATTGCAGGCTGTCTGCCACAAACTTCTTTGAGCAAACGATGCACAGAAATTTTCCTTCATTTATTTTAGTGCTGGTAAACCCAAAATTTAATTATTCTTGAGAATTTTATTTTCGGAATCACACTTTTCTGTGTTCTAACTTCTGATTACGTCTGCTTAAGCATTTACCGTGATACTTCAAAAATAATTAATACAGATAATATCAATTAATATGAAAACATATATAATATGCACATTCTCAAAAGGAAACTGTCATTATTGAACATTATCTTTTCCCCAATTATGAAATATTTGCTCACATGTAAGCCTGTTTGAAATGACATCTTGTGGATATTCCAGAAACAAATCATAACTTCTCGCAAAAATATAATAACGTCCGACATGTTGAACAAAAGAACAATAAAAAACAACTTTTTCTTGTTTTTGTTAGTGCTAAAGATCGGTTTTGGCAAAAATCACTAAATTTCCGTATTCCTGGTAATTTTCAAGACTTAAAATTAGGGTGGTAGTGTAGGTTTAGAGCCAAACTATTCAAAAGTTGTTATTATTGCATTTATTTTATTTTATGAGGGGGTGGAGTGATGGAAATTATGATTGAAACTTGGGTCGCAAATATTGAAAGTTTGAAAAATGCTGCTACTGGGCATTGCTTTCAGAGAGGAATTGAAAGTAACAGTATCGTATCGTAAATAGTGAGAAAAGGAGAGTTCACTGCAGTAGCGGTGACGTCATAGGCTTGTAGTCTTATACAAGGGTCTTATCACTAATCAAATTGTATGACGTCATTGTATAGAGATGCCATCTATTGACAATTTTTCAAACTTTTTACACTAATGCTGCCCTCTATGTTAATAACTTTGAACTCTATATTTTTATTTATAAAAATGAACATTCCCAGCCGTGGGGATAGAATCTCAAACCACAGCAGTGGTAGTCCGTTATCTTACCCATTGAGCAATTCAGACTTCGTTGATGGAATGGTTTTATATGGTTTATTATCAAAAGGGATGATTTGAACTTAGAATTTTTTGTAGTGATTTCCAACAGAATATTTATGTTTAAAAATTATAATGTATTTTAAAGTGTATAATATTATGAATTTATTTTTAAAGTAATAGAATTTAATTTCAAATAGAGTATATTTTTTCAGAATTTAAAATTTACACATTAGTTTTTTATTTTAAAAGGAAATGAATTCTCAATCAAATTACAATATTGAGAATTTTAGAATATTGATTAAATTTTATCGGAAAAACAGAATTTATTTTTACAATATGAAGATAAATTATTTTTCGAATACTACTGTGTCAGAATTTTTTAAAAATATTAAGAGAATTTAAAGCAAATGTTAATTGTATTAATTTTAGTTTTGTAAATAAAATTGTTTACAGTGAGAACAAATTGAAAAGTCTTCAAAAATTACATAAAAAAAATCATTTACTTATTATTTTAAGCATTGTACCAAAAAGTTGAGTCAAAAAAAAATAATCATACAGTTTTTAAAAGAATACTTAAATCGACTAACCATTTAGTTTAATGCTTAAGTTTCAGTTATTGCAAAATTAATGTATTTATTTGAAATTTATTGACTTATGTAGAAAAATTTACATTTTAAATGTTGAAAAATTTAAAATGTGCATTCTGATATTTAATAATTTAGCTAAATACCTTAAAACCTAGTATAGTAGCTTAAATGCATTTGTTTAAAAAAGTATTGATTAATCTATTAAAAGAAAGCATAAATGTAAATTGAATATAAACATGTTATGCTTTTATTCGATAATTGCTATAGCAATGTCTATTTACAATAAAATTTTATAGATTATAATATTTTTAAGGTATAAAATGTATTTATTACTATATAATTTTGTTATTAATATACAATATCTAAATATTTTACAATTGAATAACTATACATTACAATATTAGAGTAACTACTTTAAATTATTATTCAAATGAAATATAGTTAAAATGTACGTATTTTACGTTTTGATTCTTGGGGATCTAATATCATGAAATACAAAAATTGAATACATTGAGAAAATTATAAAAAATTGCTTTATGCTTTTCTTCAATGATTTATTGTTTTCTATAGCGAGATTCAATTTTAGTAATGTTTAAAAGAAAAATTCTCGAATATTTTTGAAGGATAAAATTATAACATTTGATGACTCTAACTTTTAATATACGTTTCTAAGCATTTTACAATTGAACAATCATACGTTAAAAATTAGAAATTGTACAAAATTCATATCTATAGTTTTTGGAAAGTTCTTAGTGAAATATACAACTAATTTAGATGAAATTCATAACTATTTGTCAAATTTCACATAAATTATACAGCATGTAAAAATTCGAAGCCCATTGTTAGTACAGCTCATTATTGATCCTATTACAACACTGATTAAACTATTTATAGGAAATATATATAATTTATTGGTTTTCGCGTATTCATTAATAAATTTAATGAATGGAAAAATATTTTAACTAGTCCTATTTTCAGTTAAAAATATATTTTACTAATTGTTGATTTGTGAAAAAAAGTTCATTTTAAGCTTTAAATACTGATTTGCAATCTTGTAAGTAAAAGTTAATTAACTTTTAATAATTTAAGCTTAAAATAAACAAATCTTTAATTAAAAATTAAGTACTATTTATATTCACAAAACACATAAAAATGATACATTTTTGTGATGTCACATTCTACATATAATATTCAATATTTTTTTAATTTATTTACTAAATCAGTGATATAATCTTAAGGAATTTTATAAAATACTCTCTTTACCAGATGTTATTTTTTAAATCGCGTATAATGCAGTTTCATTATAATATCTTAAAAGTACACAAAGTGTTATTTATTTGAATCATTCAGTAATTAAGATATTATTATTTTTTTTACCCTAATTTTACATTCAATGAATGAATTTTTTGTTAGTATATGTGCTTTACTAATCAAAATGTGTTGTAGAAATAATCTACGATTCTTAAACAACGTGAACAAACACAAATATATTAGCAGTTCTTTAAATTTCAAAATTAAAATTTCGTGTAACTTTGAGTTTTCATTCTAATATTAAAATTTTCCTCATCCTGATCTTGGATATTAATAATGGTTCGGAATCCACTTTACGTAAGACCCTCTAATTAGACTTAATATATCAAAAATAACCGATGAGTGTCAAACAAACCAGAATTTTTATAGTCACGCTCATTTCTCTTATGCATGTATTTTAAAACTATATTTGCTTTACTTAACTGAGAATGCTGACTTTTACGTAAATAAATATAACTAGTTTGTAAAAAATTTAATTTGTCGAGTATAAATAAATAAGTTTTTATAATTAATTGCAAAACTATTTTCAACAGCTTTTGAAATTACAGCATAAAACAATTTTCGTATTTCATCATTTGTAAGAAAATCATCAAAATACTTTTGACAAAATAAGAAAATCTGACAAATCGATAAAAAATTTTAGGTTGAAATAAGCTGCCATGTTTATACATAAAAATTCATTGAAATAACATTAGCTTTGAAAAATCGTTTGAAAGTTACAGAGCTGGTAATCTTCCTTTATTGGAAAAGAATCATTGTTTTTCATTGCTAGTATCAAGGCCTATTATTATGATAAAACAGTTAAAATTATTCTTAAAATATTATAAATTTCTTCTAATCAATCCTCAGATATGTATATTATGTCTTAATAATATTTATCTATATCTTTAAATTTTTAACAATCTTTGAAAACAGATGTCTAGTAAAATATTTACGACTTTTTTTTTCAGAGTTCATTTTTCCACTCTCAACCACTGTTATTTGTTGAGTTCTTATATTTAAGCTGTATTTTGTAAACAGATACGTTCTCTTCTTTATTATGTGTTTTATTAGTTTAAAATAATTACAATTAAATAATTTATTTAAATTTATAAATACTACGAGTTTTGATTACCTTCTGGAAAACAATAAGTAACACTAAAGCTTCAGCCGAAGGTTATGTCTACCTGAGATCACCGCATTTTGATGAATATCATTTTTTTACTTATACAAATTTCAATTAACAATAATTTAACAGTAAGTTGTATGGCACACATTGGGCTTCTGTTTTAGTTTGAGAACTTGAATTTCAAAGATATCATATAATATATAAATACTAAATACAAATACGTTATTTATTCAATCATACCTTTCTTTAAATTTCTTATAAATCAAATTTATTTTCTGGAGTAATTATTTTGCGTTTATTATTTAAATATTACGAACATCTTTTAATCATGTGAAATAAAAATTAAATAGAAATAATATATGGATAGAAAGAAAATTATTTTAATCAAATTACTTATCTGATGAAACATTTTTTATTTTTTTTTATATTATTATGCATCTAATATATCTTTTTTACATTTGAAGAATAACTACATGATGTGAATAAAGTGTAATAATTTCAATGAAATACAAAACAATAACTATTTATAAGAAAAAGCACATATTCCTTTTCTAACTTCAATTTCAAAATATTCTTGAAAGTTGTGTTTATATCTAAAATCAATTTTAAAAACAAAATATGTTTTGATCTCTCCAAACCACAAAAGTGTGCTTTTATGTGAACTCCTTTGCCTCGAGTGAAATCTACTTATTCTGTTACGACTTTTTCTGAAAACATTTCACTGTAAAAAATCACTCTAAGCTATTTAGATCCATCCTCTGATATATCTAACATATCCAAACTATTTTCTTTTATATATTAACTACGTAAAATATTGTTATAGATTCATGTTTTCAAGAAAAGATACGCTTAGATGAAATATATTTCATATTTTTTTGAGTTTCAAACTCAAAAATATATGAATTATATTATAAAAATATGATGTGTGGAATATAAAATAGAAATTTTGTTATCATAAATCCTTTTAATTTATAAAAATTTAATGACAAATTAAATAATGTATTCTAATTTTTCTAACATACTATCATTTCTATTTTTTACTGTTTTACAGCTTAATGTAAATATTTCAAATTGATAATTACTTAAGATAATGGTTTATTTTGCAAATGAATATGGATACCTAAAAATAATTGAATACAAGTAAAGTAATCAGTTTTGAATTGCATTTATTAAAATCATGAGTATCCTCTAGCCCTATGATTTTTCTTTAAGAATTACCTGTTCGTTTATGTGTGTGTGTGTGTAGTTTTAATATTTTCCTCCTTAAGACATAAATAAAAAAAGAAATATGAATTTGAAATAAATCTTAATTAAATATTGTTTTTGAATTTGTATTTCAGTTTAATTCTTCTATTCTTTAAAAAATTTTAATTGAATAATTCTTTAAAGCATTTTTAATCTTATTGCATTTCATTTATATTAAGAATACTACAGTATAAAAAACTCATAAAATCACACCATAAATCTCAAGCTAATCACAAATCAAATAATCTGTCTAATTATACGAACGCAATAGATATATTGAATTTTAAATGAACATTACAAAAATAGAAAGAGTTTCATAGATTAACGACGTTTAATAATTAACATAAAAGAAACTTGTAGTTTTCGATTTAAAATCCTACAGGGTAATTATCTATGTATTTAACAATAATGAAAAATATGATAATATAATAGCTTAAAATAATTTTTGAATGAAAAACAGTTATTTTTGTAATCGTCATAATTCTTCTTTCTAGAATAGGTAATGTCTTCCTATAATAGATTCCCCAAACCACATAACTAGTTGCTATCATTTTCCAAACAATATTATAGAAATTTATCTTTATATAAAGAATGTTAGAAAATTTCTCAGACATATCAATATACCTCAATACTGCTCTTTATATTATTTAAAATTTGTGAAAAATATCATTATTTTTAAATATTAATTAAATTATAGTTTAACTCGATTTCTAGTTTATCAATTTAATTTGTTTTCATAAAATATTCTGAAACAACATTCTTATTCTTAGCTTATTTTATTGACTTTTGAAATGTATTAAAAAGCTATATGCAAATGAATTAATTAACTGTTTTAAATTAACACATGATTTCCCACTACCTGTTCCCGTATATGTTAAATTGCGGAAACATCAATTCAAATATGTTTATAAATATGTATGTGAGATGATGGAATTTTAAATGGCTCTTATATAATGTATTACACAAGGAATTATGAAAAAATATTAAGTATCCGAATAACAGTCTTTATATATGCTGTGAAAAATAAAATATATTAAGACACTTGGAGATTGAAGTTAAATATATATACACACACCTAATTTCGATGGCGAGCTTGCTGCTGTAGCTCATTCATTTGCCAAATTAAAAAATATCCATAATCAAAAATGTTTTCCCTCTTGATTCACAGGATTTTATTCTTTGGCTGATTAATCTAAATTATAATAACTATGCACTAGTCCACTCTTGAAGAATGAAGTTACAAGAACTCATTGAAATCAAGGACCGCGTTGCTCTTCAATGGATCCTGAGCCATTGAGATATTTTTAGAAATGAGCAGTCAGACAAACTCTCGAAAGCTGGTTCTCTTATAATCCAGCCAAATCTCCCTTTGCCTTCGCGTAACATCGAAAGTGCAATCCTCAGTAAAACAAAGTATGATAGAGTTTCTCTTTATACTCTGATGCGGCTATGGACAGGCAAAGGAAAACTCTACTTGATGGGAACAATAAAATCCCTGGCTCCTCACCACGAGCTGTTGGTATCTGTTATTTCCGGGTGACAACTAAACATGACTATCTGCAAAAGCATCTTCATCGAATAGGTGTAATAGACTCTGCTCGTTGTCCATTGTGCAGTCATGATGATATGGATGCTGCTCACCTCAAGAACTGCCCTGAAGTTTTAAAGTTTATGACTAACAACTCTTTTGAGGCTACTAAAGGACTTTATTTTTGTTTTCATACTTCTTCATCTTTTTATAGGGCTGCTCGTCGATTAATGGCAGAGATACCGAGGACGGGTGTAGGATAAATAAAAAGTTATATATAGGCAACTTATATTAATCATTTAATTAAAGTATTTCAATGACGAAATAAATAAATAATAAAAGTTGAATTTCTCAGACACATTTATGGTTTTAATTTTAATGATAAATTTTGTGTATGATCGAGAATGGATCGCATTTAATGACACTTCAAATGAGAATACAAATTAATGAATAATAAAATCCTCTCAATTTAAATGAGAATGATTATAAAATTTGCAAGCACATATTTCCGGTGGATATGGCATTAAAGGATAAATTTAATTACTTTTTAAATTCAGAAGAAAGGTAAATAATGGTTTTACATCTTTTTAACAAAAATAAAATACGTCTTCGTACCATGTAATGTACCCCTGTACTAAACATAGAAATTATATGTTATATATTAGTATAAAAAGTATATATTTCCTAACTCTAGAAAGTACAAATAAATACACATATTGCGAAAATTAGTTCAGAGTATACTATTCACTAAATTTATTTAAAATTCAATAATATTTTTCGTCTAAGGTCCATGTATCTATGGTTCACTGTCACTTAATAAATATCTTACTTTCACATAACTACAACTTATTTACTCTCATTTAAACATAAAATCATCATTACAATTTGTCGATAGTCTACAATTTAAATCAGTAAAATAATCTTGTACATTTAATTATCCAGTGATAGCTAAATAACAAATTAAAACTAATTAAAAACTAAGTAAAATTTTTACATTTTAACTGCTATAAATATCTTGCTAAATAGCATATTTTCTTATATTAGATTTATTTAGTTTTGATTAGCATCTAAGGCAAAAATATATTTGAGTAAATATTTCTTAATAAGTAAAATTCAACAAATACTGATGCTTAAAAATTAATAATTATATTATTGTTAAATTTAAATTCCTCGATATATGAATTGTAATAAATAAATAATGTAGATCAGTGTATCTACGTTTCCAAATTCTTTGTTTTAAGACTTCAAAATTTAAAAAAAAATTAAAAATATTAAAAGTAGCAAAAACGCAACATATAGAAATAAATTTTTATTCTAATGGGACTTATGTAATTCTTTCAGTAAATTGCATTAAAAAATTAAATTATTCCTTCTTTTCTACTTTAAATTAACGTTTTAAATGCTAAGTCAATTTCTGCGTAGTAAAAGTATTTTATGTATAATATATACTTTTACATATAATTATATAAATAATTTTAAAAAATAGCCTGTAAAATTATTTCAATTCTACAAAATGAACCTATATGTACTTTAGAAAAATATATTTAATTCATAATTTATGTAAAATAAAATTTTTATGTGAAATAGTTTATTCGTTTTTCTGCACACACTGTTTAGAATCAATCAAATAACTTATCATTAGAAAATGATTTTTTGACAAGTATTATATATTATATGTAAACATTTGAATCGAATTTATTGTTTTAATTACAATTCAGATGAATTATTTACTCAGAGTTTTCAATCAGAATAAATAATTTATTATGTCTATTTCACTCTTGCCTTGAAAATCATTTCTGTTTACTTTTAATAAGCTTTTTTCCTTAAATATATGCATATATATATTTAAGGAAACATATACATACACACACACACATATATATATATATATATGTATGTATATATATATATATATGTATGTATGTATATATATATATATATATATATATATATATATATATATATATATATATATATATATATATATATATATATATATATATATATATGTATATCTATATATATATCTATGTAATATATATATATATATATATATGTATGTATATATATATATATATGTATGTATGTATGTATGTATGTATGTATGTATGTATGTGTGTGTATAACAAAATGCAGAAGTATGAAAGAATATAATTATTTTATCATCAGAATATTTGAAAAATAATCTTCAATGTTTTACTTAAAATGATCCAATACTTTTATTTTATTAAACTTTCTTTCATATTACTTTTACATAAATATTAAAAGAACATGAAACTTGTTCTTGAAAAAAAAATGAATTTATTTGCAGCTTATGAAACTACAAATTCAAATGTAAATTATCACGAAAACTGGTTAATTGAACGTTTATTTAAATATATTTTATTTATAATATGATTAAAAGAATAATGAAGCAAATGGTATCATTGTGACGTTAAAATTATTTGTTGAAAGCTATATATAGGAACATTTATACTACAGATTTATCATTCGGTTATAATTTGATGAAAGATGTAAGGTTAATCTCTATAAATGATTATAATAAATAAAGTAATAAATAAACCTTATTGTATAACATTTTGTTTAAGAAATCTCGAGTTTAATTTCAGAAAAGTAGTTTAAGCATCTGAAAAGAATTACTTAAAAAGATTAGAAATGAAATAATTTATTTCATTTCTATTCCCCTCTTTTTGAAATAAACGAATGTGTTAGAAAAATCTATTTTATTAAAATCATTCTCAACCAGACTTAATTAAATTAGAAAACTTGAAAGCTTATTATCTGTCAAAAATCTATGCATCAAAAATTAGAATTCTCTTAGGCTCACATGTTAAAAAAATATTCGATTCTTAATATAATTCTTATAAATATTTGTTAAATTTAAAAAAAATATCTTTTGTTAGAAATATACATATTATGAATATGAAAAATAATAACTATATTATTTAAAAATCTGGCGATATTTATTAAGTCACAAATTACAGTATTAGCTTAGAAAATATAAATGATTCATTTGATTAGCAATAAATTTGTTATATTTTAACCGCGTAATTAACTGTTGGACTTTAAAATTTTGATCTTTGAAGGAAGTGATTTATTCTTATAAATAAATATTGTAGAGAAAAATATACATTTCTATTAAGAAATTTATATTAAATAAATAGTGGTTACAGAAGTAAAAGAAAAATTGAATAATTTACTAAATTATTTTCTTCCAAATATCATAACATATTAACATAATTGGTTTTTAATATGCTGTAATAATTAAGTGTAAAAAGGAAGAAAGCACATTTATTACAAAATAATTTAACAATTATAGTATATGACCACCATTTACATATTTATGTGCAGAAGGTTCATTTATACTTTAATGCAACAAAGGTAATGTGCTAAGCACTTTCTTGCTCAAATCGTGATGTACTTTTGCATTAAATACTTATTTTTAAAGCATATATATTTCATGTAATACATTCCATTATCCATTACCTTACCTTACAGGTAAAATACTAAAAACAACTGTCTAAAGTACTAACATATTTCAAGGTTCCTTAAAAAATTTAATTTTTTTTTTAAGAAAAACAAGGTTAAATTGTGAATACCTCAAAATATCTGCAAACATAATTTTGTTTTCATCTATGAAAATATAAACCCTTTAACCGTCAAGTTATTTTGATGTGATTTGGATTAAAAATTATCACTTTCAACAAAAGAACTTCTACCATCTAACCTTTCAAATCTTCAGTAAAGTACTGCCATCTATTGAACTAAAAGCACATTAACTTTTCCCGAGATATAGTCGCCTTTGACATGGAGATGAAGCTGAAATTAACGTCTCCTTATATATATTCTGGTGTAACAATACAATACACAGTCAAAAAAAAAATTACACCGAGTAATATTCGTCCGTGACATTTTTCGAACACCAATACTGGTCAGAGATTATCTTGGGCATGACAGCTTTAAATTTGATACGAATAATAATTAAAAAATACATAATTTTGTTTCACTTCAATGCTCCATACAACTTTACGATTTTTCATTTTCATAATATGTAGCAGTATAGAAACATATATAAATGTTAAAAGTAAGAATCATTGTTAATCTAAGCATTTAGTAATGTTTGAATGTTTATAATTTCTTAACATTCTGTTAAGTATGATACTAGTTATAAATTAAACATTTTTGCAATTCAAAAATTTATCTTCCTTAACAGGATGTAATATATAAATAATTTTCGTTGGAAACAACAATCCCTCATAAATTTTTTAAATTCCAATGGCAATTTTTCCATATTTAAAACTATTTTTCTTGTTTTCGTTTTGGTGAATTGGTTGATTAAAATTTATAGTATACTTACTGTTGAAGCCCTTTGCAAATGATGGCTGCATGATAGAAAAATCGTATTTGTTAACATTAAATCCAAAATTACTTTAATGTAAATATTTTTTTTTTGAAAATATAAACAAAAATTTGAAGAATTTCATAATCTTCCAATTAATAAATGCAGACATAACATAAAATGTTTCTTGAGATTTTTTCTAAAGACAGAGAAAATTCTTTCCCATAGAAAGATATATCGCTATGATTAATCTGGTTATAAATTCTTGCTTCTTTAAAAATAAATACTAATTGTGAGAACTATTTTTCTCGTGCATTTGCTTAACATTTGGTTTCTGTATTAACGAAATTTTATGCAAACAAACACAATCCTCATATACCAAAATGCACAGTTATAACTCATTAAAGAGAAAACATGTTTCATAAAGAACCGAAATGTTCCCATATACCAATAACAAAGACTTAATATGTTTCAGAATAATTTCAAAAGGAAAAAGGTTGATAAATATTTAAATATACAAAAATGTCCCAAATAAAAAACAAATAAATAATATTTGTTTAAATTTTATTGAAAAACTTCATTTATAAGAAAACATTGTAAAAGGAACTAAGGAGTAAATTAAATTAGATGAGCACTCTAAGCTTTTGTATTGCATTTTTTTCCGTAATCGAATTAAATATTTTATGTCATTCCTAATATTCTTAGATGGTTTCAAAATGCATAGGAAGGTATTTCTCTAAAATAATCCAAATGTTTTTAACGATTTTTTAAGTATGCAATTATGCAAAGAATAATTTTGTTGTTCTTTGGAAAATTGCTTATTTAATTTTTTTTTATAAATTTTATAACAATAATTATTAAGATATGTATATATATATATATATATATATATATATATATATATATATATATATATATATATATATATATATATATATATATATATATATATATATATATATATATATATATATATATATATATATATATATATATATATATATATATATCTTAATAATTATTGTTATAAAATTTATAAAAAAAAATTTATGCATAAAAAAATTATGTATATATACATATATATATACATATAAATATATATATATATGTGTGTGATATATATGTGTGTGTGTATATATATATACATATATATTCTTTGATAATTTATTCTTTGAAGGAGTGAAACTGTAAATGTGGGATGATATTATGATATTTTAAGAAAACTAAGGTGTATAGTTCAAATCAAACGGAGAGGAATTCCGAGTAAAGGAATTCTGTTGCTCCACGACAATGCTTAGACCCCCATGCTGCTTGTGATACTAAAACGATGATTCCACATATTTGAGCGAGGAGTTCGTTCAACCGTCATATAGTCCAGATTTAACTCCTTCCGATAAAAACTTGTTTTTGCACCTGAGGCATGAGCTCGGCGGCAAGTGCATTGAAACCGACAGGGATGTGATAAATTCTATGTAGTCATGGTTATTATCATTGATGGAAAATTTCTACAAAGAAAATCTGTTAACTCGCTACGAAAATTATATATATATATATATATATATATATATATATATAAATATATATATATATATATATATATATATATATATATATATATATATATATATATATATATATATATATATATATATATATATATATATATAATTTTCACATGTATCTTTACATGATGATCATCGTTGATATTAGAAAGCCGACTACCCCGAATCTCATTGGGAACATTTGTATGACATTCATTAAACATTCTATCCCACTTTCTCATCATTCCATCACTGCTCGTTCTTCGAAATAATTATCTTTAATTTTCCAATAGATTTTACAGGTTTCACACTCCGTGTATTTAAAAATCCATTTACAACTCGAATCTCACATTAATAATTGTCGTAACATTATAAATGTATAGAGAAATCTGAAACTACAATGTAGAACAACCTATTGTTGTTGTTGCAAGCCCCCGAGGTCAGCAGCGCTAGACCAGGTCCATGAGCACATACACCTTTAAAACGTCCAGCACCATAAGTCGATTCTACATCAGATCTCTCCCGAAGAAACCAAGGCATAGAAAAGCATTTTCAAGAGAGACTTGTTCATTTAAACACTGGGAGCAAATTTTGAATTTCTTCATATCCTCGACGAATTTCAAGTTACTAAAATGGCCACTTCTGAAATGGGTAATAGCCGTTTGTTCTCGTATATTAAGACTAGTAGCCAAAGAAACACATGGTAACGCGCAGCCGTACCAATGATGCTCTGAAGGGACAGTTCATGTGTTTTTATTCTCATGTTTAATCTTTGCATGAATCTCCTGAAATGTGAGAAATGCCAACGACATACCGTTCTCAGACACACCAGGTTTGGCCAAAATGTCCTTGATCTCATTCCCCTCGAGATCCGTGAGGGAAGGAATTCACTGTAGAACAACCTAAATAGTTTCAAAAAAGAGCCACTGAGTAATATAGATTAATGTGCAGGACACCGACTGCAAGATTGCTGTAGAGGTAAACTGAAATGATCAATACTGTCCTAATAAATCTGGTATTATGCCTAATTATAAAATTTTATTTCCTTTTTTTATCAAAATTATATATTTAACTATAAACTAAATGATGTTAATAAAAATACTTAATGCCCTATTTTAAGAATTCCATCCTATTCGAACAATAGCATGGCTGATAGCATATTTATTTGAAGTAAAGTTCACTAAAAGTTAATAATACCAATTAACATTATTAAACTAAATATAAACATGTAAAAAAATTGACTACAGAATTCTTATTTCACTTAATGCGCAGGAAAATTTTACATGATTAAAATTAAAAAAATTTTATGATAATGTCGATGTTAACCATTGTGTTTCAAAGAACATAAAATGACATATTAAAATGAATAATTTATCAGATTAATGATCTTATTATTTCCTTAACAGTTTTTTTTTCAAAATAATTAATTAACTGTTTTTGATCTGTAATAATTATAAAATACGTTTCACATTTTCTCTTAGTTAGATATTTTTCCTAATTAAGAATGTTATTTAAAGTCCAGATATATTTCATTTAAATGACATTTATTAATTACTAAGCATGTTACGTAATTTTTGGTGATTTTAATTTTTTTACAGATTATTGAATTATCTTCTATTGTATTTTTGTAAATGCAAAATAATTCAGTTAGAAATTAATGAACCTAATCGTATGGTCTCTTACCAAAGATAATTATAAAAAAATGTTAATTGAAAAGGTACATTTTTCACATTTAATTCATTTTCTGAATTTTTATGTTTTAAAATTTAAATTTTCAATCATACGTTCCTCTCCACTTTATATATCCCTTTTACACTCCCCTCCTATAAGTGATATGGTATTGATTACATTATTGTGGATCATTAAATTTTATTTTGTTAAATAAAATTTAAAATTACTACAAAAACGTTTAAAAGACATTGCATATTTTATTTATTTATCTTCTAATTGAATGATAGTAAAAATTATCACACATAAATTAAATTTTTAATTTTTATTAAGAATCATTTTGGTATGTGTTAATTATATAACATATAATGAAGAAACTAAAAATGATTAACAGTTGCTTACATAGATTCAAGCTGCAGAATTAAAACAATTTTAATATTGGTATTTATAAATACTTAAAAATGATAAATCATTTATAGCCAATTTTATTTTTTATCCAAACGAAACACATGAAAATTAAGGAAGTTTTGACGAGGTTTCAATCTTTCATTATTGTTTCAAATATAATGTTACGCAGGCTCTATTGACAATCTCATAATGAATAACAAAATTACAAAGTTTGTCTTCAATAATATTGTGGCAATTTTTATCGTTTTAAGATGTTTAAAATTGTTAAAGATGTTAAAATTTGTCAAAATAATAAATTTCTTTTTCCAAAGAAATTAGTAAATTGATAACATTAATTTCTGGTATTTATCGAAAGCTTTAAGCTTCTGATTTATCACAACTTACACCAGGAAAATAAAGAAAACCGATATCTTTAAAATAATGTCCCCGCAGGCATGAAAGAAATATTGTAACAATATTTTTAATTCATAAATAACATATAAAGGAGAAAATAATTGAATTAGTTTTATACTTTGTTCAGATGATTTAACGCTTTAAAATGTAATTATTCATTTGTAAGAGTTATTCCAATTTTTAAAAGTTGGGTTTATAGTATTATTTTCATTATGAT
The DNA here is from genome assembly GCA_030067965.1 of Latrodectus elegans. Classification (NCBI taxonomy): domain Eukaryota; kingdom Metazoa; phylum Arthropoda; class Arachnida; order Araneae; family Theridiidae; genus Latrodectus; species Latrodectus elegans. The sequence goes on from CM057818.1 coordinate 6,483,223, forward strand.
CCAATTACAAAATTTAAGAACCTGATTTCAATTTACTATCGTAATTCAAATTATATTTTGCTTCTAATTCAATAATTCTGTATCAATTATTTCAAATGTTTTACAGTTTAAGATATTAAGGATAGAATCTTGATTTTGTACCTTTTGTTGTTATTAAAGAAGAACACTGATGGAATAAAGATTAATTTGCTGAGATTAAATCCGGTTATCTTAAATCCTTACGTGTCATTACTTGACCAAAATAGCTTTAATTGAATTAATCGTTAATTAGTTTCTTTCAAATAATTAGATCTTAAATTTAATTATAGCTGAATAAAAGAAATAAATATCTTCGATTATGATTTTTTATTTATATTATTGATTAAATAACTTTTTAAATATGAATTTAATTTTTAATTAAAGTTTTAATTAGAGATCTTCACTGATTTAATACCCAATTTTGATAGTTTTTGTAGTTAATTTCATTTTGCGTAATTTATTCTATTGAGTTTCCTTATTAGTATTCAAGATTTTGAAAAGGCATTAAATCTATATGTATTTTTATTTTTCCTTCAACAAAATTAATTTAGTTCCATAGGGTTTTCTTTATGAAAAGAATATTAATTTTGAAGAAGATATTTTCCTTTAAAAGTTTACTATATTTCTTTCAGAATGAAAAATTTAGAAGAAGTGCTTCTCATAATATTTGTACAATTATAATACCAATAAAAATTTTATAAAATTATTTCTCCATTCAAATTTGATTTATATTTAAAAGTTTAATTTTAATTTCCTATTAATAAGCGTTTTTAAAAAAGACTTTATAAAATTAGTTTCTTTTTGAAAAATACGGCAAAGTAAGTGAAAGTAATGTCTATTACTTGAGGGAAATTTCGTTTCTCAAAATATGGTTCATTTGTTCAAAAATCAGTTAATTTTAATGGTTTGATTTATATATATATTTTGAAAAAAACGCTTTCTTGTTTCCATTTTCTTTTATAATTTGTTCATTTATCCATGATACCATTTGTACTGTAATTGTATAATTTAGTTAATTTATATATATTTTAAATTATTATTTTTAAATTTTTACTTTTAAATGGAAATATATACATTTTGTTTTAACTGAAAAATTATTGACTCTAAATAAGAAATAAAACACTATTATCTGTTTTAAATATTGTACTGTCTAAAATTAATTGCTTTAAATATAATTTTTCTAGTATTTCTCACTGCCTAAAAATGTCAGTAAAAATAATTATAGGATAATTGAGAAAACTTTGCACTTTCTTAACTTATAGGATTTATTTAGCTGTATATAAAAAAGATCAACAGGTGTAGACATGGATTATAATATAAAAAATAAAACAGCCAAAATGACCACGGCTCTCAATAAGTATTTGGATTACCTAGTGTTAATAATTATTTAAATAAGAAAACTTCATTACTCACGAGTGAAGGAAAATGGCAAACTCTGAAAGTTGTCCTGGAAGATATCTTGTTATTGGTTTGGATAGAGATGTTCAGACTACACTTTCCCATTTCTTCAGTGACGACCTGAAGCGACTTACTTTTGGGAGGAGTCTCAAAATATATCCAAATTTACCTAAACACCAAAATGAACAGGCATCACTGGCACATATTTTTGAGGGCCACTGGTTATCCTAAACACCAAAATGAACCGACATCACTGGCACATATTTTTGAGTGCCACTGGTTGTCCTGAACACCAAAATGAACCGGCATCACTGGTACATATTTTTGAGTGCCACTGGTTATCCTCAACACCAAAATGTACCAGAATCACTCGCACATGTTTTTCAGATCAATGGTTGTCTATTGAGGATTGATGTAAGACTCCTTTGCTTGTTTATGAATTTCTGAGGTAGGGCGGAAACGTGGACTTTGTCTAGTATACTTTTAGACATGGAGATTGGTAACAACAACAAAAGAAGTAAAAACTTTCATAAAAAGATTGTTTACGGCTTAGTTTCTATTCATTGATGCCATATGTTAATGGTAAACATCGTCTACAAAGGTTTTACAATCGAAAATCATGCTTGATTGAAAACCAAAAGATAATTTTACATCAAACGAATAGAAATTCACTCAAAATAAATGGTTGGCATTTGAAGGACATCTAGCTAAAGTAAATAATCCTATTAGTTTCAATTATCAATATTGTATCAGAATTATATCACTATTACAGTATTAAACTTTTAACAACAAAATTATAAATTTTATTTTAGTCGTAATCACTCTCGATATTTCAATCTATATAAACCTTAAGAGAAAAATTTAATAAATAAGCGCTTCTTTGTAAGACAAAGCTATAAAATACTGAATAGTATATATTCTTCTTTTCAAGACAAATATATTCAAATAAAATAAATAGATTTCGGAAGAATATTAAAATCAAAAATTATTTCCATGAATGACTTTAATATTGGATAAAAAGTCAGACTTTCCACATAAATTAGAATTACAAATAATACAGAATAATGTTCATAACTCTGCAAATTATAAAAATGCCTTTAAAAGTTATCTTTATTTGAAATATTTTTAATAAAGATGAAAATTCAGTGAAACACATTTTTATTTCTCATAAAGGAAAGTAGTTTTAAGTATAATAAGATTCTCGCATTCTGGGGCTTCCGAAAATATCTTCTGTTTTATAAAAGATGACACGATACACAAAATATTAAGATTTAATTTAAAAACATTTAGAGCTCGATTCAATGTGTTTATATATATATATATATATATATATATATATATATATATATATATATATATATATATATATATATATATATTAAAAATTTTAATGCTTAGTAATCCCGAGCATCTTATTGGAAATTAACTTCCAAGTGAATCTTATAATGAACATTTTTAACATTGGAATTAACGATTCTAATTCTATTTCAAAATTATAATTTAGTCAAAATATTGGAATCTACTTATTAAGTTTAAGATAAAATATAATGTCGCACACACAAAATATTACCTTTATCGTAATACTTTGGCGTATATTATTTTTTATCAATATACTGTGTGTGTTGTGTGTGTGTGTGTGTGTGTGTGTGTGTGTGTGTGTGTGTGTGTGTGTGTATGTGTGTGTGTGTGTGTGTGTGTGTGTGTGTGTGTGTGTGTGTGTGTGTGTGTGTGTGTGTGTGTGTGTGTGTGTGTGTGTGTGTGTGTGTGTGTGTGTGTGTGTGTGTGTGTGTGTGTGTGAGAGAGAGAGAGAGAGGAACTATTTAATTTGCTAACACTTCATAAGAAGTTAACTTATAATTTTTTTCCTCATCGAAAAATAAATATGTATTTTAAGTCACATTTAATTTATAACTATCAATGTTATTCAAGTTTTAATATAATATTATAAATAAAATTGTAAACTTTGTTATAAAAGAAGGAGAAAATTAGAAATATTCTATTATCTACACCAAATTAGTTAAGAGCCCAATGTAATAAGCAGTGTCAGATACAACTTGCAAAAGAAGTTTAGTTGTGACAAATTCATTTAAAAAATCTTAATATATCCCTTCATAGAACCTAGAAGAGAACAACATGCATTTTTTATAGTAAGGTTTAATAGGCAAGCTACTATTTCTCCTCCTTTTCACTAAAAAAACATTTTGTGAGTGACCCACTTATTTCTTTAAACAAGACAATCAGCTAAGAATTATGCTGAAGTCATATAAATTATTATAGTCATATATTTATGAATCTACTGATATCCTATTGATTAGTTTCAGGTGAATTAAAACATTGGTATTATGAAAGAAATAGAGACCAATCAACTACCCTTCATTATCCAAAATTTCGACCAAAAGTCTTAAAAAGTATTATTAATTGGTAATATTTCAGACCACGCAAAAGTTTATAGATTTCAGAATAGCATTGCGACCTGTGTAGCATTTAAAAATGACATTTTTCATCCCTATATTCATTTTTAAGATCTGAAGTTGTCCTTGATAGACAATGATGCATGGACAAGTAGACCACATAAACTAATGAATATTTAGATGTAAAGCGCAGATTCTGCCAAACGGAATTTCCAGCCGATCTCCTAAGCTCATCACTTTGGAATATATTTAACGTCATCAGAAAAAGGCAAATTGCAACACTAGAAACGGACCATATTCAACTCACACAGAGAGATAGTTTTTAACTCCTAATCAACGTAAAACTAATGTTACTAATTGTTTATAACAGCTTACCCTTTGCTCGTAATATATATATATATATATATATATATATATATATATATATATATATATATATATATATATATATATATATATATATATATATATATATATATATATATATATATATATTTTATCCACTTAATACCAAGAGAAATTTACATTTATAAATGGAATCATTCTAGACTAAGCAATTGATGCAATTCTGATTATTAATTTCTTTTGTGTCATTTACAATATAATAATAATGACTGTTTTGGGTTGTCTCCTATCGTTAATGGCTTCTCCACTCTCCCGTGTCGATGATACTCTTTTCTGATTCAGTTCTCGTCCTCTACTCGTCATCTGCTTTCAATTTTCATCCGCTGATATTTCAACATCTTGCTTGACTTATTGCGGCGTTGCTCAATTTCTTGGCTTACTGCTCATCATCTCGTTTGTTTCTGATGTGATTTCTCTTTTTCCTTCGCTATCTCTCATCAAAATTTGTTCTTTCTTCTTCGTAATTTCTTCTTTTTTATCCTCATCTTTTGTCGGACGTCTTATGATTCCATTCCGGAAAGTCGAGACTGGCCTTCGATTGGACAGGGCAGTCGTACTATGTTCATGACTTAGATCTTTCAGATTCTCTCAATCTGCTCAATGAGAATCCAATCTACAATCGTGGACTCATTTTTTTCTATGTCTCCTACTTTTTTAGATGCCGTTTTCAATTCTTCACAATTCTCATATTGTCTCCTTCTCTTTACACCATTGATTCTCTAAAAATCTATAGTAACTCCTATACTTCAGTGGGATAGGCCAGAAATCTTCCCTCCTCAATCCCAACTAGTCAGATTCACATGAAAAAGATATAAAACACACACGTCCTTGAAATTTACTCACCACCACCCATCCATTCCAAAAGATATTTTTTTTCTTTTATTACACTCGTTTCATTGTCCCACCTTTTATTACATCCCTTCCTTTATTTTCCAACAATATTGTTTGAAAGGAAAAGAAAAAAAAGCAAGTCCATATTAGCCTATTGTTTTGGTCAACAGCCTTCCAGCCAGAAGTGCGTGGTTCGGGTCTTAATGCCACCAAAGACCTACCGAGTTAACGTGTTCGTTAAATCTGTGGAATTGAAAGTCCTATGGTCGGTCGTTGAGCAGATACCATGGATACAATGGTCTGGAGAAAATTTCGTCCCCCTCCAAATCAATTTGAAAACTGAGGAAGTGGATCGTCTGATGGTGGCTTCTATCGGAGAATTTAATGAGCAAAGAGGTACTTTCACCTTCGTGGTGCTCTGATTAAAACTAAATACGCTCTCTATTAACTTAAATTCGCATAGCCAAGGCATAGCGAGCTTGACTTGTCCAAATGTCATAAGTAACAAAAACAACAACAGAAGAAATGCAACTGAACAATAACAATATAAGCATCTGTTTTATCAGGGTTTGTTTTTTTCGTTTTACACTACGACATCTAAGTCCAGAATGTTGAAATTGTATAACACAATTTCATACTAGTCGACTTTTCTCTTTCATCGTCCATCTTAATTAATATAAGCCGAATGGGATAATCCGACTTATTCTCTCTAACAAAGATACACTCACCAAGGCTAACCAGTTGAAGGGAAATGTATAATTCCTAAACTTCGGTAGATGAAAAGTACCTATCTTCTTATTGTACTGATACCCCATACTAACTCGCTCTTCACATACAAAAGTAGTATATTTTCTGGAAAAAAAAATACATTTTCTTGAATGAGTGGAACCCTTAGAAACCGTTTTAATTCTTTCATAAAATCCTAACAAAATTCTTGTGAATGTAATAGATGATTAATACAGAATTTTAATTTATTTTTTCAGATACTTCAACATTATTTCATATTTTTATCTAAAATAAGAGTATTATCTTATATACATATTTTTATGTAAAATACCTATTTATCAGTTATAATAATTACGCTTTAACGCATATTTATTATAACTGATAAATAGATATTTTATTTATATAAATTTATTTCCAAAGTGGATTTAAAGGGGATATATTCAGTACCTCTTATGCTAATTGACTAAATCTAAACATGACAAATTTTTTGAACAGAAAGAACTATCTAACTTAAATTCATGAATGCTTATGTAAACTTATTAATTTTAAATTCCTAAAAAATGAGAATCTATATAGATTAATATAAAATATAAACTTATCATTTTATGTGTATAGATGTTTCATCTTATAAAATATTGCATATTAACAATTAATGAATAGGATTGTTAATGAATAGGATTGTTTTCCTATAAACAATTAATGAATAGAATATTGCGAAAAAAATCTATGGGAATTTTATATTTTCTTTGAAATTAGAATTTAAAACATTTTAATTTTGAATAATTTTAAGAAGTATATTTTTCAATATTCAATATTTATTAAAATGAAACTTCATTATATTACAATTTTTTTGTTAATATAAAATAATTTAAAATCATCTTTGTGGATACATTTGAAATAAATTATTTTTCAATTATCTTAGTAATTTGTCCAATTTTAAAAGTTTGTTTATTTTTATGGGCATCATGACAAATATCTTAAAACTTTAATTTGGACATATAATATTTCAAAAACTCTCTTACCTTTTTTTTTTCTGTATTTCTTAATAGAAAATGTTTATCGTATTTTCATCAACAGAAAATAATTCCAGGGAAAAGTGATTAAAAACGTTATTAAATAATTTTCTTTTTTGCCGAATCATTCTACTAAAAAGATAAATTAATTTAAAAGATGTTGCATTTTTCAAATGAAATTTTCCTGCCTGACTTTCTATAAATTTGATTAATTTTTTCCAGACATTTTTTTTATTCTTGCAAAACTTCTTGATTAATTAAATAATATTCCTTTAAGTTTCTAATTTTCATTAGAAATAAGAATTTATTTTATAAATATTGTACTTAAAAATTAAACTCTTAACCCATTTTAATGAACTATATAATGAAATATTTGTTGATTACGTTTTCTGGAAAATGATGGCAGATTTTGGTTACTGACATAAACCTAATTAAAGGTATTCGAATTCACTTTAATTTAAACTTTAAAAGGAAAATACATTATTTTAGCTACAAAGTATTTAAATTAAAATATTGTAATTATTTTTAGTATTTATTATCCTGAATAAAAGTATTTAGTTTCATAGATTAAACATTAACTTACGTTTTAATTTTCAGCATTAATTAATTTCATGATCAAAATTTTGAAATCAGAACTTAGTAATTATGTTTTATCTATGATAATATTTCAGTTTAAAGTATATTGAAAATATTAATTTGAAGGTGTCCTTGGTTCTAATAATAATTAAATATTCAATTATTTAGTGAATATAATTTTATGTAAATGTTATATAACAATTTTAAATATAAAATATGATGAGTTTGCTTAAATTATAATTAGAGATGTAATACATGCATATGAGTTATTCATTCTTAATTGCTGTTGCAGATATTTAAACTGTTTTAACGCCTAAGGAATTTTGTAAGAAATAAAAAATCGTATCAAAAGTTAGAACTTACTATCAATAGTAGATTAATGATAGTATGAGTCAAATTGCCAAAAGCAAACTTAATGTAAATATATAACGATTTTAATGTTAAAATAAAATTACTCGAAACATTTTAGTTGTTGTAAGCAGGAAATTAGATTTCTGTCATTAAACAATATATGTGAAAAATTAATTACTAACTCCAAAATGTAGATAATCATTGCATTTTTGTGATGCAATACGTAGATTAGCGTATAAAAAAATCATACAGTTACAAAGAATTGTAACTAAGTCGTCTTATTTATTAATTGTCTTCGCCTTATAATTAATTTTGAGATATTTATGATGTTTTTCATAATGATAATTGATTATAAAATAATTTATAAGTCATTTCATTAGAATGTGCAACGTATATTATAATTTATATTTTTAATTAACAGAGCTGTAAGTGAGATTTATTTAAAATTTAACAGAATTATATTTTTACTATCATTTTAGCCTTAGAATGATATCTTTCCTTAAAATAGTGAAACATAACACCATGCAATAAGGAAAAATGTAAAAAATAATTAACATTATATGAAATTAATATATTTATACTGAGCTGCTTACTTAACTTTAAAAAAATTCAAATTTTCTTAAGAAATTAAAAAACTGAAAAAATAACAAGCTGCTCTCCTAAATGATAGTGATTATATTTAGAATAAAAGTAAATGAAATAATAGTTTTGGATAAACGACTTTTGGTTTAATTTAGTTTACAAACATTTAAAAACTCTTTGCTATCTTCAAATTACATTTTGCAGAAGGAAAATATTTTATTTTTAATTATTAAGTGCGTACAAAGTCATATGGAAAGTACTTATTTTTTTATTAAAAGTAAAACAAACAAGAAAATATTTATATAGTACACTTAAGAAGAATTCAAAGTTATTCCTAGAATTAAAACAGTAAAATGTTATTCCTAAATACATGAATCTCATATTTATAATCAAATAAGTTTAAATTTGAATAAACTTTGATGGGAAACAGGTTGTTTCCTTCTGAGCTAGAACTGAGCAACCTATGCTACCAGGTGTTTAATAGTCCATGAACACAGTCTATTATAAAATGTTTATCCACTACATATATTTTTAGGAGCATTCGATGTAACATATTGGATACATCTACTTCACATAGAAGAGAAAAAAAATGAAAAATTTCACACAGCTAACATATCAGAAGAATTTGCAGAAAATAATATTGCAACCATTGATAAGATGAAATTGTTCCACTCAACTTCAAAGAATGACCTAAGGATTGAACTCCAGTAAAGCCTTGAAGCAAACACAATGAAAATATTACACATAATTTAGATGAAACTTTTAACTACGTAAACATATGTTTAGATAGCAAACATTTTTCTACCTTTTCTTAATGATACATTTAATTCCTAAAATTACATATTTGAATAATTTAAAAATTGGAAAGTTTTACTTTATTGAAAACAAATGCTGCACTAAACTTACTGAATAAGAGACGATAATTGAAAGAAAGCATAGCCAAATTATTGTAAGAGCACTAAAGGAATTATATTAATCGTTTTTGTTGTGGCTTATCCTCAAATGTTTGACAAAGTATGACGAGGTCCATCAGATCATTGACTCTGAGGAAAACTAGGACCAGATAGGGGAATGACTAAATGTCCCCTTTGGAGAGTAACAAACAATCCCGGATGTGTTGTTGCCTGCTCAGTTTTATTTTTAGAGCAAACCTCCGAGATTTTCTTGCCTTTGAGATACAAGAGACCTTTTTCGTGTCCGGTTGCTAATCTGGAAATAGCGGTATAAGTTGCTTTATAACAATTGAGGGCGTACAACGTGCAAGATTCTTTGTCCGCCCACCATTGAGAGCTTAGAGGAATTCACCTCTTTAAAATCACAGAATTAACATTTTTGCAGTAGTGCAAGTGATAAATCTGAGGGCAAGAAACTATGACTCTGTACTGAGAAATAAATCACAAACTAAGCAGATTAATTCCTCACATTTTCTACTTGAAAATGTCTTGACCTATTCATAAAAAATTGATTTAGAAAGAATCTAGCATGACAATCTCGAAAGAGTTTGCAAGTAACTTTATTGAAAGTATTGTCAATTCTCCACTTAAAAAAGATATAGTAATTTTTTTTTTCAATCCTTCAACTTTTAAAGTTTAAAATACTCTTAGATATGGTCCTTAAAAAACACCATGTTATAGAAAAGTGACTATAGAGAAGAGTGGAATCTCCCTTGTTTTGATTTTAACAATAAAATACAGAAATAAATGAGAGATCCTATTTTAAAACTGATCGAGAATTGAGGAAAATTTATTATTAAGTTATAAAACAAGATGAATTTCAGACTAAATGACACTGCTTCAAATGATCATAGAGGAGCACAGAATAAAAAATACTGTTAAATAAGAATATTGGAATAAAGGTGCTTTTTTAATTTTAAATTAAAATGTGTTAAAGGTTCCCCTTTAACACATTTTAACTTTGAATTTACTACATGTTTCTAAGCCCCTTTAACTTTTTAATTAAATTTCATTTCCCCTGTTAATATTTCTTTATTCTGATTTCCAATTTATGTTTGGCAACTCTCCTATAGTAGTCTAAAAATTAAACTTAATTTGATTTGCTGATTTTGGTATTATGTATTTTTTCCGCTGTATTTATTTTTTCTACAATATGCATGATTCATCTATTGGGAGTATTTTTACTTTTCTGAATATTTATATTTATTCCACTTTTTGAACTGAGTGCATTTCTTATTTCTTCTTCGGGGGAATTCGGAACACTCTTCGGGGGAATTCCTAGAAGATATTATACATTTGTCCTTAGTGCAGGTCAGAAAAGTGTTCATTTTGCATAGCTGGCCTTCTCCTTCCTGATGAAGACATGGTCCCTATGCATTTTTCTTGTCATTTGTAACGCATATTTTAGTATTTTTCCAATTTCATATTTCTGGTTTCAATATTATTCATGCTTTATTTCATTTATATTGTCTAATTTTTTTAACTGCTTTTGCGCTTACTAGATTGTCTGTAATGCATTGTAGTTCATATTATTAATGTTTTATTCATCATTTTAATATATATTTTTGCAGAGAGTGCAGAGCAGTTGAGTGTGTGTGTGTGTGTGTGTGTGCGTGTGCGTGTGCGTGTGTGTGTGTGTGTGTGTGTGTGTGTGTGTGTGCGTGTGCGTGTGCGTGCGTGTGTGTGTGTGTGTGTGTGTGTGTGTGTGTGTGTGTGTGTGTGTGTGTGTGTGTGTGTGTGTGTGTGTGTGTGTGTGTGTGTGTGTGTGTGTGTGTGTGTGTGTGTGTGTGTGTGTGTGTGTGAGCAAAAAGCTTATTGACATTTAGTAATTTGGATAACATTCCTTCTCATATGAAGATTTCCTGACATGAAAACAAAATATGTTAAATATATTTTAAAAGTAAAAATATGTAATTAAATTGCAATATAAGTTAGTAATCGTATAATATAATTAAATAGTTAAAAGTAATTTTAAATTAATCATTATTTAAAATATTTAAAGTATACTATTTTTAAGCAATTAGAAAGAGGCACACATTATTTAAATTATAGTACGCAGTTATAAATTTTGTTTTTGTGATGATTTTTGTCAATAACAATTAATTTATGGATGTATTTCTGCTATAAGCAAAAATGAAGTATTGAAAATTATTTAAATCAAAATTTTAAATGAAAAACCTTTGATGAAACAAAACTTGACTGCTTTAATTGCATTTTGAGCAAGAATGAATATTTGTGTGTAGTGTGGCTATTTAAATGCGGGATTTTAGAAAGTAAGAAAGTTCAATCTATAGTACTAACAAAGCTTATTCTAGTTTAGCAATTACTCGCGCATATTTTCCTTCATAACCAGTAATTAGATATATTGCTGAAGAACCATTATTTAATTTTTGACGGGACTAAGTCTCATAAAAATGAAGCATCGTTAAAGATGAATATTAAAAATAGCCGAATTTTCTTAAAGAATCTAAAATGAGTGGAATACTTAGTGAAAATAATGAGGGATTTTCTAAATATTACAGACAACAGAGTTTTAAGATTTTGAATAGCATTTTACATAATTATTTTCATCGTTTTAAAATGTTATGCCAATCAGTTTTGGTTATTGAGGTTGAAACAAAACAAAACAAAAAGTAAATTAAATTAAAAACCACGAGAAAACTAATTTTTAAATTAAAAGTCACTTTTTTGGCATTTCAATATTAAAGTACAGTTTACCTGCCTGAGAATAAAAATAGGTTAGTGTCACATTTTAATATTTTCTATGACAACTTTATTTTGATTTTATTGTAAATTAAATTTTAATAACTATTTGCAATATAATTTTGATACCCAGACACAATTGATGATCAGTAATTTTAAATTAAAGATTAAAATTTATAATTGATATTGTTGTATTTATTCATATATGCAATATACTTTAATATTTTTTAATGTTTCATTTATATGTTATGCACACTTGTCTACATTAAGAAACTTTGTGAAAGAATTGAAAATTCGTAAAAATTTATACTCTTTTTGAAGCATTACATGTTAAGTTATTTTCGTCAGTTAATTTATTTTTGAATAATTTTGAATACCAAAATCAGTTTATCTTTATAGGCTTTTAAAATTAATATTTATAAAAAATAAAAATAATAATAATAATTGGATTTTCAATATAATAACGAAACAAATTAAGGGCGCCACGAAATATATAATTTTAAAAGAAATATTTATCATGTGTAAAAAAAAAATTAAAAATATTGACCCAAGTATCTAAATACGAGTAATTATTTTGAGAAAGAGAAAACTGCAAGAAATATAACATTTAGCTATATTAAGTTGAAGTAAAAATGAAATTCAAGGCAAAATACCTGTTCAAAGCATAATATTTATTAAATAATCAATCAATATTTAAAATATTTTTTTTTATATTTTACGTGTTTTTAAATAACAATCAACTGCATTAAATCCTATGAATATGTTGTTGTTAAAAATATTCATTTTAATTATATCTAGAAAATTCCAACCACATCAACATTCCAATTTTAAAAAAAATTGGATTCTATTTAAAAAAAGAAGTAAATAAAAATCGAAAAGCGTTATTCTGAAAAATTTTTGCTATGAAATATTATTTCTAAACATAAAGTTTACACAAATATGAATCATTACATCGAGATATTAAGACTTTTTTAAATTGAGTTGACAGTTCTAAATAGATAAGCTGTTATTTTTAAAAAATTGATTGAATGAAACATTACACTAATAAAATTTTATAACTAATTCTTTGTTTAAAGTTTTAAATTTTAAAACTTTTACTATATAAAAGAGTTTAGGAATTCTCTTATGAATTCGTTTCCAAATAAAACTTGGGACAAAGTTTTCATTTTCAGTTTTTCCCCTCTAACAAATGCCGTTTTACATTAGTATATAAATTCTAAGATATATTTACAGTGAAACATTTTAAAAAATAATTTTATAATATCAATTTATTTTTCAATTAGTGTTTGTAGTTAAATTGGATAATATAATTTAATAAGTCAAATTTTTGAAAAACAGTCTTACGAAATAAAACTACAAAAATGTCTAAACAGTCGACAAATTTACATTACTTAAGGTATGTAGGTATAAAAATTAAATTTGGAATACCTAATATTTAAAAAAAATCCTCTTACGAAATTTTATAAATTTAAGTTCGAAATTTTAAGCATGACAATTTACTGATTTCAGTCAATTTACTTTCAAGATATATAATTAAAATTTTTATATGTTAATAATTTCATAACAAATTTTATTTTCAAAAAATGTTTAAAAGAAATATCATTAATTCTTATTTTAATGATAGTAAAAGGATTTTAAGATAATACAGAAGAAAAATAAATTTAAATATGAAAAAACTGGATAACTAGAATGCATATAAAATATCTTTAACTTTTCATGCAACTAAAATATATGTTATGCGACTTCAAAAGCAAATTTTAGACACACGTAATATATATATATATATATATATATATATATATATATATATATATATATATATATATATGTATGTATGTATGTATATGTAGGTATGTATTAATATAGTGTGTGATTTTAGACTTAAGCTTATTTTTGATAGAAAATCTTGAACAGGAAATATAATTTATAATTAGCCATAACACCATATTTTAATATTTTATAAAATATTATTTCAACGACTAAAATAAGATAGCTTCTTTAAATTTTCAACAACATTAGAACTTTCACTAAGACTATTTTCCTGTTAATTTACTCTTCTCTCGATTTGTAAGATAAAAATTTTTAATTCTTAGTATTGAAAATAATCATAGCATTTATAGATCTAAATGCGATTATTTTTACCGCAAATATTGAAACTCATTATAAATTAAATTATATTATAACGTATTGGGAAACAATTTCTCTTAGAAAACATCTCAGTGTAAATTTAAATAAATTTTTGACTGTAACAGTTTTGAAGAATCATTATTCTAGAGAGAAAATTATATTTAAATAAAAAAGATTTGTAAAGACTTCTGCCATCAAAAATACATTTTTATGAATGACCTTTTTTTTTTTTTTTTTTTTTTTTTTTTGCTCGCTAAAAGTTAGGTATTTGTCTCAATGTAAAATATCCAAATGCTATATTGCTCCAAAAATGACTAGGCCATTATTTAAAAAATGTAAATGGCTGAAAGAAATATCTGCTGACGAAATACTATTTCAAGTAGGTTAAAAAAAAACTGTAGAATATATTTTTGGCTCCCAGGAGAAAATAAAAAAGGCGAAGTAAAATAATTTAAATTCAATATAGTCTCTTGCACTTTAGAAAAATGTTCTTCTTTATAAACGATAATAGGATGCATGAACAGTTGAAGTTAATTTTTTAAAAAAATTATAAGATTTCTGTTTTAATAAGCAATGCATTATTTGGAAAAGTTTAAGTTCTGTTAAAAGTGTGAAACATTCACGTAAATAATTATAATACATTGCTTATTTATTACATTTCTATGAAAAATTCAAATATGGTTTGTTTAATTTTTCACTTTAAACTATACGATTTTATATGGTGTTTTCCAAAGGTATGTTATCGTTTTAATGTGAAGACATTATTAAACATTATTAAAAGGAACACTGTATAGAAATTAGTGAATGTATTTATGTGAATTAAAGTATTCCTTGACTGACCTTTAAACCTTCTTAACTATATGTAAAATATATTGCAACATAAGTCATTAAAAGTATCGATTATGCACAATGTCATATACCTTAGTTGCAGTTTATAGGAAGTCACTTAAAATTCTACTTATTACCTATTCAAGCATCTAAATATCATTTGCTTATATTTTGATTTTCAAACTTCATTTGTCAACAAAGCTTACTCAAATCTACGTCTTCATTAGCTGCGATCATTTCAAGCATTGTTTGTAAAAAAAGCATATGAATTTTAATTTTAATGAGCTCTTTAAACTTACTATTCATCACTATGTGAAATAATAGATGTTATTAAGTTGATAGGAAAAAAAAAATCGCTGTGTGTGTGTGTGTGTGTGTGTGTGTGTGTGTGTGTGTGTGTGTGTGTGTGTGTGTGTGTGTGTGTTTGTGTGTGTGTGTGTGTGTGTGTGTGTGTGTGTGTGTGTGTGTGTGTGTGTGTGTGTGTGTGTGTGTGTGTGTGTGTGTGTGTGTGTGTGTGTGTGTGTGTGTGTGTGTGAACGCAGATAAAATTTGAAAACCATGTCATGATATATCAGAAATTAGTCATGATATATCAGAAAATGTTACGAGAAAATATAATTTACTACACATTAATTTAAGGAGTTTTAATTGTGTGTGTGTATGTGTGTTCCCGCCAAGAAATGTACAGAAGAAATATTATAGGCTGCCCAAACATTTTACTGGGAGCTCTTTCCTTCTAAATTAATGTATTTGTAAAATTTCTAACGAATGTATAAAATTATATTAGGCACAGGTGCCGTATATTCCATGATTCCATGATTTTTTTTTTTTTGGCTTATATCGAGAAAGATGAAGGAATGTTGCCCAGATGACGTGCGCGGTGACATAAATGCTATAGGGTTACCAAAATAGAGAATTTTCGGCATAATTCTTATATGTCTCCGTATGTATTACGTAATAAATGCGAGGTTGCCAGGGACATAAGAAAATCCCCCAAAAAATCACCAATATCGGAATTTGGCATCCTAGATTATACGGCACCTGTGCCTTATATTATTTAACTGATTGTTATAAATACATTTGAAATTTAAACTCCTTAAATTAATGTGTAGTGGAATATATTTTCTGATATATCATAACTAACATTACTTTAAAATTCGTTGTAGATTTTCAAATTTTATCTGCGTTATTTGTTCATTAATTTGCTAAATGAATGTTTTTAAATAATATATATTATATATATATATATATATATATATATATATATATATATATATATATATATATATATATATATATATATATATATATATATATATATATATATATATATATATATATATATATATATATATATATATATATATATATAAATATATATATAGGGCATACATTCTCTCTCTCCATACTAAATATTATTCAGATAAATTTCCTTCGATATCTAAAGTCCTTTTTAAACAATATATTTTTAAATCATTAAAACTATTTTAGTTATTGTATAAAAGTTTCTTGTATTTTGATAACAAGAATATTATTTCGGAGTACAAGTTAGTGTACACATTTATTTATCAACAAAAGTTTATTTCATATAAGCTTAAATTTCTTTAATATATAAATGTTCATTTTCAAATTTTTTATGGGAAATTATTAAAGGAGAAGATTTTCTTATCAAGGGGCATACATTAAGCAATAAATTGGAATTAAATATTTTCGGTAGTGAAAATGAGGATATTTTTGTTTATTTTATATCATTTTTTAATACGAATAAAAATATGTGTTTATTTTGTAACTTCTTAAAGCATCGTAGGAAATTATAAAAACCATTGAAAAGTTCAGATTAAATACGTTCATAATGTTTGAAAAACTTATTTTAAAACTTATTTTCCAATTTAAAACAAATGACTTTTAGAAAACTTGAATTTCACTTTATTTGCCTTGCAAATGTTTCTCTTCATGTTACAGTTTTTATAAGAAGTTTGTTTAATCGAATCAATTTGTTTTTGTTTTTAATATTGCTTTTATCAAACCCGCATCATCGATTAAAGCAAAACTTGTTTTTAAACTTACGTAAACTTTAGAAATCCAAACAGTAAATTTATGTTCCTGTATAGTAAAGATATTTATTTCATTCTCTTTCTTTAGCATTAGTACAATAATATTGAAGATATTTTCAGTTTAATTGAGAAAAAAACTACATAAGGACAGTTAAATCAAAAAGCAATTATTTTATAGTTGCCAGAAATAAATATTCGCTTAACAATTGCGAAAAATAAATTTTTTATTGGTGACAGTAAATAAAGTATAATGAATGTAACTTTGCATTCTATTTATAAGGTAAACTAATTTTAAGAAACTTATGTTTCAGTTATTTTAAAAATATAGCAAATTTGACTTATCAAATATCTTAAGTTTCAATAAGCAGAAAAGATATTATTCTTTATATTTATGAGAGATCTCAATATTTACCCAGGATAATGGGAAAAAAATAATTTTTTCTTATTATCTGGTAAAATTTTGGACATTTTTAAAAAATGAACTGTAATATAACACATAGCAAATTCATACTTGTTGTGAATAAAATATTATTTCATATTAACTAAATCACACGATATACCAATGACAATTATATTCATATTGATTCCAGAAAAACAATTGAAAGATTTATTAACAATTGAATTATTTTTAATTGAAAGAGAAATTAAGTAAACAGTTTTACTTATTTTTTAAACGAACACATTAAAGTAAAACTTTTACCTAAAAATTAATGTTTTACATGATTTTTAGTTTACCTCTTCAATGATAAAGTACATTTTAAAAATTTGAATACATGCATAATTGCGCATTGCCTTGTTTTTAAGCATTGATATTTGTTATAGTAGATTTCTAAACTTATTTCCAAGAAGCTATTTCAAAAGAAAAACTATTAGTTTTTTTTAACTTCAAATAATTGACACTCTTGTATAAAAAATATTGATAAGAATTATCTCCAAAAATATTTACATGTGTCCACTTTGCAGCATATTTTATCATTAAAACCTCATTAAATCAAGGAAGCTATAATCCTAGTGGCACTTTATTGTGCAAATTTGAATAAGTTAAAAAGCACATTGATTTTTTCCATGTAATTGAAATCAGTTAAACTTTTAGAAGACCATTTGCTATTCAAATACTTTTAAAAATAAACTAATTGAAATAAAATAAGACTAATGACTCAAATGTTCATGAACTTTTTACTTAAATCGCTATTTAATATAAGTAAATATTTTCCGAAGTTTAAATATAACTAACCTTTTTATGTATCGTTTTTATTTTTGAACGGAATATATATTTTGTATAAATTGTGAAATTTCATTAAATACTAGTATTAGATTAAATGAAATTTGTAATAAATACACAGAACAGAGAAACAATACGGGAATTACTAATATCTATTAACACAGAAATTGTTTTCAAATTTTAGTCATAACAATTACAGTTAAGTTGCGTTTAAATATATGGATCTCATATATATTTTTGTAAATAATTGTTAAAAACTCAATCTGATTTTTTCAATGATATACGAGAAGACATTCGTCTCTCATAATTGACTTCATGAAATTCAGATTTTATATTGTAAATGAGCTTTCTTAAAAAGTATGGTAGAGAAGTGCGTGGGAAATAAATATCACAAAGGAGAAAAATAAAATAAAGAGGAGACGTGAGACGCGTAATAAGATATCTTCGCAGGTGAATTGTCACTACTTCATCTACAAGGCAGTTATACAATCACCTATTGGTCTGTTAATATAATTTTGAAGTTACTGTATATAAACGAGCGTTATATTTAAATCTAGATTATAAATGATCAATACTTTCACGGCAGTCAATATCCAAGTCAATAGTTCTTTTTTTTTTTCCTGAGTATAATATTCAGCTTTATTACAGATTACCATGCAGCATTGTTGTATCAGAATTGTAGAAATGTTGAAAAATTGAAGTTACATAAAAAAAGTTAAGAAAAGAAAGTTTTCTGCCCTTTCCTTCTGGTGTATAGCAGGAGAGGGAAATTTAATCTTAATTCTTAATAATTTGAATTCTAAAATGTATGACATTTTCAATATATATATATATATATATATATATATATATATATATATATATATATATATATATATATATATATATATTCTCTTTTTTAGCACTGAATGGTAAAACCACAAATTTTAATATGATTAAATATATTTATCTCGCTCTTCGTATCACTCAGTGGATCTCCAAAGATATTCAGAAAGACGTTTAGGGCTCATATCCTTCCATTGCTGAAAAATGTGAGACAGTTGAAGCTCATATGTCTTCAGCTTCTGCAAGCTTTCATGTTGGAATAGGTGCTTGGGTGTTTTCCAAATTTTCTTTTCCTCCGTACATCTGAATGTGACTAACATATTATGACGCATTCTTTAAGAATATTTTATAATCAATAACTCATATTCATTCATAAAACATTCTCTAAGAATGTTTCATAATCAGTAACTCAAATTCATTCATAAAACATTCTCTAAGAATGTTTCATAATCAGTCATTCATATTCATTCACAAAATTTTCACCACAAAATGTTTCTTAATCAGTAACTTATTTTCATTCATAAAATATTCTCCAAGAATGTTTTGTAATCAGTAAATCATATTTATTCATAAAAAACTCTGCAAAAAATTATATAAGAAGGATATTCTAAAGCATGACACCAGTCTTTAACTGTTAAGGTGGTGAGTAAAAAATAAAAAAAAAAGTTTTTAGAATGTCGTACATTCAATACATTCGTATATAATGATTAAATTTAGAAAAAAAAAAGCTTTTATTTTACCTATCATTTTTTTAAATATTTTATCAAACAAGATCATTAAAAATAATCCACTTAAAAATTTATTTTGTTTAATTTAACTTTAGTTTCAGACTTTTAAATTAAATAAGAGAGGGGCATAATCTTATGAGAATCTGTAGTTTTATAAATCCTTAATTATTTGTTTATTTTATAACCCAAAATATTAGCTATATGAAGCAAAAATTGAGCTAATCGAATTGAAAATAAAGTAGAAATTCAAGAACAATTACTTAACCTTTCGTAACAACAATCATTTTCTGGTCAATTTTTCTATATATATATATATATATCAATATATATATATATATATATATATATATATATATATATATATATATATATATATATATATATATATATATATATATATATATATATATATATATATATATATATATATATAAGATAAAACATGAGAAATATGAAATTGGAAAAGCACTGAAATATGTGAAACAAATGAAAAGAAGAAGAAAGGATAGGGGCCACGTCTTCATCAGTAGGGAGATGGCCAGCTATGCAAAAAGAAAGAACACTCTTTTCTGACATGCTCGAAAGACACATGTCTAAAGATCTTCGAGCAATTCCCTCAAAGAGTGTTCCTATTCAATGAACTTAGGTTAAAACATTTGAATAAATATAAATGCAGAAAATTAAAAATACCAATAAATGAAAAATAAATGCAAAAATTAGAGATACTGATATAAATGAAGCTTACATACATACATACATGCATACAGAAAAAATTGAAGACATAAAGCTTAAGTCAGCAAATCAAAAGGAATTTATATATTAAATTAGTATGAGAATTGCGCCAAAAGTAATTTTAAAATTATAGTAAAAAAGTGTTGCCAGGTGTAATAAGATTTAAAATTTAAATTGGTTTAGAAAAAAGTATAAATGTAGGTGTTTTCAGGATTCTTGTAAGAACTTCAATGCTTAGGTGGCCTTTTTCTGTAGTTATAAAACTACGCATTACTTCAAAATCTTACAAGCGATTCCCTACTTCCTACATATTTTAAAATAAAATTAACTGGAATATTATTATTTTTTAAGTGAGCTATCAGTCGTTTAATTTGATTTTTAATAGATTCATGGTTCTTACAGATATTATAAATGCGATTAAGTTCATTAATTATAACGTTTTTGTATATTTTTAAAGAAATATTTGAGTTCCAGGAAATTTACTTATTAACATGAAAATTAAATTGATTTGTTTTGTCGAAGGCATCAATATATGTAGTAGAATTATCAATAGTGATAAATAAATCCCAAAATTCTGTTTTAGTATCAAATAAATTAATTTTAATTAGAGAAATCTCTTCAGGGTAAATAGTTTTAGAAATATCTTGAAATTTTAAATTGTTGAAAATAATGAAATCATTTATGTATCTGAAAGCAAAAGGATATTGATAAAAGAAGTTTTTTTTTTCAAAATAATGTAGAAATATATTTGCTAGTGTGCTGGAAAAGTTTGATTCCTGTGGAATCTACATTTTTGAATAAAAATATTTTCACCTTTAAATATATAACTGTTATAAATACACATTTTAACTAGATTATTCCAGAATTCAATATTATTATTTAATAATTTTTATAGTCCTGATAATAAATGTGTAATACGTTGTTTAGTTTAACAATGGGAATACTTGTAAAAAGGTCTTTGAAGTCAAAGGAATTAACACTATGAATTTTAATTTTTGATAAGAAATCCAAAATAGATTTATTATTATTAATGATCCAAGTAGCTTCTGATTTAATAATATAGTCTAATATAATATTAAGAATTTTAGCAAAAATGATTCCAGGTTTATTCATGTACGATTTAGTACCACAGGTGATAAATCTAAACTTTATAGGAATTTTCACAAAATTGAAATATATCATTGGCAGCTCTAATTATTTCTCGTGTATTCATATAATTAAATAAAAAATTACATTTTATTTTACCACATTCATTGAAATATGTTTTTTGGAAAACAAATTGAAGACTAATTACATATTAAATCAAACAAGTTTAGAGGATTTCTTGTCTAATCAATAAACCATTGTTTAACCAAGAAATGATGAATCTGTGAAATATATATTACTGAATCTCATATCTATTCTTTGCATACTTTCAGAATGAGAAAATTCACTTGTAGAAGTTTGTTGAATATCTAAAAACTTATTCATTTCCATTAGCAGATGAAGAAACAATCCATTTATAAAATTGTTGATTAATTAGAAAAAATAAATTTTAGATATTTTTTGAATAATTTTCACTTATCACGATATTAACAAATGACCCTCCAAAAAAATGAAATGAAAAAAGTAATAACATATTTGTAAACATCTTAATAAAATATATTATTGGAAACACAAAATGTACATAAAAACTGTTCGTAGATTCATAGAATCTCTTTTTCCTGATATGATTCATAAAAGAGGATATTTTAAAATCTGGTTGACTTCAGATTTTATGTCTCTATTAATTTCACAAAATAGTATTTTAAAATCAAATACTTTACAACGTGTAATCTTCTGGAAAGAAACTACAGATTAAATGAAATCTCTAATTTCTCTGACTGGGGGGGGGAGATTTATTTATAATATTCTTCATGAATATTTAAGGAAAGTCATTGTTTGATTTCTTTAATTCCTGCGTAATGCTTTTCCCCATGTGAAATATAGATATTCAATTATGCATAAATTAACTATAAATAAAATTAATTATTAATAACTCCAAAACACTGATGTATTTACATGCTAAAAGCATGTTTCACCTCATGAATTATTCCTCTAAGGAAAAACAGTTAATTTTAACAGTTAATTAAAATGAGGAAAATTAAAATTGCGTGACTAATGCCATTAATTTAATTTGTTTTGAAACGTTTCCTGTTAATATTGTATGATTTACACTATAAATTATTTATAAGTATTTATTCCGCTTATAGAAGAATCAAGAAAAATAATTTGAAGATAAAAACGTTTTATCTTAATTCTGTTATTCGCATATATTAAAATATATACAGTTATCGTCGATTTGATAGCCAAAATTTTCAACTATTTTAACGTGCTAAAGGATTTTTAATTTTAATTGCGATAATCAATTGTTAAAAATCATTGTAATTTAATATTTTAATAGTACTGAAAAGAAACTATTTGATGCAAATTTTGTGATTCTTGTATATGAATGAAGCTATCCAAATCACATGAGGAAAATTAAAAATTGGCCTTCCATTCGGATAAATTGAAAATTCAGCTTCGAAAATACCTTTCAGCTGCTGAAAAATCAGATATTTTTAAACATATATATTAAATTTGAGTTTTCCCAGTAAATGAATAGTATAGATAATTTTAATAGATTTTCCAGATATTTACGATAGTAAAATGTAAGCATTTTCGCAGAATGATCAAAAAACTTTATAAAAGAAGTAGCTTTCTATTCTTTTGACTTTTAAAGTTCGTAATTCATGGTTATTCAACGTAAGCAGTTATCTGTTCTGCAGGGTGATAGTGGCTCGAAGGCATGTCTAAAGAAATGAATTTTTAGTGAGTTTTATATTGTAACGTATTCGATTCCCAATGTTCAATTTCTCGTAAATTTGCAACTAATGTAAACAAAACAAAGAGATCAAATATTTTTTGAAATGAAAATTATTTTATTATGAAAAATATTAATTGATTTTTATTTTAAAAATATTAATGTTTTTATTTTTTAAATCTAATTTTCAATCTGAAAAGTTATCTGTCATATTTTATAAATATTTTTTTTTCGAATACAGTAAAATTTTTATTGAAAACAAAAGAAATTTTTATAGAATAGTTTATACAATCAGTATATTTTATGAAATGAAAAATTATTTTCGAAAACAAATTAACACTGTTCTTATTGGAAACAAAATAGTTTATTAATATTAAATAGTTTAGAAACCAGCACAGAAAATTGACATCGAATAAATTACTAAACAATAATTTTAAAGGATGGATTTTGATTTAGTTGAAGAATTTTTAACAAACGCGTATTTCAAATGCTTAAAATCTTAGGATGAATCTTAATAATAAAATATTCAGAACTCCAAGCTTTAATGAGGAATATACATTGCTAAAAAATGCATTAATATTCTCGATGCAAAACTAAATTTATTATTTTTCCTCAAAATATGGAAAATAATTTTCTTTGAATATTTTCATATAAAAAACCGTTTTATTTTATAGTTATAATATATCTTTTTTATACAATTACGCATATAAATCAAATTATGTCCATTATATCTGCTTATCTTTAAAGTACTAACCCATAATAAACACATGATTGAAAATTTAACAAAGAAGTTGCCAGAACACAATTCTAAAAGTGCAACTCAAGACGATAACCAATAAGAATTCATCATACAAATAATAAATGGATAGTACTAGAGTAACATAATTCTTATTTGTATTGTTCGGTAAATAAGAAACAAATCGGATGTTCGTTACGCCAACTCTGGACTCAATTAATCTGGAGTTATCAGGTATTTGCCAAAAACAGCTGCAGATCTTCTCAACAAATGATCGCTGGTGCAAAGCATCAATTACCTTTTTACTTTTTTGATTTGTATTCCAGAATTTGAATTCTAAGGGAGAACAATATCATAGACCACCAATTAATTGTCTTATATATAAGCACATCTTAAAGTCATTTAAGCATTTTGTAGAACATTTTAATGAAGGACACTGTCAAAAATGTGTGTGTACTCTACAAAACTAAACTTACAGATTATAGTTGTTAACTTCAATTTTAAGTACAGACAATTTGAAATTGTTATGAAGACATGATAAACACTAAACTTATATTCGTTTCCGTAATTTATTATAAAATATATCAAATTTGTTTACTTCAATCTTACTCAAACTGATTATGACAATCGAAAATTTGCGAAAATATATATTTAATATATAACACTTAATAATATTTAAAATAGGTGCATGCAGGTGTTTCAAAATATTACAAATATTTTTTTTTCAATTAACAATTTACTTAACCATTTCTTTCTGATTTAGAAAAACTTTAATGTGAAATATATTACATATATTCAATTTTTTTTCCAAAAAAATATATTAACTGCTCCTGTAAAAGAAAACAATTATGGCATTTTAGTACTAGGATTATATAAATTTAAAACAATGAAATAAAAATAAAAAGTTTTCCCCCTTATTTTCTATCAGTTGTGCCATGCTTCTTCTAAATATTTAAATAGTTAAACATCATTATTTTCCTCAAAAAACAAGTATATATATATATATATATATATATATATATATATATATATATATATATATACTATATATATATATATATATATATATATATATATATATATATATATATATATATATATATATATATATGTGTGTGTGTGTGTGTGTGTGTGTGTATATATATATACACATTTGCAAAAAATCAAACTCCCAACTTTTAATTAAATGTTGGCGAGTACTTAAGATCTCATTAGTTTTTTCTAATCAATACATCGATAAATTTTCAATTTTCAATCAATATCAATCATTTTTCTATGTCTGTAAAATTTTCAAATTTGTTAATATAAAAAAAATAATATTTCATTCATTAATTTTAAATAACGGTAATTCAAAAAATCTGCGTAGTATTTTATTTGATTGATAATGATTAATTTGTGTAGATCTGAATTTCTAATTTACTTACCTGCTTAAAACATTTTAAGGAGTGATCAAAAAACTATATCACTACAACTTAAAAGAAAAAAAATCCAAAATAGAAGAAACTAAACTGTAACGATGATTAAAGACTGTAAACAACAGTTCAGGACAACACAAAGTTAACTGTAAACACAACAGTTTGCAGAATATCTTTGATAAATTAAATTACATGTTAAATTGCATTATAGTGTGTGTTTCTAATATTTATTCAATATAATAACTGAATATCAATTCTGATATTATCATGATTTAAAAAAAATACAATTTTCTACTTAATCTATTATTAAATCTTTGATTTTCAGTTTTATTCAAAATTATAAACAGGAATTAACGAATACGTTTCACGCAGATTTACTGTACATAACAAAAAAGAAAGCATTGAACAAATTTCGAATTATATTTACAGTGATACTTTCTTAGAAAAATTATCACAAGAAAGTATTCTAAAAAAATATTAAATGGGATAACAGAAAATATAATCTTATTAAGAAATCTTTGGTTGAAAATCGACTCCTATAAATGAACTTAAGAATAAAAAATATCAATCGAAATGATTTTGATACATTAACATCCATGAGTAGCAAAGACCCTACCTAGATTTCATTATGGTCACATTTATTTAAAGTAATGAAAAGGTCAGTTTTTTATTAAATGCCGATTCAATGAAGTAAATTTAATAAGATTTGAACAACATCTCTAAAGCAAATTGATTTGTAGAAACTCATTTTATGTTTTCTCAATCATTCCTTACTTTTAATTAATAACATTTTGCTGTACGTTTCAATATCAAGAAATTTCTTTCGCTATGAAAATGTAATAGCAGTAAAATTTAATGATTAAAATTTTATTAAAAGTAAATCATAAACATTTTATATTATATCATAACAAATCAAGGAAATTTTACTGGTAGTTATATATACATATATTAGAATCCTATTATTATGCATTTATTTGGTCGATAACTGTAATCATCGATATTTTTTAAAGAATAGATCAAACAATTAGATTTATGCACGCTGGAAAGGAGACATTTCACACTAAAAATTCTTTTGCAGTTTTCTGCTTGGGGTGTTTTTATTTGTAACATTTTTTGCCAACGATGGGCATTTGAGTGACGAATCCTATGCCCCAACATGCTATTAATATGTCTTCACCCAGCAGGCACCTGTAAACCAAGTCACGGAGGCTATTATCGTAGCTCGCAACATACCACCACAAACCCATTTATAGGGTTGGGCCGCATTCATGCATCATCACAGAAGAAATGAATGAGAAACACCGAGAAAACAGAGAAAGAAACTAACATCCATGCCCGAACTGGGATTCGAATTCGGAACACAAAGTTAAGGAGACATTAGCGCTAACCACTCAGCCATCTGTCGGCTTATTTGTAACTTACAGAGTGATAAAAATAAAAATCAACATAAAGAAAAGTTAGTACATTGCATAGGTTTTCTATCATTAATGCAAAAATGCAAACCAATAGGCATAATTGTAAATAGTGTTTATGATCTCCATGCTATAACAATCGCTTATGCTCATTTTTATTTCGCGATTTCTTTCAAGTATTTTTTGTGTTAAATATGCACCTCTCACACGTGCAACGTCGTCGAAATTATCGTTAAATCACAAAAATGATCTTATTGACTGGGCTATTAGTGACTGTAATAATGTGCATGAGTTAAACAAGCCATAAACAGTTCTAAACCTTTTTACGAAACGAATCTGAAAAAGTTATTAAGCCTTGATATTTGCGTAAATGCAGTATATTGTTTTTCTTTGTTTTTTCTTTATATATATATATCCCTTAAGTTTTAAAAAATTTTTGATATAAATTACACGTTGTATCATAAATACATCATCGCAATTTGCATACTTCATTAAGCATGTTTTCCTTTTTAAATCATGCCTGCCCAATGTTAGTTTCTTACTACATTTAACATAAAAAATATAAAATATTAAGTACCAATATATACTTCTTGATTTACACATTAATTTTATAGTAAACTATATAAACAGAATGATTTTCTTCACTTTACAGTAGAGCAAATTATTTTTTATATTAATTTTCAATATAGAAGATATTTTTTTTTATTAATTTAGAATTTAAAGATACTATATAATTATTTGTTTTCTTATATGTTCTCAAAATAATTTTTAATAATTAATTTTAGCGTAACTATGACTTCGAAAAAAATTAGTACATAAAGTGTTTGAAAAGGAATGAAAGAAAAAAGATCAGTATATCCAAAACTTTTTGTTAGGATTTTTATAGCGAACAGAAATTTTAGAAAAATTACTGATAAGTTATATAAGTAAGTGTTATCATATTCTAAAGTATAAAAGCTAGCATTTTTTGCTTGAAACATTTTTTTTTAATTAGAGCTTTTAAAAACATTAATTACTTATTTAATATTTTACTTTTTCTCAACTAATAACTTTTTCATCTGATAGATGGCGTCACCTAATAAGTTTAAGATTAAATGGTGTATATGTTTTAATTTAAGATTCATAATCAATAACAGTTCTCTCTCTCTCTCTTACCGAAGTCGTTATATTCACCTTTTTAAATTAAAAGTGAAAGATGTTTTCAACTCAACACTTATAAGAAAGTTTTTTTTTGTGTTAAATTGCCAAATATCTGTAAAATGAAATACTTGGAATACATTACATTAAACAACTGAAAAATATGCATTATTATTTAATTGCTGTAATATTTTGTTTTTTAAAACGAAGACAGGTTTTACAAATTGAGGATTAAAAAAATATACCTAATGCTACTCATTATTTGAAGAAATAACTATAAATATCGATTTCGACGTAACGCACAGGTAATTAATATGAAACAAATTTCTCACTGAGAACTAATAGCAGACTTATGATATTTGTAAAGGAACATAACTATCTTTCACTCCTAATAATTGTTAGGCTTGAGAAAAAGTTCCCAATAATCTTCCTACATCAAGTATTTTGACTAAAAATATTCTTCATTGTACTTCTCATTTATGATTCTATTACATATAGAAAGCAATATAAATGCATTACAATTAATTGCACTTAATATATTTAAATGGTTTGCACTTAATATATTTAAATATATTAAATGTAATATTTGACTATACATAAAAACAGAAAAGTTAGAAAAACTATTAAGTTCTTGTTTCCTTATCTTTGTATTAATTTTTATTCTATTTTTCACAAAATTACATAAACATTGATCATAATTTCACAAAATTACATAAACATTGATCATAATTTCACAAAATTTGATTTCAATTATTGTGGGATTATGTTTGATGGATTTGTTTTTCAGCCTAAAATTAAAATGACATATAGTCACAGTATTTAATAAGTTGCATATAAAATTATATTTTAGGTAGTTTTTAATTTGCGAAAGATTAAAATAATTTGAATGATAGTACTTCTGCTTCATTGCGTCAGAAGTTGTGTCCTAATTATGGTATTGTGAAAAGTTTGGTTTTTAATTTTACAAATAAAAACATTGGCATTGAACGTACTTGCACAATCTTCTAGATAATTCATCTGAAAATGATTTAATACTTATTATACCTTTGCTAGCTATTATTATCCAACATTTTTTAAAGTTAAAAATTTTAATTTTTAAAGCAAAAATATTTCAATAATCTTTTAAGTCTTCTGGAAAACGAAATTATGATTCACTTTTGCACTTTTATTGAAGTAAAAGAGATCACTTAAAGTCATTTGGGAAGTATAGTAATTATATTTAACTTTGTTTTAAGCTATATAAAGTAATTTTATACTTAAAAACATTTTATACGACTTAAATCCTATTCCCTATTTCACGTTATCTGCTTTTCTGTGCCTAGTTCCAAACATTTCAGTAAATATTTCTATTTCAGACTTCAGATATGTTATGTTAAATAATAAAAAGACGAGAGAAAATGTATTAAAATTACTTTAAATGAATTTCAAACTGGAGGTATGTTTTATTGTGAATGCATTTATCTTATTTCAAAAATGTAAGCCATAATTATTGAACTACTAGCTTCCGTATCACAACCATTTATTTTGTAATCACATACTGCGAACAAAAATTAGGATTGGTGGCCACTGCCAAAATTGACTAAGAATTAAATTTTCATGAATAAGATTTTTGAATTTTTACAAGATTATAGGAAATAGTTCGTGCTGCCATCTATCTTTCACTTTTGTTAATGAAAATGTGTTTTTGTTAAATATTTTTATAATCGATTCAAATGGTTTTTATAAGAGTATAATTGTTTTTGTGTTTCTGTTTAATAAAATTTTAAATTAAACATAGCTATATTTTTTGGAAGCTAGTTGAAAAACTTAAAAAACTTAAAATGCAAAAATTATCAGATTTACATTATATTCTGAGAGAGGTCACAAAAATGTTCTGAAGATATTTATTGTATGTGAGTGTTACCTGAATTTATTTATAATCAACATGATAATACGATTGTTTGAATAAAATAGCATTTAAAAATTATGTTATCATATATTTCCCCTTCAATCTTCAAGTTAATTAAAAAAAAGTGAATAAAAAAATATCATAAAAAACATATAAAACATGTATAAAACATTGTAGTATGAGGGTCACGCTGAAATTTTTGAAATACAACTAGGTTCTTATAGTTATCCTTGCAAAATTTTTGGTGCGTTCAAAGTAGTCTCCTTCAGCATCAATGCACTTTTGTAGACGAATTTTCCACAGATTAAATGCCTCAAGCCATTTTTTTCTTAGAATAGATGAAAAAATGCATTTATAGCCACATCAATCTTTTTTTCTGAATGAAAACGACGTTCATGTAAGTTCTCTTTTAGATTAAAGAATAACCAAAAGTCACACATAGCTAGATCAGGTGAAAACGGCGGATGTTCGATCACTTTAATTTGTTTTTGTTTAAGAAACTCAACTATTATTCCGGCTGTATGTAAACATGCATTGTCATTGTGAAGCGTTAGTCCCCTAACATTCAGTTCTTGTACCATTTCTGGAAGACATTTAATGGTATACCAATTTGCTGTTACTGTCTTCTGTCCTTCCAACTTGATGGCTTTGACCAATCCCGTACTTCTGAAGAAAAAGGCATACATCACTTTTTTTCCAGTGTAAGTTGTTTTTCACCATTTTTTTTTCGGATCATCTTCAAAGACCCTTACTTTGTTTTCTTGACGTGTTGGAAAGTCAAAAAATGGTATGTAAGTTTCATCACATTTTACAATTTTAGAAATGTTGCGATGACCACCATCATTTATCAATTTAAGAATTTCTTTACTGATTCTGACACGATCTTCTCTTTGGTGCTTATTTAGATTATGGGGAACCCAACGGCAAACTACTTTTTTCATATGTAATTCTTCTTGAATGATTTTGCGTATGGCTGCGGATCCAATGTGAAGTTCCTTCTGTATCATTTGATAGGTACAGAGATTATCATCCATTAACATTTTCCGTATGGCAGACACATTATGCGAGATTACTGCCGACGGTGGCCTTCCTGTGTATTCTTCATCCTGAAGAAAATACAGACCTCTTCTAAATTCTCTAAACCATCTGAATACAGTAGAACGAGCTGGAGATTTATCACCAAATGATAATTGCAGCCGTTGAACGCATTCTTCTTGATTTAGTCCTGCTTTAAAATCGTGGAAAATCATAGAGCGAAAATGTTCTCACGTCAACTCCATTTTCTTTTCTGTTTAAAATTTATTCTGCGCTAAACAAGTTGAAGTAAGTCAGTAAAAAATCGTCTTCCGTGTTAAAATACTTTGTATTTTATAATTAAACCGTTATTATTATTTTGTAAATTCTCGTCTGCGCGTATTTCAAAAATTTCATAGTAACCCTCGTATTATTCATATATATATATATATATATATATATATATATATACATAATATTGTAAAAATATATTGCACATTGTAGTACACACCTAAATATCATACTGTGTACATTTTTGATTCATAAATTTCGAACCTAATACACTTTTCTTGCAAGAGCAATTACTTAATTTTTTTTCACTTCTCATGAAATTCATCAAAATTACTAAAACAGTAAAATTAAATTCCCCATACATTTTAAGTGATAAGGTAAATAAAAATTAAAATTTATGTACTTAATGACAAACTGTCTCTCAGTTATCGTAACAGATTTAAATGTTTGAACTGTTTCTTTTATTTTTGTTATTCAGTGAGCGGTCTAAAGTAAGATATATCGTTTTGGATTCTTATCGTTATTTTACTAAATTATATATATATATATATATATATATATATATATATATATATATATATATATATATATATATATATATATATATATATATATATATATATATATAATATATATAATATATATATATATATATATATATATATATATATATATATATATATATATATATATAATATATATAATATATATATACTATATATATATATATATATATATTTGATAAAAGGACACAGTTACAGCTTCTGCAATCCGTAGAGACCCTGGATACCATATAGACAAACTAATGATAGAAGTCTGATTTTTCTCTGAGAAACACCTGTTAGCTATAGCTGGGTATGATACATAATATTGATGGGCAAACATTTTCGGTCGCAGGTCATAAATCGAAAAACAAAGTTGACGAACCATGATAAATTTTTCGAAAATATTAAAAGTAATATGCTTGTTTTATAATTTAAGTATGTTAATAATGTGGGTGAAGTGGCGATTTCTCAGGTAAAAGTTCCTTCTATTGAGGTTCGATATGATACATAATGATTCTAGTGAACAAAGCTAAATGCTTATTTATCAGTCTGTATCTGAACTGATTCTTTCTAAGGCTTATAGTTGAAAACACTTGTCCACATGTGTAAAATAAAGCAAACATAACACTGTTTTTCTGGGCTTGCTGGAATCTAAAATGCGCAGTCCTAAAATGTGCATGTGAGGTCTACTTCATCTATATTGGACTCACATATGTCTGCTCTCCCAGAAAGAGATAATACGTGTTGCCCCCTCAGTTTACAGTTATAATGAACAAAGTACATCCACTGTCTGTGCTTGCTATTTCCGTCGATTTACGCTTTGTAGATCAAAAATCGAATAAATAAAAATATCATCAGTTCTTTGTTAAAGAAAAAAGATTTAAACAAAGTAGAAAAGGAAATGGATTTATAATATATAAATCAAATTTTCTACTAATTTTCGTCAGACCGACAAATAAAAATTCTATCAACGATCCGTAGTTTGCCCATTCCTGATCTATAAGCTCTCAAAGAATTTTAGGAACAACTTTCATTTTTAGTGGCATTCATTGGCATTAAAGGAAACGAGATTCCTGGTTCTCTGGCTAATAATGCCTCTTTGGAACCTGCACAGCTTGATTTACCATCAACTTTTAGTGAGGTTTTTATAGAGAGTAAAAAAAAAATATTTATGAATGTCTGAAGGGTACAACCTACTCCTAATTGGTATAATAGAAAATGCCCTGATGCGCCTTACATCTTGAGAGAACTTGAGACTAAGAATCTTCTTGTATTTCACGCTTCGCCAGTTGTCACTTAAGAGGCCTCAAATATGGGCAAGTCAAAAGAACTTCAGTCTGTGCTCAAAATATCAAAATATAAAGATGAACAAGTATCGCCTGAGCATATCTTGAGCTGTTTGAATTTTGACTTCAATGAGGCTTGTTCAATACCCCTAATGTTTTTGTATTTTCTGGCTGTTTATAGTGAGTTGGTCTACCATTGGAATTGAACCAACTGATATAAGCAAAAACAATAACATATATATATATATATTATTGATAAGCAAATTAAAATATTTCAATAAACATTTAAACAAGTTGAAATCAAGGTATTCTGCTTCTGCATCTAAACACTGTTACCTCAAATAGAACTGAAACATGAATTTTGACAAATTTTCAAAATTAATCTGAAAGAAAAGTTTAATATTCAGTTAAATTGTATCGACTGATGATTTCACACGTTATTTAATAAAAAAAAAATATTTAACTTGCAATGTATAAACTTTTTAGTGTCGTATAAAAATATTTAAATTTTGTAAAGAAATA
Organism: Latrodectus elegans; assembly: GCA_030067965.1. Lineage (NCBI taxonomy): Eukaryota > Metazoa > Arthropoda > Arachnida > Araneae > Theridiidae > Latrodectus > Latrodectus elegans. The sequence continues at coordinate 6,516,773 of CM057818.1, forward strand.
AATAAAAATAATATCAGTTGTATGCATGGTTAATGACATCAAGAAATGCATCGCGTGAACTTTAAAATATTTATGTGTTTCAATATATTTCCACATATAAGCAATTTATTACATTTATATATAAATTATCTTCCTAGTTAATAATATTAGGAAATAAAACGTGTGATAATCTAACATATCACATAAATTGTTTTTTTATATCTTTTGATATCCGCCGTGTCAATGACGCGAAATGGCGTGTCAATGACGTGAAATGGCATGTCAATGACATAAAAGTGTATAACATTATTTGTCAAATCATAGAGATGGCTTTTCAACCTAACTAGTGCGGATTATAATATACTGGTCGTCGATTCCTGCCATCAGGCATTCAATTGGGCAGCTCCTGTCAAATACCGACATTGAAGTGCGAAATGCAGGCGTCGGAATTGTTAGCATCGTCCCTCCCATTCCAGTAACTGAACACGCGATGAAATTATTATACTGTGGTACTTTTCTGAATGCTGATAACCGGCAAAATTTATTAATAAAAATTGATTTATGAAAATTATTTTTAGAGAAATGGATAGATTCAATAATTTTATTTTGCTATTATTCAATCTGTTATTGGTTAAATTCTCAATAATTTTGCCTGTTAGTTTTTTTTTTCTATTATAATTATTATATTTAAGTTTTTAAAATTATGTAACTCATAAATTTGTGTATCTACTACAAATATGAGTCATTTCGTTATAATTTTATGAAAATTTAGATTTTCAAAATTTAGAGTAATTAGTTTATTTTAATAAAATTTACTTTATAATATTACTAAAAATTAATTTTGAAATTACAAAATGTTTTTTTAAAGTTACTAAAATACTTGCTTAAAATAATTTAGAAAATACTAAAATTTAATTTTAAAATATAATCAGAATTTATAAGTAAAATATTTTATTACTGATTTAATTTTTAACAGTAATTAATTAGAATTCAAAACCAATTTTTAATTCATGTGTTTAATTTTAGACATATTATTAAACAATTTTTTGCCGATAAATACCTTATTTTGTTTTATTATTTTTCATAACATTTCATCATACTCTAATCTATTTTATACATGTTTATTTATATGCGCATGATAAGATATGTGTATTATATCACGTAAAATTGTCCAAGAAAGAAACAAAATTTACAAACATTTAAAGATGGAATGGTGTATAAATAACTATATCCATTGTAAAAAATACAAAATCCTATAAACCTACTGACAGAAATGATATTTCATAACAGTTTCTACTAATATTGCTGTAAATTTTCTAATAATTCATTTTATATAAAAAAAGTTAAGTAAAATAATGGGACTAAGTGTGTGTGATAAAATTTAATCAATGCCTGCCATATTCTTAATATTAATTTCTGTGACACGTGACTTTCTCTTATTTATAAGACTGGTGTGGCGTGGATGTGGAGAGGAGCGACCAACATATGTGTGACCTCGTCTCCTGACTGTGGCTAAATTTAGGAGGCGCTTGTAATAAGCCACTATTTGAAATTTGTGGACCCTAGGGTAAAGTCCAGAGCTCTCCTAAGCCAATAAGTATGTACTAATAAAACTTGGTATTTATCCAATGGCAGATTGTAGACAGTTACAACTGCAACAGAGTATTTATCTATTGTTCCTTGATCATTGTTCCTTTATCTATTGTTCATTTACCAAGGAATCGGCCAGGCACAGCGATCTCTTAGCCACCGAGGTGTTGCCCCGGGTGCACCACAGGAAGTGGGGCACCATCGCACTCTCACACATGTCATAGTCCCGTTTATAGGGTAGGCATTATTCATACTTCATTCCCACACACAAGGAAAGAACAAAGACAGGATAGAGAGAGAGAAAGTACATCCGGGCCTGAACCGCGATTCGAAACCAGGACCTCCCTATCCGTAGTCAGGCACGCTGACCACTAGACAAGTGGGCCGGCTAATACTGATGTAAATTTTCTAATATATTTTTTTTATAATAAGTCTTGTTATTATATATCAAATTCGTGAGAAAAAATTTAATCTTATAAGAACATATTGGTAATTTTTATTTCTGTACCACTCATGATAATTATATTATATCAATATACTTAAAATATAATTTTGTAAGATATATACATATGCAATATTATTTCCGATGTAATGCAATTGAAATTATAATTAAAGTTATGTTTTCTTAATCTTCTGTTTTACATTTTTATACGTTAGCGATTTTTTTTTCTAATTATAAAAATTTTGATAACATGGAATTGTTTTTTAATGCTTATTACATGCAAAAAATAATTTAATTCATATGGATGTTTGAAAATAAAACAAAACATTCTTCTAAGCCTATTTTATTTTTCGAAAATTTAATGTAGATAAAAATTTGGACAGGAAAAGTAATAAAAATCTATCATATGCAAAAAACATATATATTAACTTTTGTTATATGGAGGAATAAATATTATTACGTTTATTTCATGTGTATTCTTAAGATATTTTATCAAGAATATTTATGTCATACATTATAATCAAATGTTGGTATAATGCATATTTAGCAAATACATCATTTTCTTCATTACAAATTTTGAAATATCTTAAGCTTTTTGTTATGTGCCTTTCTTCTGACAGAAAGTAGCTCTTAGAAAAATATAACTGACACCAAAAATAACAAAAACATATAATAGTTATCACAAAAATAAAAATAGTAAAAAAATTGGTGATAAATTTAATTATATCCTATCTTATTTTCCCAATAAATTTTAATGAGAAGATATAAAGAAACATTCATTTCGGGAAAATGTAGTTCCTATTGCATTGAAATAAATGGCAAAGTCATATATACAGAACAAAAAATCAAGTAAATACTGTAACATTTTAGTTTAAAGCGAACAAGTACCTCTGTTATTTTCTTGACTAAAATTTTTCGTAATATAAAATGTACTCTGCATAAAAGATGAAATAGGTAAATTAAAAAAAGGAAGAGAGCAATTTATTGATGAAAGGGAATTAGAAACAATGTTAAGTATTCCTGAATTTAAGATTAAAACTTTGTATAATATTAACAAAAATAAATTAGAACTTTTTGTTTGTGATTCATTACTCCAGAAAAAATTACGTAAAAAACTTCTAATCATCAACAATAAGAAATTTGTTGATGACTCTTTAGCTATATTTAAAATATTAGCCGAATGAAACATATAAAATTTTTTTCTTGAAAATTAGAAAAAGAATTGAAATATATTTTATCAATAACTATAAAAAATAGGATGGGTGATAAATAATTAAATTGGATAATGGTTATATATATATATATATATATATATATATATATATATATATATATATATATATATATATATATATATATATATATATATATAATATATATAAATATATTATAAATATATAAATATTATAAATATATAAATATATATATATATAAAATATGTAAAAATTTAATAAATAAAGTAAACAAAAATTTAATAAATATGTCTTACTTTTTAAAACTGAAGAGAAAATTATATTATTTTAATTCAATAAATGCATCAAGTCTTCTCTATGCTTGAGACTTTATTTATGTTAATAATGTAATCTTGATTAATAATTTTAACAAAGTTATTCTAGGAAAAATTTGCTTAAAGAGATTGTACACACAATCTGGGAAAATGAAATTCAAAATAAAATAATGAATGAATAATAAAAAATGACAAGTTTTAACAAAAGAAAATATTTGATGCAAATAAAAAAGTACACTTTTCACTGGATGATTTTTATTTTTATTGAGTTTTGCTCATACCTAATTATATTTTTAGTGATATTTTAATGTTCATAGTGATTCTCTCTAATATATTATAGTGCAGATTATCAAAAAATATGATATTCGCTATCAATATAAAGCACTAAAAAACATTAAAGAGTTACTGATTTATTAAAAACGTATTAATATAATCAGCACACTTGATATTATATAGTCATTTATGTTGTGTAATACACTAATAAATTTTAAATTAATTTTCTAAGAAACTGGTAAATAATTTCTAAAATGTAATAACCATTGTTTCGATGAAATCAAAATTTTTAATCATTTAATGAATTATGATGAACTGAATTTGTAAATGCATAATATTATTAAAATAAATGTGCATTGAAAGATATTTTAAAATTTAATAATAACTGTTTATAAAAATTAGCTACTATCCAAAAGACAGAAAAATCTAGAAATTGAAATATAAAGAATTTGATGATTTTAGTACATGTTTAAATGGTTAAATACACACAATAAAAATATAATGTTTTCCTTTATATAACTGTAAGCTTATTCTTTGAAAAAAGTAATTGTGGAATTTAAATTTTTACTGTGTTTCATTAATTTAAGAAATTATATCACACAAAAATGTAAATCATTTATCTCTGAAATTAATAAGATTAAAGTGATTAATTTGTTAAATTGAAATGCATGATATAAATAATAAAAAAATGCTTGCTTATTACATGCTTTGAAAATAATATACAAATTTTAAAATAAAATATGTATCCTTATATAGTAATTTAAAGTATGAAGATTATATTTTATTCAGATTTATAGACAATGTAGAAAATGCAATATCAAATGGCTAGTCACTTAAGTGCCTTGTTTATTATCATTAAAATTTATTTAATTTTCACAAAAATTTATTTAATTTTCATTTTAAATTTTGTGAAAAAGTGGATGACTTTATTTAAACTTTTATGGTGTTTAAGTGCAATTAAGTGCATTTTATTGGATCTAAAAATTATTTTCAAGAAATTATTAAAGAGCTCCTTTCAGTCTAGGTAGAATTGAAGTTGGAATTGAAATTATTCAAACGTACAGATGTTTTCAACTAATCTTCCCTATTCTTCAATTTACCTCACAGAAAACAACTGTTTACTTATTCAAATAGAAGACACTCATGATGAATAAAACTGATATAGGAAAAGTCTGATAACCAAATTTAATCAGCAAATAACAGAATACTATGTAGCAAAAAACGAAATACGCAAAAGAAAATGATTGTACTTAAGCAAAAACAAGTTCTTTATTTATGCATGTGTAATACACATAAAGTTGAAAAAAAATTTAATTTAATTATATTAAAATTACAATTTGGGATTTATATACATATTAACTTTGTGCACCTCCCATGTGCACCTGCCGCAAGGGGCTATTGGAGCTATATTCGTTTTAGGGATAACAATACTTGGTCTCTCTAGATTCCTGATGCTCAGCAAATACTGCAAACGGGTGACATCGCTCAAAATGATTGATTAGCTCACTCCACTAATTGGAATTCCATACTTATTCCGAGTTACATCAACGAAACTGACCACTATAGTAGTCCTGAGATTTTCAGCTGTAAAGCAATTATGCTGAAAGTGTGGTCTGATGGACTTGTCTCTACGTTCTTAGCAGATATTCTGTAACTGTAGATTGCTATTCTAAGGAATAGATCCTCTCCCTTGTGCACCTGCCGCAAGGGGCTTTTGGAGCTATATTCGTTTTAGGGATAACAATAGTTGGTCTCACTAGATTCCTGATGCTCAGCAAATACTGCAGACGGTGACATCGCTCAAAATGATTGATCAGCTCACTCCACTAATTGGAATTCCAAACTTATTCCGAGTTACATCAACGAAACTGACCACTATAGTAGTCCTGAGATTTTCAGCTGTAAAGCAATTATGCTGAAAGTGTGGTCTGATGGACTTGTCTCTACGTTCTTAGCAGATATTCTGTAACTGTAGATTGCTATTCTAAGGAATAGATCCTCTCCCTTGTGCACCTGCCGCAAGGGGCTTTTGGAGCTATATTCGTTTTAGGGATAACAATACTTGGTCTCACTAGATTCCTGATGCTCAGCAAATACTGCAAACGGGTGACATCGCTCAAAATGATTGATCAGCTCACTCCACTAATTGGAATTCCAAACTTATTCCGAGTTACATCAACGAAACTGACCACTATAGTAGTCCTGAGATTTTCAGCTGTAAAGCAATTATGCTGAAAGTGTGGTCTGATGGACTTGTCTCTACGTTCTTAGCAGATATTCTGTAACTGTAGATTGCTATTCTAAGGAATAGATCCTCTCCCTTGTGCACCTGCCGCAAGGGGCTATTGGAGCTATATTCGTTTTAGGGATAACAATAGTTGGTCTCACTAGATTCCTGATGCTCAGCAAATACTGCAAACGGTGACATCGCTCAAAATGATTGATCAGCTCACTCCACTAATTGGAATTCCAAACTTATTCCGAGTTACATCAACGAAACTGACCACTATAGTAGTCCTGAGATTTTCAGCTGTAAAGCAATTATGCTGAAAGTGTGGTCTGATGGACTTGTCTCTACGTTCTTAGCAGATATTCTGTAACTGTAGATTGCTATTCTAAGGAATAGATCCTCTCCCTTGTGCACCTGCCGCAAGGGGCTTTTGGAGCTATATTCGTTTTAGGGATAACAATAGTTGGTCTCACTAGATTCCTGATGCTCAGCAAATACTGCAAACGGGTGACATCGCTCAAAATGATTGATCAGCTCACTCCACTAATTGGAATTCCAAACTTATTCCGAGTTACATCAACGAAACTGACCACTATAGTAGTCCTGGGATTTTCAGCTTTAAAGCAATTATGCTGAAAGGGTGGTCTGATGGACTTGTTTATATGTTCTTAGCAGATATTCTGTAACTGTAGATTGCTATTGTAAGAATAGATTCTTTCACGTGTGCACCTATCGCAAGGTGCCATTGGTGCAAGTTTTGTTTTAGGGATAACAATCTTCGAGTTCACCGGATTCCGGGTAATCAGCAAATACTGGAAACGAGTGATATCACTCAAAATGATTGATCATCTCATTCCTCTGATTGGAATTCCATAGCACAAGTGTAGGATGTTTTAAAAAGAAGCCATAAATCAATAATTCCTCCGAAGAACATCCAATAATGAAAACAGATGTTGTTTGATGAATGGATGTTCTTGCCTCTAGAATTTTAAGACAATCGAGATCTAAATAGGGAAAGTTGGTGCACAGTAATCATTTGCAGTATGGAAGAGTCATATGTCATGCTAAGGAGTATTAATTTGTTGCTTTTCCTCTTGGGCAAACAGTCATGTATGATGATACCATCAGTTCCATAATATTTTTTTTCATTTCGTACTGCATGTATTGTATTCATTTTTCGCAATTAAGCTTTCGTCATAATTTAAATACATAATGCTGTCTGTCAATTATGAATTTCCAATCTCTCGGATGATTTATCGTAAAGATATAATGAAAAAAATACTAATAGCGTAAATTTCATACCAATGTCTAAAGCCTTATGCTAAATGCAAAGTTTCAACTATACGATATAAGAATTCTGAATACAGTTAAAAAAATTTTTTAGAGAGCTGATCTTGAATAAAAATTTTTTAAAATTTTTATCACACTACTACAATACAATTTTAAAAAAATGCACATTTTAATATATACTGTAATGGAAAAGGGTATTTTTCTTTCAATTTTACTTTTTTTAACAAATAACCTAATAAATTCTAAATGTAATTTAAAATAATAATTTTAAATGAAAAAAAAAATTACATACACACTATCAATTAAACTTTTCAAAAATAACATTTATTTAAAAAATTTTTCAGTACTATAAAAAAAGTTTATTCAGAAATTTCAATATACATTTTTACATTAATTTTTCTTATATTTTTCTATCGTCATACTTTTTCCCTTTGTACTTTGATCGATAAATATGCAATTTTACTATTAAGTAAAATGACCCAAGGTTATTCTTAACTCTCTAAACATTTTATTCTTGGATCAGGAGCTATTGTCCTCATGTCAAGAATTTTTGAAATGTTCATAATTTTATAAAAACATTTTTAGTAAACGATTTTATAGTCAACACATAAAATTTTTCTTTAAATTTTGGGAGTAGCTCTCATACATTGCAATGCAAAATTGTGTCAGTTAATATTAGTTCAAACAAACTATTTTTATATCTACAAGTTTATTTTACATAATATATTTGCATTTAAATAATACACTGGATCCTGTGAGACAACATTTTACTATAAGGCATTGTATAAAAATAATCAATTAAATAAAACAGTTTTTATATCTTCTCAGATTCAAATAAAATTCTACTTTCTTTTTTTTAAAAAAAAAAGAGACTCAAAATATTTTGCCTTTTTTTTAACTAGAACCTTAATGCTTTCTTCATAATTATTCTATTATATAATGCAAATAAAATAAAACGTCCATGTAAAATGCACACACACATACCTTGTACACATTCTCTAATTCTAATGGCTTATTTTTCGTTATGTATTTAATAAAATAAAGAATTTTACAAAAGTTACTTAAAGCAATGCATTTCCCATAAAATAAAAAAAATTAAAAATATTTTATATTTAAAATTTTATTTTTTCTTTTTGTTTTTCATTTAAAAATGTATGAACAATTTTTATTTTATTCTGTGGAGTAAAATTTTTGATTTCGATTATTTTATTTTTAAATTACCTCTTCTCAATAATCATTAGTTAAATTCTTATAATTTTCAACAATCCTGTGAATTCGTTACATTTAAGCTAATCAGATATAAAAACTGTATTTCTATTCGATTTTTAAACTAGGTGTTTAAGAGAATTTAAAGAATTGTTTGAGATAATATGGTTTGATACAAATCTGTTACTCTCTCTCTCTCTCTCTCTCTCTCACTTGATTACATCCCACATATTTAAATATTTAAACAAATTTGTTCAGAGCAACATTTAACAAATCCCTAATAATATGCATTCAATATAAATTTGATATTTCTTTTTAAAAAATTATCTAAAGATTTCAATAGCTGTAAGGTGGTAAAATATCCATTTCAAGTCTTCATGAATTACTAATTCATCATATCGTAAATTTTACTTTTGTATTTTTTTTTTGTTTTTTTGATATTCTTATAAATTTTTTAGACTTTCTGCTCAAAACCATTAACAAGAATTTATATTTACCACTAAAAAATTAATTGGATCATTTTTAGATTATTGTCAGCAAACTGAGGTGAAAAATTGCAATAATTTAAACTTTTTTTTCTCATTTTATCATCTGAAGCAGGAAAACATTCTTCAGATCTTTGTCAAACGAAAAAAATTACGGATTTTCAAAAAATTGTCTTTAAGATAGATAAAATTTTAAATGTATTTCTACATGAAATCTGAAAACAAAACTAATTAAAAACGAGCAAAAAAAAATTTGACTCTGAAGATCACTGAAGCATTCTGACATCCTTGAGCAAAATTTAATATCTCATTTTCTGTCTCACTCATGAGATTTATCACTAAATTAAATTTCGGTTTTCAAATTAATGTTTATTAGATATTTGGGGTTATTCCGTTTTTTTTTTACCATAATATGTATCAAAAACTTTAAATTAGTTAAAAATGTGTTGACTATGTAATTATGAGAAGGTTTTTAATCTTCAACCAGAATATAGAGTGCATGTTCATGAAATTATGTGTGTGTGTGTGCTTGCGTGCGTGTTTGCGTGCGTGTTTGCGTGCGTGTGTGTGTGTGATAGGTTCTTCGTTATCTCTTATTTTTTTGAAAATTCCTTTGTTAAACGCTCAATTATTTAGCTTTATTCTCAATATTTTAATGTTCTAAAAATATTGAAAAATTGCAAATCTGGCTAAATAATGAGTACAATGATGCAGATTCAAATTCTTATCAATAATATACTTACAGAACTTTAGAGTTTATTTTAAAAATTTTTAAATCTTATCATTTACAGCTGGACCACTTTTATCACTTTATCATATAATTATAAGGTTCTAAATTATTGTGTAAGGGTATTGATTCTAATCTGTGTTTGTCTCTCTCTCACACTCTTCTTAGGTGTAAAACTTGTGTTATATATTTTAATTTTCTTACAGTTTATAAATGGTCATTTTAAAATTTTGACTAGTGTATTATTTTATAAAACTAATTTTTTCCAAAGTGAGTGAAAATGATGGTAATTTAGAAGCTGATGAATCGAAAAATTTCCCCTTAAGCATAATCATATAGTATATGGCTGTATGAATTTAAAATGTGCATGATTACTGCCTTAAAATATTTGCATTAGATTCTTTTTCATAAAATAACATTTTCGTAGTTGTTTTCAGTCATTTGATTCAAAGTAAAATGATTTCATCAAATCAACAGAATTCGTAAAATAATTTTTGTGAAAAATTAAAAATATTTACTGAGTATATTAGCTTGTAAAAAGAGACGCCTTTTAATTACTCATTTTACAAATGAAATTAAATATGTCAAAAACAGGTTGTACTATTTTATATTTTTTTCATTACTTGAATGCTTATTAATTTCTCAGTATTGCTTTTTCAATTCAAAATGCTTCTAATAAATTGAAATTATATGCATTTGTATTTTTAAGGTTTGATAGAGATACAATAAAAAAAGTGACTAATAATATCGTGAAGCAGAAGACAAAAAATATGGTCCTCATTTCAAAAGGATCATTTTCTCTGCGTGGAATAGTTATGGTAAACACACACAAGCAAACGATTTTGCTATTCATTACAAATTTTGACTCTGCATACTTTATATTCAATCAAACATGACTTTTTATAAAAAAAATGAGTGAAGGTGGTATTTAACAATGAAGAAATATACTGTGAACTATCTCGGATTACTTTAATTAAGCAAAATGATTTCTCTTTACATATGATGCATTGAAATATTTATTTTCATAAAGAATCAAATTGATAAGCTCAGAAATTTCATGCGATTGATTTTCTATTAACAATAAAAGTATTTTAAACACAATTTTTATTGATTTCCTAATGGATGATTTATCAACAGAACTTTTTGTCTAATTTTATAGCAGAGTTTTGTCTTTTTGAAACAAAGTCTCTGTAAATGAAATCAAATATCTTCAACTGTTATTATAACTCACAAGTTACCAGCAAGTTATTCATAATTACTTAGTGCATCTAATGATCATAATTGCCACATTCTATTTTCAGATTTTAATAATCATGAGAAGTACACTGTGAACAGCTTAACCTCTTTTAATACGGATATACGGACCAAATGAGCTGACACTGCTTACTTTCTTTGAAACTCTGACGGGTCTTTCATTTTAGCTTCACCTGAAATGAAATGACGCAAACACTGGTTAATGACATTCTCTAACATACCTTCCATAAAATTATTAGTAATATTTAATTTAATCTATACTAACACACATGGAAATTTTATTTTCAGAGAACCTTTACCTTTATTTTGGGTATCTCCTGTGAGCATAAAATTATCAAAACATTTATGGATAGAGTATTTTATTGTCACTGAATCCCTGCTAAAAGCTAATAAAACCAAATAAAAAATAGACATTGTGGTTTAATGTAGCTTTAAATATTTTCTTGCTTGCTCTATTCTTTGGTGAAATAATAAGCTTTAAGGTAATCTCTTCTCTAAACAAACAAATGTTAACTTTATAATATGCTGCTACTACGTAATTTAAAAAAAAGAATGGAAAATAATTTATTTTTACTTTTGTTCAAATCACTAACAAACAGTTGTAGATCTCGATTGTATTTTAATGAATCTGCAATAATCAAACTATACCTTCAAACTTACGACACAGCATATAGAATAATGATGAAAAAATTAAAGGAGCTCATAGTTTAACAATATTGTCAATTTGCTCTCCAGTAGAATGGCGGGGCATAAAAAAGAGAAGACTGTGTCAATGTATCAAATGCAGACCTAGATCAATTTTAAGTAATAAATAAAAAATTTATGTATACAGATTTTTCTTTCAAACATACAGCCTAATTATAAAAAAAAGTCTCTAAAATTCAAACATGAACATACACAATTGTTTACAAACAGACGCATCGAAGAGTAAATAATTAGAAGACGGGGCAGGATCATTTCTCTCTTTAGGAGTTTGAGTGGGGACTGCGGATAGGGACAAGCTCTTTCACTCATTGAAGTAGTCAGGCCCTACAACTTTCACTTTCAACTGGATTTGGGAGCTTACAAAAATCAGCGGAAGGAAATCAAAATGATTTTAAATTGAAACAATTTGCATTGCTCTATCCTTTTTTTTTACTATAAGAATAAATTTAAAAAAAGATTTAAAAAAAACTACTCTTTGTATTAAATATTTATATTTATCAAGCTTTATTTTGTAAATAATCAGAAAAAAATAACTACAAAAGTAAATCTTCCCTAAATTTTTCTATTTATCCATTTCATTTTATTTTTTTTTTCTTCAGTCTCCCTCTTCTTTTTTTTCTCTACTTAAAATTAGGTGTGAAAAACAAGAATTGTACCAAAAGGATTGGAGTTAGTACTGTAGTAAGGAACTCCAGTTCCAGATACTCCGAAGGCGTAGCCTGTCTATTTTTGGACCTTGCGCCATAAAACCCAATCTACCAAACAAACAAACAAATCAGATACTCCAAAAACACTTATACCAGACACATAATCACTTAACTGTACCCAAAATAAGAAATTAGTGATTAGGAATATAAGTTACAGTTATGACAGAAGTATGCTGCCTCAAATGTAAAGAGTATAATTTAACAAAAATTTAAAAATATAGCAGAAAACCCAAAGTAATTCGTGATTTAGGGAAAATAAATCCATACTTTTAACAAATGCGACGCAACACTATATTAAATTACAGAAAGGAATCACTCAAATTAATAATCTTGATCAAACAGATTTCTTTGATAAAAAAAACAGTAAAATTTCTATTAAAAGCAGAATAATTGGTTTTGTATTCTGTAATCGAAACTAGATTTTCCTTTTCATTTATTTTCCTAGTAAGGTAAATAAATGAAAAGAAGTGGACGGAAGGAAACCAATCTAATAAAACCTGCGCATTTTCGGCCATTCACCTCACCAATCTAAGATTACTTTGATTTTTCTATCCTACGTGAAAGATTGAACATTCTTAAAAGGGTGCCGTTCGAATCGCGCTGAACAATCAATCTAATCAAGTAATTCAATTGAGACAATGATTTTTGTTATTTGATCTCTTAAAAATAATGAACAACTTGACAAGAAATAAATTCATTTTATTCTCTCATTGAATTTTCGATATTAATTTATAGGAAAGAGATAAATTTAGAATCGTGACTCAACTAGAATTTTGTAAAAATGGAATTTTTATAACTGATAATAGTATTACTAAAAATTAAAATAATTAATGTATTTGCTTACAATTTATTAAATTATTCGTAGTATCAGAAATACTTGGTGCCTGTTGTTAAAACGAAAATTATAATATTGAATAAGATAATTTACTTAAAGAATAGATATATTAACCATTAAATACAATTATAATGATGTTAATGGAATAGATATAATTCAAATTATAGATCGTTAAGAATAATCAATTTATTCTTTTTAATAGACATGATTTAAGAATTATTTTCAAATTTTTCTGCAAGCAAGAATGTTATCAAAGATTTTTCATGTGTAAATGGGCTAGAACATTCTAATGATAATATTTAAGTTAATGTTTTGCAATCTCCTTAGAAAAGCACAGAACAGTGAATAAATTCTATTAAGTATGTAAATCTATTAGTCATTTAATTAATACAGAATCAACAGTTTAATTTCAAAAAATATTGTGTACTCTCATCACTTATATAACAGGTTATAGTGGATGTTTAAAAATTATTTTAAAGAAGCATTTTAACAAAAATATAAATAGCATTCCGAATAAATTATCTCTCTGACAAAACTATGCGGTTTATTTTTAAAAAATGACTAATTTAAAAGATTTTTGTCTTAGAAAGAGGGGAATTTTGCCCTTATAAATATAAAAAAAACTTATTAAAAGAAATATTCGTATGTATTCATCAAAGTAACTGACTGATTATGTGTAATCGCTTCTCAATCCAGAGTGCAATATAAGAATACCTTAAGATAAACTTCTCAAAAAGTGTAATAATTTATGAATCAAAATATTTCTTAAAAATTAGAGCATATCCCTATGAAGCTAGCAATACATGTTTAATATGATGAACATAATATTCTGATCTCAGACAGTCAGTCATATTTTTTCCATAAGCAAATCAAATAACTAACCACAAATCAAAACATTGTTGCAAGTATATAAACCGTTAAAAAGGAGAATTATCCGTAAAATAGGAATCAATACTAGCAATAAAAGAAATTGTAAATTTCAGAATATTAATAGGAGACGTTTTAAAGTAACGTGAATATTGAATTATTAACTTAAGAATAATAAAAATTATTACTATATTTTACAATTTTAAAATTTAACAAAAAATGTAGCATTTTTTTTTTCATAATTTTAAGTGGAAATTTGAAGTATGCATATGCCACAAAAATTTCTGTTTGCAATAAATTGCAATTAAATGTTGATAGATTTTTTATGTCTTGTAAACAGCTCATGTATTATACCATAGGTGCTCGATATTATAAAATACACATTTTATAAGCCGATTGTTTTTTAAACTATGCAAATATTATATAACATCACCGCTATTGCCTGCAAACCTTCAACATAATTCAAGAATTTTGATGGAATGTAACACCATTTGTAACTGTGAAGGAGACTGGTTTTTCCCTGTTTGAATCTCATGAACTACACAGTACCAGGGGGATAAAGTGGGAACTACAAACAGGATTCGTGAAGGACCATTAAGTCCTTTCTGACAAATATAATTCCTCAAAATAAATTGAATTCACCCTGGTGTGGGGTCAGGTTCAAACGGAAAACTCATTGCCTCTTCACCCTTTCTGATTCGAATCGGTGGAGTGGCCAGAAATGTAAGTCGAAGCCTGACATCATATGATGGATCTGAAGGTTACTGGAATGTCAGATGTTAGGGCAAGGCTGGTATATAAATAGCAGGCCCTTGTGGGGGCTAAGGAGAACTTTGACTTTCGTGTGGCTTCCCTGACACTTACCTCGTAAAAGTCCAGGAACAGACAGGTCTAAGTGACGGAAAGAGAAGAGTGAACAGCTCGATATGATGGAGACTGACGCCAGGCCTCGAGCTTGAATACCTGGAATCTTCAGTCCTCCTCACGCAGGAGAGGATCGTCGACATTACAGAGTGACTTTTCGAGACTGTTTCCTTTGTACGGAATTTAGGAGTCTGGTTCCTAGAAGCAGCGAAGAGTGTTTCTCCTACCAAATGTTCAGCGAACGTTCCAGAAAATGAGAAATTCATCAGTTTTCTTGGAACCTACAGTATATATGAACGTTCCTTGTAAATTTGGAAATAAATATTTAGTCAAGAATATTAAATTACGTGAGCCTGTCTTAGCGGCCTTTGCTTATTTATAGTTCAGCCTAACTGACTATATACGCCACAGTAAATATTTAAAAATTACAAAAGCATAATATTCTCCTCATTGTGATATTTCTTTGAGACACACTTTATCTTTTTTATTGTGAACATATCCTTAAATTAAGAACATATGTAAGAAATGTTTCGTTACATGCGTATGAAATGTTATGTTAAGTAAACGTTAAAACAATTAAAGATACAATTTTCTATATATTTGCAAAGACAATCAAGACATGAAGTAAGAATTACAAGCATGTTTCATTGACATTTTTTTCATTGAAAGAAGTATTAAACTATAATAAAGAAAAAAATCACAGCTTGGGAAAATAAAAATTCAAGGATTCAGAATAAGAACATTTATGTTCATATAAAATAAAATATTTCTTGACATAATATAATATTTCTTGACATTTTTTGTAATAAAATATTTCTTTACAAAAATGCAATAAAAAATATTTGTGTGTAATAAATGTATTCGATGAAAGGTTATTTACACGTTATTCAAAAGAGTGAATTTAATTTTGTAATTTTTCTCATTCTCTCTGTTTTTAGTTATAATTTTTTTTTTTTTTTTTTTTTTTTGAAAATTCGAAATTTTTAAGCTAAGAAAAATTTATACCATCATACTTTCTTTGAGAAATTCATCAACATTATAAGGAAAAAAAAGTAATTCATTATGAATTCATATCTGTAAGACATTCTGGTATTGTTATACATGAGAAAGCAACGGATTCACTATTAACTATTTTAATTTGAAAAACACAGCTGAAATTTATAATATTAAAATGAAAATTTTATTTTATATATAAAAGCTGCTTTTAATTTTTTGGAGTATGCTCAAGCAAATTCAGAATGGATTATTAAAACAATTTATTCATTTCTGATATTGAGAAGTGAAACTGTGGTTTTTCAAAATCCTTAAAAAAAAATGCAAAATATGATCGTATATTTTAAATAAAAGACAGTTACATTAGGAATAATGCATCAACATATAAGAATATTATTTTTGTCAACTGCATTAAAATTTTAGCATTGTAGAGAAATAACATCATTTGTATTAAGTGCAATTGCATAAAGATCAGCAATTGTGTGAGTAACAATTTTCCATTTTCCATTGCATTTTAAGAAAAATAATAGTAATTTAATACACGAGTATAGTACGAATCTGCTCTTAGAATATTTATTATTCGTGAAACTGTGCGTTTAAAATCACAAGTTTCAAATCATAGTCTTTGAGACTACATTTAATGTAATATAATAGGTAAATATCAGTGTGAGATATCTCTAAATCTGCCTTGTATTGACTTCCAGATGAACTTTTCATCTCGATGTTGAGACATATTCACATGATGTGAGTAAGGAAACTGGAGAAGTTTCCACAAGAAGCCACTTCCATAGATGCATACGAGAGCAGAGGCGATATTTTTATGTTAAATGCATTGTTCAACTGTTTCTAATGTTAAACATGGGACATTCAATTTTGCAGAATGGCTCGACGACTGTCACATGTTAAATGGTTAAATCTTGAGGTAGTATATTAAAACTTTTCAAAACTTTTTCCATGTTGTTGTTTCTTATGATACTTGGACAAGCCAAGACTGCTGTGCCTTGGATGTAAATTTAAGTCAATAGGGAGAGTCTTTCGTTTTAATCGGAGCAACACGAAGTTGAAAGTACGTATTTGCTCTTTTTTTAAAATCTTCCTATAGGTGGCACCACCAGATGACCCACTCCCTCAATTTTGACATTGATCTAAAGCAGAAGAAAATTTTCTCCAGACCATTGCACCCATGGTAACTGCTCAATGACGGACCACAGGAATTTCGATTTCACAGATTTAAAGAGCGCGTATATCGCATGTACTCTGTGGGTCTTTGTCAGCATTGAGAATTGAGCCCCGTCCTTCCGGATGGAAAACTGGTATCCTATCCACTAGGCAACAACGGCCTCAAACTTTGTCATACTTCAGAGAAACGGCTATAAAATATTTTAAAGTGAACAGAATTTGATATTCGATAATTTTACATGTCACTGAAATAAACATACTTGCTCGTAATGAAATATGTCTTTAATTAAATTGCTAGGTATAACACATATAAAGCAAATCAGAAAAATTAGAGTACATTTATGAGGAAGTAACTGGAAAACGTCATTATTAAATAATAAATATATGTTATGAATGAATGCAAGCAAATATAAAAATAACAAAAACCAAAATATTAGTTTTTTATGCATTTTATTTGCTATTCACTTTGAAAAGAAGGATTATCTTTATATCTGAAAGTAGAACACAGTCTCATGAATATGCTGTCAGAGTTTTAAAAGCATAAAAACTAAAATAAAAAACGGATTATATCTGAAGAATTTTTTTCAAATATTTTGATATTTTTAAATCACTTTACGCAAAATAAGGAAATATACTTTTAAGAATAGCTGTTCATATGTATCACAATAACTTACGTCCCTGATTTGTTCCTTTAAATTTTATTTCAAAATAATTTTTTCAATAATATAAGTGAACGAAAATGTTGTATTTGTATCAAAATGTTTTCGTTCTTTTAATATATTTTCAAAAGAAAAAAAGCAAAGAATTCTGATTAAGATTATCAAAGAAAAATCAAACATTAATGTCTTTGTAAAAGTGGATTTTTAAAAGAGGAATGCATCCAAAAATTTTATTTATAAATCAAATGTTATAAGTCTACAGTCACCAACCAATTCAGTGAAATTGCAACACTACGAAAGAAAGCAAATTTTACTAAAATATATATTTATCGTACGTAAGTAATTTGTCTTTAAAACAAAATAATTTACCAGCAGTTGGGGGCTTACAGGGCTGCCAAATTCATAGAAATTGTGTCCGCTCTTGTCAGTTAAAACGGTTTATCCTGTTAGTTATGATGTCTCACTTGACTTGGATAACAACAATAGAACACTTATTCTATTCTGTTTCAAATCTAAGTAATAATTCATCAAACAGGTTAGACAGTGCTATTGGACTATTCTTAACAATCCATGACTAGATGTTTTCTTTCAGTGAGAGATTTGGAGAAGAATATCAAATATTTTTGGTATGGAGATAGATCAAAATGTGATGCGTAATATGCATATTGTACCTTACTTTCTTGTTGAAAGAGGTCGTTTTTAAAGTCTTTAAAAATAGGGTGCAAACACTGATTTTAAGACGTCAGAAAGACACTGTTCACTGTTCAAATTACCATCGATCCAAATTGTAGGTGTTGTTACACCAATAAGCTTTTCTTTACCTAACATTCAGGTGCGCTCTACAAGTTAGACAGACGCAGTTGGCTGGGAAAGTAGGATGGACCAAACAAAAGCTACCAGATATTAAACCGCTATCTCCAGAAGAGTTATTTTATTTTAAGGCCATTGTAACTACTACCTATTTAACGGGCTTCAGCTGCTTTAGTGAACTTAGAAGATATTCCGTTAAGCCAAGACTTGAACTCGTTTACTTCCGACAATAAGAAAGACACCATAATTAAACAGTCTACCACGGCCCTCAGAACTAGACAAGTGAGTGTTCCAATGTATCTTTATATTATATCACTCAGAACACGGCTTCACTATTGATAGGGCCATAGAATGTAACTATATAACGAAGATTTTCTTCATGCGCTACAGACATCTTTAAGTTTATCATAATCAGGTCTTCTGTAATATAAGTGTTACATCACAGCAATATGTGGACAATATTCTGCGTCCTATTATATTACCTTTTGTATCACGACATTTTTAAGTTTACATTTAAGCAAGATAATGCTCACCCGCACAAGTCTAGATTTGTCTTCGTTTAGTACAACACTATCTTGGTCAGCAATGTGTCTCCTCCATTGAGAACCTTTGGAGAATTATAAGCAATATTCCTCAAATAGCCCAAGATTTTACGGATCCAACAAGCAAACTTGTATATGGCATAATGTCACGTAAGATAATATTCAAGAACGACATCGATCAATGTGAATGAGTGCTTGCATAAAAGTTGAATCAACACGTTACTGGTTTGCTCAATTTGCAAAAGCTTTTTCTCTTAAGTAAATTATATATATATATATATGTGTGTGTGTGTGTGTGTGTGTGTAGGGCTATTTCTAAATTGTTTTTACAAATTGGGTGATTTTAAAAAAGGGGTGATATTACCCATCAAAACAAGTAATAATGGCATAAGAACATAGGATCGTATTCCACTCTGAGAGGCAAAAAAGAAGAATTCCCACCTAACAATGCTTGCTCAACAAATACAATAGCGTTGGGTAAGCAAATGAATAATACCAAAAGGTTCACAATCATATTTATTGTTTAGTGAAAATCTAACAGCAAATTCTCAAAATGCCACCACCCATGTGTGTCGTTCCTCAGTTAACATCGGAGAAGGAACAACTGGTGCACCATCTCGAAGATTCCTGGTGCCGTACTAATTTTGTCCCTGGCAACAATGATTTTAGCAACGAGATCTTCAGTTAAGTCTATATGCGTCAAGTATAGTAAGGATTTCATGTCGCCCCACCAGAAGAAATCCTATAGGTCCGGTGAGCGAGGAGACCAAACCACAGTCAAAACAATACAGTAAATCTTGATTTGTGGCATACAGAAAGTTACAGACCGTAACAGAAAAATGTGCTGGGGTTTCATTGTGCATAAACCACGACTCTCAGTATAGGAAGTGGAACTGCATGCAAATAACTGGGAAGCACTTGTTCTAAGGAGATACAATATGTTGCGCCGGTCAAAAGCTCTGGTGTAATATAAGGGCCTACCAGGTAATCACTAAGGGTACTTGCCCAGATGTTTACGAAAATTTTCTGCTAATATCTTCGAGGAGATATACAATAGGCATTGGTGTCAGACCAACCGTGTCGATTGCGTTTTTAAAGGACAAAGTCTACCCTTATTGGCCTTCTCCGATTACCAATAACAGCAAAGTGCTGCTTCTCCTCTGTGAAAATTTGCATACGGTAAATTCGTGGTAGATATTTGATGCATTTTTACATTCCTCTGTTCTGCCTCTCAGAATGGAATACTACCCTATGTTCTAATGTAATTATTGCTTGTAAGAATGGGTACTATCACCCCTTTTAATGTGTAAAAACAATCCTATAAATATCTACTTTAAGAGTTGCTTATTAAAACATTAAATTTACGTCATAATTATTCAAATTACTTGTTTATATTTTACTTTTTATTTTTGGCAACAATGTGTTAAATTGTTTCAATTTAGTATTTACTGCATTACTTTGATATATTTTCTCTTTCTATTCTGCATTGACTTTGATATATTGCTTTGATGCACTATTTACTATATTGTTTTAAAGCTTTCTAGATATAATTTTTGAAATACTCTTGTGCACAAAATTCTTTTATTTAAGGACACTTTTTAGGAGAATCATGCGAAGATTTCCAGACTTTTTTCCTTTCTGCGTGCCAGGAAAGATTCCTTGTATAATTTGCATATCACAAATTCTATGGGCATTTCAAGAACTGAAAAAATCATTTTTTGATTATGTAGTAAATTCCAAATATTATTGATAAAATTATTTTCGTAATGAATTCTGATTATTGTAGTTATATTTTAATTGCTTATAAGCAATTTTCAGACTTATAATGAGTTACATTATACCTCGGAGTCTATGTCTGTCAAATAATATCACAATTTTTTAAAGTAAAAAATTCTATCGTGGGGGGAATTTTTTGAAGAATTAAATCATCATGTATATGATTACGATACATGCATACATTTAATTTATTCTTTCATATTATTTATAGCTATAAAACATTTTGTTATATAAATTTTTATTATTTTACTCAATTTTTTTAGTGTCAGAAAAATTGTCAAAATTAATATAAAAAAATTAAATTCATACTTTTTTTTTTATAAAAGTCAACTATTTGCTTTATTGCTTATGACCATATGTGATATGTGTAACTAGCAATTTTGGTGTCTGGATAAAAAAATAAATTTAATATTTTCAATGTTTCAAAGAACTGTGTTAAATTATATATCGAAGTTACTTTCCTTGCTTTAGTGAGAATCATATGTCATAGGTAGCGCCACTATTCTGTAATGCATCTACAAAACTGCTATTTGTACAAAAATCGTTAATTTTCTTCGATAAACCAAGAAGGTAATACTAAGAATCAAATGTAAGAATTGGAGAGAACGATTCTTAATAGAAATACCTATTTAAACATGTGTTTTCGTGTCGTCATTAAAAATAAAGTGTTGAAAGTATTCATAATGTATACATTACTGGAAGAATAAAGTTTATAGTAAAGATTGATAAAAGTATTAACATTCAATATTAGTTAAGATTTTATTCTTACCTTATTTAAATAAAAGCTAAAGCTTGGTGAGAGATTTAAGTTGGAAAAAGTTTTTGAGCTTTGTTTTATTTTAATTGAATCTGAAACTTAAAATAGTTTTAGACCAAACATATATAAATCAATAGTATCATAACCAATTAATAATTAAATATTATTTTCGAGCTTGATAGTTTTATTAATACTTTTTGAATGATATAGGTTTAAATTTTAGTATATATTCTATTATACAAATATTTCTTTAAATGTTTTTCAATATTTGGATATATGTTAAATTAAATTATTTTATCATTTCCTTATATTTTAATTATCTGAAATCCTTACACATTTTCCAGGATATACAACTCATAAATGAAAACTTATTTCGAAATTATTGGAATGCCAATTTGAACTAAAGATTTATATCTAAAGACAAATCGCTCTTAAGATATAAATCATATTAAGCATTTATCTCAAACGATCAGATTTATTGATTTAAGAACTATGAGTCCGGCTATGCAATTCCTGAAGGATTTTTGGGATTTCTTTTAATTCTACTGTAAATGGTTATCCGTATAGTGATAGATTTTATATCAAAAAAAATCTGGCATGAAATATGTTTTTGATATTGATAGTAATAATAACACTATTGCGAAAAAAGATAAATTGTAATCAAGAATAATAAATTTAATTAATACTTTCATGCTTCAACTATTTATATTTGATTTTATATAATCCTGCAAAATATTTTAATTAATAATAAAATTTAATATTTTTAATAATAATGCAAAATATTTTTAATTAATAATAACTTCTTACACATTAGAAATTTTGGTTAGTGTTTTTATTATAATGCTGTAAAATTATTTTCTTTGGAGTATAAATGTAACACCTGAAGGAAAATTTCATTTCATTTTTTTAAATGTTTTGGAACATTTTTTGTGGAGTCTAAAATATATAATTTAAGAAAATTATCACTTTTTTATATCATTTCTATATAAAAAGGGCATTAAACAATGGATTTTTCATGAACACCTTTGATTGAAATAAATGTTATCAAAATGTTTACAGCGTAATTCATTTATTAGTGCAGAAATTCATTCGGTATAAAAGAAAAAATATCGATTTTTCTAAAAAGAATTAGAAATAGTAAATTTCTGGATCTTAATATGATTTTAACTTAATTATTTTTTTCCTAAATCATTTCTTTATATTGAAATTTAATTAGTTATTGATTCTTCTAACGCTGTTAATTTTTTTATATTTAGTAAGAATGAAACTGTTATTAAATTAACTGCTTATTAAATTCAATATTTTTCCTAAATTTCACGCAATTTTTTTTTTTACTAACGTTACTTAAATTTTCAAATAAGTAAATTTAAAATAATGTTTAATGAATTAACGTCCAATGGGAATAGCATTATTAAAATGTATTAGTAGATGCTTTAGTTAAATTATTCTTTGATAAAAATAATTTTAAAAATATGGCATTTCAAAATGGTTTTACAAAAATTAAAACGATATTTTCTACAGAATTGGTTTGAATTCATAAAAATATTTCGAAGAAAATTATTCTTTTTTAAATAAATAGCAATTTGCCAAGTAATCTGGATTTATTATCTACAAATTAATACTCCGTGGACTAACATTTTTAATAGAGAAAATAGTTTAATTTGTTGAGCATTTCACTTTTTAAGTACTTAAAATTTGAATTATTCATAAGTTTTAAATATTTTGAAAATATAAAAAAATATAAATGTCAAAAAAAGAAATGAAATGAAATAAATATATACTTGTGATTTCATTTATTGTACAGAAAATGCACGGAACATTAGTATTTTCTTAAATAATAAAAGCAGATGCGTTATTTTATTTATTAAAAAAATGCTTTTCACATAAATTGATTAAATATTTATTTGAGATTGTATAAAAGTATACTTAAGATCATAAAACATATTTCTAAAAAAATCGTAATATTAATTCTTGTCAATTTCTTAATAATAATATTTGTTACACTCAAAATAATAATTTAAATTTAGTTATTCATTTTGTGAATATTAAACATTAAAAATAATATATTCTTATGCACTAAAATTAAAAAATTCGAATATCATATTACAAAGGAAAGCTTTCAGCTCAGTTTAATGTTATTTAAATTTTTTTCAGTTTAATCATTTTAGCAACTAATATGTCCAGAATAAAATATTTCGCAATATTTAGTGTTTCGTCAATATTTTTGCTCATCTTACATTTCTAATTTTTTCGGAGAAATATTTAAATCTAATTATTATTTATTAAGAAGATTTCATGGTTATAAAATATATAAATTCTTCTTTTTTGAGATTGAAATGTATAAGTCACATATGTATCTTTTTGTATGCTTAGTTAGTGTAATATTGTTACAAATTTATAAATAATTATTGTATATGTCTTAAAATATCTAAGAAAGATCGGAAATACTCACATTTTGGGCGAAAATTGCGGTATTCAGACGTGCTATACGTTAAAAGCTGGTTTTCTAATGATTTGGTGATGTGGTGATGTTTTGGCGAGAAAACTTAGCGAGATTTTTGGCGACTTGGCGAGAAATAGATACTTTTGGAAACATCCATCACCTAAGCTCTAGGACCAATATTTAGCGAGATAGCCTAGAAGCTTCCAGAACCTTGGCGAAATTAGTAGATTTCCCCGCCAAGTCAGGTATAAATACCGCAGCCCGACATAGTTTAGTTTTGTGAAGACAGTCAGTGAGTGAAGACGATATGTCGTGACTGCTAGTCTAGAGAAACTGTTCTCTGTCTAAGGTATTTGAGACATGTGATCGGAAGCTGTTACTTATCGTATATGACGAATTGGAACTGTGTAATTGTGATTGATGCAGCTGGTATTTCTAGTGGAATTTTTACGAATAAAAGTTTTGTGTTCATTGAATGGTTGCTTTATTCAACTCTCAAACCACACGAACCCCGAAACTCGGTACAATATTATAATAAAATATATCAAACAGTCTTTTCGTTATTCTTTTTGTTGTCTATTCCCATAATCTGTCTAAGAAATACTCTCTATTTAATGGAATAATTTTTTCAGTAAATAGAGAGTATTTCTTATATTAACTAGATGTATTGTAAAATATTAACTAGATGTATTGTAAAATATTAACTAGATGTATTTCTTTTTTACTAAGTCTTACTGAATTTTCTTAAAGTAAGAGACGGCTTTGAATTATTAACAGCTTTTCAATATTAAAAAAAACATGCTAATATTTTCTTAAATTTTTAGACAATTTAAATAATAGTGCTATTTACGTTTTCACATCGATTATATAAGAATAAGAAAATTAAATCGATACATTAACGATTATAAATATCGGAAGAGTAAGAATTACTTAAGGGTATTCATTTTTTCAATTTGGAAATAATTTATGCTGTCAAATATTGTTAAACATATATCCCTTCGTTTTGAAAGAACTGAAACTATAATATTTAAATTATGTAATAATAAAGCTATTCTTTAATTTAAAATATTCAAATAAATTACACTCAAACATAAATACTGAAAAATGTATGAAGGATTTGTAATTACCAATGTCATAATGAAAACTAATAAAAACTAAATTCTATTTATAATCGTTTTTGAAATTATATTTTAATATTGTTGATATGGGTCAGAGTATAAAATTTTTGTTGGCCAGAATATAAAATTGTTAATATGGGCCAGAATATAAATTTTTCAGTTTAATCATTTTACCAAATAATATGCTCATCACTTTTGCTCCTCTTACATTTCTAAACTTTTTGGAGAAATATTTAAATCTAAGTATTATTTATTAAGAAGATTTCATGGTTATAAAATATATATATCGTGATAAAATACAGCAGCGTATTGACTGGTCACCGCGAAGATCCTAAGTATTGTAGGATCATCTTGGCCATTATTGGCTGAGTAACTACCAAACATATACAAAGCTTAGTTTGTTGTAGAGTGACTTTTAATGATCTTCAACATTAAACTTCACTTGACAGCGTTTAGGTACACTAATATTTCTTTTACAAAATAATTGAATCCCACTTAGGCTTATGCTCCTCCTGCAGTCTTTATAATATTTTTAAAATTGAAGAGAGAATTGTTGCCAACTACAATAAATAAAATACAAAATGATTTCATTTATAGTTTTAAATGTCAAATGTTTTAAGGAATTTCTTTAATAAAATACTTGGCAATTAAATTATATTTTTCAATAAGAATTTCATTATTTAATGGGAATTTTATAGATTAATATTTAAAGTTTTAATCATTTTGAAGCAATGATATAAAATTAAATATAGATTTGCTAAAAAATATATTTAAATAAAAAAAGTTAAATTTTACCTTTATGATAACATTTTAAAAATTTTGAATGTTTATTTTATAGATATTTTAGCTTTGATTTTTTTTTCTGATTTTTTGATAAAGGAAAGAAAATAATTGAATTCTTATGCACATTAAAGTGAGCACTTATCAGCACACTTATTTTTTAAATGAAATGCTAATTGAGTATATTATTTCTAAAGCTGAATGATCACGTATAATGTGATGACATTTCAATATCATTACTGACTAAATAAAACATTTAAAATAAGTTTCATTTATAACATTTAAAATAAATATTTTTACATAAAACATTTAAAATAAATATTTTACAGCATCAATAAATCCTTAAAATTTTTGAAACACACTAAAAAATGCTATTGTACACAAAATAAAAATTATTTATTAAAATTGAGCTACTTTTTAATAAATAAATTGATTCTATTTTTAAATATCACTAATAAAATTTGATCGTCATCAAAACAATTTAATCTCTTATTAAATATTAACTAGAAGATTTTTTAATTCTACATATCTTTAAGCAAATCGCATAAAATATTTGTTTACATTCGCATAATATATCTATATATATATATACATATATATAAATTATATATATATATATATATATATATATATATATATATATATATATATATATATATATATATATATATATAATTTATATATATGTATATATATATATATATATTATGTTTTATTTGTATTATTTCGCGTTCAGTTTGAGTTATTAATTATTTCCTTTTTCTGTATATTTTCTTCAATAACACGATGTAATTTAAACCCTCAGAAACAAAACATAATATCATTTGTATTAATTAGAAAAGAAATATATTTAATTATTAAACAAAATCCATTGCATGTGCATGATTAAATGCAGACCAAGATACTTGCGCTCAGGGAGAGGATTATAAATACTATTATCCGGGAGAGGATAATATTTTTGTTATATTAATTATCACAAATGGAAGTAATAAACCAAAATAAATAAATAAATAAATAAATAAATAAATCAAAGAAGATTTACACTGCGGATGAAATGTAATGCGAGGTACGTCAAATCTTCTTACGAAAAATTTGTTTATTTTTAGAATATGGGTGAAAGAATTTTCATTGCATTTTTAAAATCTTCTTTCAAAGAGTAAAATTCAGTTTTTGAGTTTGAAATTTCTATAATGAGTATTTTACATTGTGAAAAATTTTCATAGATCTGAAAAGTAGATTTGAGTATATTTTTATAAAATAACTTGAACAAGTATAACATATAATTAAAAATGAATCGGCTTCTCTCAAAAGCGATGAAAAATATTTCTCTTGCATACAATCACTAATATTTGAAGAGAAATCTTAAGAAAAAAAAAAAAGATATTTTATAAGCACGATTTCATGTTGTATTTTAATTTATACTTTTCTATTATACTTTTTTTTGTTATTGTTTAAAAAATATATAAATTTTTATTTTCATGAATATTAAGCATTAATAATTTTCACTCATTTTACAAGGGTACTTGTATTTACTGAGTACTGGATTTAAGTGAATACTTCTGCCTAAATATTCTTTTAAATCAAAATGTATGAAACAAACATTTATTTAAATCAAACGCAGCGTCATTTAACTTAAAATATGAGTAATCGTATATATTAAAATATTTCTATATATTTATTGCTTTATTATTATTATTATCATCATTTTGTTTTATTTTATGTAAACTGAAATATTTTAAGACGGGTTGAAGCCTTGATAACTCACTAGGAAACTAATTATCGAATGTTTAGAAATTCGAAAAACCATTCAAAGAATCAACAAATTACTATCATATTATGCTAATGTGTTACATTGTAAAAATCATGTAGTTGTAAAAACTTAAATTTACTGACTAGTGCTGCCATCTATAATTGTAAAGTTTCACTTAAATACGTAACTTATTTGTAATAATTATACAATAATAAATGTAAAGTTTATAATTATGAATTATTCCACCATAAGAAATTTCAAATTTTCAAAAGGTTTATATTAATAGAAATAATTTCATTTGTACTGTTTTTATTCCAAAATTCAATGAAATAAATATTTCTTGTTTGATTTATTACCCTTGTTATAAATATTTAATTATTATTTTTATTTTTTTTTATTCAAAATACTATTATAGTTTACGACTTCTTTCTCTTTGACTAATTGAAATATTTTATAATAAACTATTTTGAAATGATTCAAAAAGAAATCATTCTAATTAAATCATTTTTATTATTATTATTATTATTATTATATATATATATAATGTATTTACATAGAATTACCTGAACAATTTTGAATTAAACTTAACGAATTCATCTTTAACATTTATGTTTACTAAAAATGCATACTTCAACAATATTTCTGATTTTAATGAATGGAAATCGGATTTCTCTTTTATTGACGTGAAACATAAAAATTAAGAAAGTGAAAA
This sequence comes from Latrodectus elegans, assembly GCA_030067965.1. Lineage (NCBI taxonomy): Eukaryota > Metazoa > Arthropoda > Arachnida > Araneae > Theridiidae > Latrodectus > Latrodectus elegans. Next base: position 6,545,253 of record CM057818.1, read on the forward strand.
TATTCTTTTTTCACAAAAATTATGCGAGAAGCTAGAGAGAATGTATAGTTAAAAATTTAAGTACTGCAAATTTAAGTTGTTTTAAATTGGTTAGCCAATACAAGAAAGAGTTGCACAATTATCTATTCACCCAATTATAAATTTAGCCGATATAGTTTCTAACAAATGTATACGTAAATTTTCAAAATTTATTCAGGTAATAGTTTTCAGCTATATTTTAGAGTAAATTATACACAATGATTACAGGCATGATGTATTAACTTAAGTAAAAATTTTGAGGAAATATTATAGTTTCTCAATGTATATGTCTGAAAATCCTACACGTATTTAGCATTATTGTTTTTAGATAGCTTCAACATTTTATAATTTGGGAAAAAAAAAACATAATTTTTTAACTATGATCAACAAAATAAGTTTTTTTTTTATTAAATGTTTATTTATAGAGAATGTAGATCTTATTTTTTAATGGAAGGAATATGACATATTACATAATGTTTTTTTTGTAATTATGCATTTCAAAAGCAATAAATTTCTAAATTTCCGTTCATGTAAATTTAATCTGCCGGAGTATGATAAAAACACCATCAGGAATACTTAAAATTTGAAGTATTGCAACAAGGTGTTATATATCTATTTATTTATCTATGTCTATATCTCTATATCTATCTATCTATCTATCTATCTATCTATCTATATATATATATATATATATATATATATATATATATATATATATATATATATATATATATATATATATATATATATATATATATATATATATATATATATATATATATATATATATATATATATATATATATATATATATATATATATATATATATATATATATATCTCTATATCTATCTATCTATCTATATATATATATATAAATTGATAGATATAAACTATCCCGACATATGGATCCCCTAACTATCATACCATTCACAGAAAGTGAATGAAATTTTGCGATGGGGTATTTTGAGGTATGTGCTCAAGAATGATAAGGAAAACAACAATGTCACGCTAACAGTTGCGGTTAAAGTCAGAAAATTTTGGAAATATCAAATGGGAACGCCAAGTTTTTATTTATTTTTTTTATTAGAATATGTGATCTCCATTGTGAAAAAATCGCAACTAGCGTTCGAACGACAAATGTAGCATAAAAATCACAGGTAGTAGATATGCTAAAATTGATCACAACCAATAAGGACAGAAAAGTAGCATAAAATAAAGCATTTTATTTGTTTCACAAATTCTCCACGTGACTTCCTTCACACACGATGAGAATTTGCAGCCGACAGATTTCGGATAGCACTGCAGCACGTACCATGACAAAAGGAATCTTTTGAATCGGAGCTCTGATGAGATTTTTCATAACAGATGCAGTTTGCGAACTTTGCAATTTAGATATTCCCAAAAAAAGAAATCCACAGTATCCACTGATCCAATTTTCCCAGTGGCCATGGAAACCGAAAAGGTCGAAAGATGTCACCAAACTATTGGCTGGCTTAAGGCAGATTTGACTGAATGCCCTACATATGGAGAAAAGACATCTTGCATCCACACAACTTCAGATACAGTAATGCAGCCTTTGAATTTCGGGATTCACGTTACGAATTAACCTGGCCAGACAGCAAGCACTCATTACTGTACACTTTTACAGATCATAGGCATTAACCTCTTCAAAATAGTAATGGCCGAGGATGAACGTGTTCGTTATTCCACACTACAAAGTATCTTTTTTGTCAAATCTACGTAGAATCTCAACATGTGGATTATTCTTTGCCCAATGCACACAATGTTTCGAATTTACGGTGCTAGTAAACGGAAAATGTGCCTCATTTGTTCATAGAAGGTGTAAAGGCCAGCAGCTCTCTTCCTCGTACCGGATAAGGAATTGATTCTCAAAATCCAGCCGTAATTGATAGTTTCTTGCTGTCAACATCTAGATTCTCTGAAAATGTTGCGGAAACATATATAGAAAAGAAAGCAGAATCTTACGGACAGTTGAATTTGGCAGATTAAGGACACGTATAGCGGCGTCACGTGCACTTTTGGTACGAAGTGTGCTTATCGTCTGATGAACTTTTACAACAGTTTCCAAAGGAAAGGAAAGTCGTCCACATCGAGGTCGTTCGCATATGCAGTCAGTTTCTTCAAATTTATAAATAAAGATCCGTACAGCTTTGACAGTGCTCGGACCTTGAAGTAGTTCATGGTTTTTGTAGAAAACACGCAACGCCTCTGATGCATTTTGTCCTTTCAAGTAATAAATCCTTACGATTTCCCCACGCTCTTTCCCTGAATACGACATCTTTTTCGGAATGGAAAGTAGCAACATACTTGACATTTCACAGTGTCTTTACATTCACCTAGCTTGACGACATCAGTCATGATTGTGTTATACATTGAACCAGAAATTTGAGTTTCTTAGTTTCTTCTTTCCGTTTTGTGGAGGACTAATCAGGTTTGATCTTATCCGAATAAATGGTATGACGTAAATGAATCGAAAATTTATGCTCTGGTGTACGACAAAATAATTTTTACGGTTTCCTTGCCTAGCTTTGAGGAATTTCGTATTATAGGTACCATTTGAACACTATTTAGGATTTTCAGTATATATATATATACATATATATATATATATATATATATATATATATATATATATATATATATATATATATATATATATATATATATATATATATATATATATATATATATATATATATATATATATATATATATATACATATATATATATATACATATATATATATATATATATATATATATATATATATATATATATATATATATATATATATATATATATATATATATATATATATATATATATATATATATATATATACTCTTAAAATATATAAAAATACCGTTTTTAAATCACAGTAAAATATTTCACATCTCTTGCGTTAATTATCAAGTTGGTAGTTTAAACGTTAATATATCGTCCTTTGCTTTTTATCAGGAGCGATGAATTCTTAGTTGGAGCTTGAATGTAAGTTTCATTTCGTTATTCATTTTAAACTGCCCCTATTGGTAGCCTTAGCCTTCACATGTGTCACAAAAATATTACATACATATTAATTGCATGAAATTTAATCCTCTGTTGTTTTAACAGTTTGTTATTTCTGAACAAGATTCACTACAGAATTTTAATTGATAGAGATTTCTTCATAAATATTTTCACAAAATTTAAAAACATTGTACTGCAATTGATAATAATAGTAAAATATACGTACTCTTATAAAATAAAATAACTTGTATATTTAAATATTAAAATAATATGTTATGAAATAAAAGTTACTTGGAAACACAAGTGAATATATATATGTATGTAAAAGTACGAAAAAATTTATTGCTTTGCTCAATGTTCATGTATATTCTAAAAAATACTAAAATCATGATTTAAAGATCTTACAAAAAATTGTTTTTGATGAAAATATATTGAGAGAAGAAATAATCTCTAGGCTTATCCACCATTTATGATATGGCCATTAACGTCATTTTTTTATATCAAATTATAATGTTTATTCTGTAAATTATTGAGAATAAATTCATTTGGAAATAAAAATTTTAAAATTTCAATACATTTATTTTTTAGTCATTCTAATCATAAATGCTAAATGCTTATAGATATTAGAATATGAGATTCTTTGTGTTTAAAAACATTGTTTATTTTTAATTGGTATTTTGTGATAAAAATATGCATGGCTCTATCCAAAAAACACAGAAGCAAATATATTTTCCCTCATTTTTTCTAACATATAAATCTCATGCTGCCATCTATATTTTTATCCTAACATTATTCATCGATTTTTCACTGTAAAAATTTTTATCGAAAAAAAAATATTTAGAGTTAATTTTTTTTATAAAAAAAAATTTATTTCTAAATATTTTATTTAAAAAGTTAACAAACATAAAATATCAATTATGAATTTTTTGCAACAAAAGTTATTAAATAAAATCAAAATCAAGCATATGCTCATCATTTATTTTCTGATAGTGTTTTCTTGACAGTCATTAGCTTGATGTACTTGAAGGAGATTAAATACTTTTGACATACTTAGCATGCTTTTTTTGGTAAGTAATCACTCTAGTGAATGAGAAAGATCCATAATTTGCATAGACATACTTTAATACCATAGCATTTTTAATATTAGAAGTTATTATACTTAATATGATAAAAGTATTCTTGTTATATAGTAAAACACTGAATTTTTCATGATGTCCAATCACTTTTCAATATTAAATTTGATGCGATAGTAAATATAAGTCTTCCAAAAATATATAGATCCCTAGTTTCTCTACTGAAGGAAATTGAATTCACATTTTGATTGGCATCATTGTTAAAGAAATCAGAGTGGTTTGACGAGACCACTTGTGAAGTCACATATTTCTTATCTAGAGCAGCAGATCTGTTGTTATTTATTACCCTTTCACAAACCGAGCTCGCTATGCCGTTGACTACGCAAATTTAAAAATCAGTACGGTGCGTATTTCTTTTAACCAAAACACCACGAATGTGAAAGTACGATTTGGTTCTAAACTCCTCTGATAAATGGTAGCACCAGAGGATCAAATTCCTTAATTTTGACATTGATCTAGAGGGGGGGGGGATTTTCTACAGCAGAAGTAGCTGCTTTTGCAATAACTAAGTCATGCAAACAACATTTGTGTCATCAAGATTATCATCATTATTGCAGTCTGATTTTAAAACAGATATTGCTAATGGAAATTCATACTGTAACAATATCGACGACGCAAGAGGGCGCTTAGGTGTCAACTAAACGAAATTTAAAAAAAGAAGAAAAAAGAAAGACAGTAGCGGGATGTTCGACTGGATTCGAAAAGTAATTTTAGATTCACCATGTTGAGAATGTTATGGTAGTGTTTCGTTTATAAAATGTTCCTGTAAATTTAATGATGTGTTAAATGCAATCATAGAGGATAGGTAAAAAATTGATTGCTATTATGTTATGTGATAAATTCTGATGTAAATTTAAATCAGCGTCATAACAATACCATTCATTCCTTATAAATTATAGGATACGAGGAGTAAGAAAAATAACACGAGTAGTTTATATGTAGTTGTTCACAAGAGGAAGTTTTTCACGAGATCATTCTTACTGTTTTTCCACTTACTATCCGTAACAAATTTCTTTGTTCTGGAGGCAATCATGCCTTTGAAGCTATTTTTCAATGTCAGCTGTACAAAACATTAGCATAAGGGAAAATTGATTTTCATGTATCATCCGCCACAAAAACATAACAAATTAAGGTAGTTACCATTTGAAGCTGTAATTGTGATGCATTAAATGTTTCATGATTTCGTTTATTATTGCAATTAAAACCTGAATTTTAAAGTACTTGTTTTTTTTTTACACCTAAAAGTAAAAATTAACTTATATTTTTAATTTATAAATAACAAATCCAATAATACATTTGAATCTACTGAATATTTATTAAAGGATAAGAATATAGTTACATATGACTTAGCTTCATAAAGTGAAAACTGTCACCTAAATTCCACCACTAGGATTAGACTCGTCTTTATGGTACCTCTGACCGGCAACGAGACACCACGTTGAACTAACTAAAGATTTTAATTAGTGAAATAAAAGAATAGAATTAGAGGATTATTGTGGAACATGTTGTAATTGACCACTGGTTGTAATTCTACAACTGGTTGTAATTGACCACTGGTTGTAATTCTACATATGGTTGTAATTGACCACTGGTTGTAATTCTACAACTGGTTGTATGGAGAACTAAATTAACAGTTACCTGATCATTTACCACTTTATTTCTACATCATGTCTTCTTGGGAAAAATATTCTGTTCGAAGCAAAGTTGTAAATTATGAAGAAGTAAACTCATCTACGAGCGCAATTGATGCAGAAAATGGAATTTCAATTATACATGACATTAAATCGCAAAGTAGAACTGTCAATTTAACAAAAGTCAAAGACTTCTTTTTCAATAAGGTAGGACAGCATGAAGATAACGATGAAATAAGATCTACGGCTTCTTCTATTGATCAAGATATATTTATGGGTCCAGAGGATGGAGTAGATGGTCTCTGCAAAAATTTCAATGAGATTATCTGGAGTAAACCAGGTCCCAAATATAACCTGCCTCTTGCTCTTATAGAAGAAGCAGACAAAATAAGTAATACCATTAAACAACTATATTTGTCACAAAAAGTCATAAATTCTACTAAGAATAATAAAAATACTGTAGTCTACTCTCTTAGCAGATAATGATATAGGACCACAGTGCAAAACATAAGTCATAAAGGACGACATTATGAACAAAATAATGATTTTCCTGAAGATAACACTGAAGAAGATACACTCCACCAAAAACAGATTCTAAATTCCATATCTTTAAATACTGCTCCAAATGACCAATTGTTCACAAAACAAGAAGTCATTCATGCCATTGGAAGACTTAGAACGGGAAAGGCTCAGGGACAGAATGGTATCGACAATGCTTTGGACAATGCTATTCACTTGCTGTATCATCATTCTTTAAGATATTATTTAATAGCTGTCTGAAACCTCCCTACTTTCTCCGCACTTATATAAAAAAATGCAAAATCATATTTGTTCTAAAAAAATGGGAAAAAGCCAAGCAAACCTGGATCCTACAGACCTATCTGTCTTCTGCCGGCAGTAGGTAAGGTATTGGAAAAATTGCTCGTAGAAAAAGTAAGTTACCATCTCAAAAATAATAAGAAGCTGAGCAAACTGCAGTTTGGATTTTGAGCTAATAAATCAACAGACTATGCTTTGAAAAACCAGATCAATAAAATTGAAGAAAATAAAAACAGCGGACACAAACTACACCGTAGTAATCGATCTAGATCTCAATAGAGCTTTTGACTCAATCTGGTGGAATAAAGTGCTAGATAAAATTACCAAGCTTAACTGTCCCAACAATTTATTTAAGATGTAGGCACACTGTCTCACCAAAAGAAAGAGTATAATTAAACATGATGGAGGTTTTATTCAACGCTACCATAACAGAGGCTGCCATAACAGAGGGATCATGAGAAGGACCATTGTTTTGGAACATATATTTAAGCGATTTCCTTCTTTAGAAATGTCCAAACAATACATCATTGCAAGCATTTGCCGAAGATGCGCTGCTTATCGTTTCGGCAAAATCAAAAGATCAGTTAAAGCTAACAGCCAATATTGCACACTTACTGTTTGAAGATTTGTGTAAAGATCATAAGCTAAAAATCGACCATAAAAAGACTCGAGCCATCCTTTTTGGCAGCAGTTAGAAGTACTTAAAATCATATCCAAAGATGGAAATTTCTGGATGAAGCATCAAAAAAGTTAAGGAAATGAAATATTTAGGAATATTTCTTGATGGCAAACTATCTTGTCTTTTTCACATCAGGAAATAAAAGATAAAGACTATTGCTATCGTATAAAACTGAAGACGAATAACAAGTAGAAACTGGGGTGTAAATTCTTAAATTTTGGTATAAAACCATTATTGAAAGAAAGATATGCTATGGATCATATCAGTCTGGGTGTAGCCAATGACAAGTAGAAATGTCAGACATCTACCCAGTTTCAAGAAACTGTTCACCTTACCCATCACTGGAGTTCTACGGCAACATTAAATACCTTGGCATTTAATGATTCAACTAGAAGCAACTAAATCAAATATTCTCCAGCATCAAGAAAAACCCACATTCCTGGATATAATTTATAACCTAGATGACATTAAAATTCCCTTCAGAACATTATTATACCCAGCAACACAGGTAGAAGGAATAATGATTCACATGTCGAATCCTACACATTGAGTAAACATTCACCAAAACTATTTCACTGATGGCTCAAAAATATAAGGCCAAGTTGGAGCAGTTTTCTGCTTGTTCAAAAATGAACTGAAGAGTGGTCATTACCAGGGACAATAAGGAGAAGCTAACAGTGTTTTAAGATGAATTGGTTGTATTAATGAAGCTTTAAAATATAGAGCTGAAAATAATTTATACAAGGCAGTGATTTGCTCGGACAGCCAATCCCACAGATGTTTTGGGAATATATAACCCATATCACAGATGCCCACTGATTCAAGATATTCAAAATTCCACTCATGGTATGTAAAAATCGATGGCAAATTTGTTTTCAATGGCTCAAGCCACATGCCAGACATAGTGGTAATGAAAGAGCTGACATACTGGCATAACAAGCTGCCAAGGCATGCTCAAACACGCAAAAAATTGAATTAAAATGGCCCAAATCATCCTTGATTTCTAAACTACATTACTATTTACTAATGGCTAGGTAAAAAACATGGAATGAGGCACAAGGTAGATATTCATACAAACCTTAAGGCCTCTGTCTCTCTTGATTTCCTATTCAATGATCATAAAGAAGCACAGTTTCTTTCTGGACATACTTCAAAATTGGAGTATCTCAACAAAGGGGGTATGTCTCCAAGCAGTGCTTATTCATGGGGTGAGGTTTTGACCATTGTTCATAAAGTGTCCGAATGAGATATCACCAAACAATGGCATCTAAAAGTGCCTAAAATCTCGGAGGAATTTACTCCATTTCTCCACTATGCTTCTTCTCTTATTCATAAGATAAAGAACATTATTTCCTTTAGCTATGAAAAATAATTCAAACTCTATAAGGATAATACTATAACTGAGTAGTTAATATCATCATAAAAACAATTTGGTACAGGACGTATTACGCAGTGGAGCTATACCTGATAACCTAAGGTACAGACCAGGTGTTCCGTCAAGTGCTTCTAAATTAGCTTGTTATTAAAATTGTTAAAAGCATTATTAGTTCATATCAATGCTTCATTACGTAGATAATGAATAGTTTAAATTAATTTTACGAATAATTAATAGTGGCTTGTTATGTTATGAATTTGAGGATTTGAAAAAGACATCACTTAAAACTTTTTAAAATAGTAGTTCACGAAATGCAGTTATCAATACAAACACACACACACACACACACTAAGGTTAAGGATCTAAGGTTGAATTCAGCATAAAGCACTTTCGGTTGCTAAGGATTTCATCTTTCATGTTCACTCTTTTTAAAATGATTTATGTTTTCACATTTTTTCTCAATCATACATAAGATTGAAGCTGCCTAAACATATAAATATTTCAGAAAGAATAAGATCATTATTTTTTTTCAATTGATGTAAAGGATTATGATTAAATTCTTTGCGGATATAACTTTAAAAAAAAGATACTGGCATGAAAAGATGGTCTATGTTTTATGCAAAGTGACTTATTCAGCTGCCAGAAAGTTAGTTTGATTCATATTTCCACCTACGTTAGGAAACTGTTTCCACCTATATTATGAAAGTCTTAAAATAATTATAAATTTAACATAATTAGAAAGGCAAAATACACACGAAAATTTCAATACTGTACTGTCAATGTTATAGTAGCTAATTTTTTCTCTTTCTTGCTTTGAAAAATTAGCGCATGCAGCATGCTTTCCAAAAACATTGATTTTCTAAAACACATTTTAATGAATAATGATATTTCTGCTAGCCCTCGAGCCACAATTTCAGATTTCATTTCCGGATCCGCTTAGGTATTTCCGGAGAAATATCTAAGTGATAAAGAGATAGAGACATAAAAGATGACTATGATGATCGAGAGACAATTAAGTATAATGTTGCTGCAGCTACATCATCAATTATTCTCTGAAATTTACTCTCGGCTGAACAAACGGATTAAAACGCACTTGTACTTGTCCTAACGTCACAATGAATGATTAAACGTAATAAAATGTAGAAATGTTGGAATTAAGAAGACTTAATTCCATCAATGGTTTTATAAACAGCTATATTTGTATTAAATGTTACACATATTGTAATTCAAATATTATTAAAATAATATTAGAAAAATGAAATGCACCACAAGATTTAATGTAAAGAACTCTTAATCTCAATTCTATTTATCACTCTCTTATGCTCATTTAACTCATACACTTGATTTAGCTTTATGTAGCTTTTCTGTCCTTAAAAATTTAACTAAAAGTAGTTTTTGAATGATTTAAGTTAACACAATATATATAGTTTAATTACTGATACTAATAAATAAGCATGACTTAAAATTAAGCACATGAGACTACGGTATATGAAATTTTGTTTTTTGAATATTCATTTTAAGCCTAAAATATCCTTCAGTAAGCGGAATATATCCGTCTCTCTTAAAATTAATTACTTATTTTCTTTTTCAAGATATTTATTTAAAATTTAGTTACGATAATGTAAAGAGCATTTAGTTTTTCTTTTAATTTGAAACACATGAATTATATACTTTTAATTAAAATTAAATATTTGTTTTTAATATAGATAAGATATTTTATAAATATTCGGTGAATTCATCACTGCAGAATATATATCAAATTAAAAAATTAACAATACAAATGTTTATGCCCTGCAACGTTAACATAAAATTTTATTAATGTGTGTAACCAATTACCCTTAATAAGATTAATTGCATACTTTTACATTATATAATTTATTAATTTAAAATGTTGACTTTGATTTTATCAAAAGTGTCGATTATTAATGTTTTCTTGATTCACATAAAAATTTTTATAATATCTTTCATCGGAATGCTTTTTCAGAAAATCTTTTCCATCTCTTTGAATAAGTATAGTTAATGTTTTTTTTTAAATTCATATATTTATTACAATAATAATATTTATATCCTTACAAATCATAATTTTACTAATATCATTAATAAAATTATGATTTTTAAGCATATATAAAAGCATTAATATTCCCTGTATTAATAATTAAATTTGTATTTACTTTTATCCAAAATGTCGATCATTAATATTTCCTTGATTCACATAAGAAAAGCTCATAATATCTTTCATTGGAATGCATTTTCGCAAAATTTTCTTGATCTCTTTAGATAACAATAATTGATGATTTTTTAAATTCATATATTTCTGTATAATATATATATAATAATAGTATTTTCTTATACAAATCATAATTTTACTAACATCACTCAAGCAATGTTTGTGTATGCAACTGATTACTTGAAAACAAATAAAATACCTTTTCCCTTTTATTCTTGATTTATTTCAAGTTCATTTCTCCTTTAAAAGTCTTGAAGATGATAAAGGAAATGATACGCATGATTGGCTGGAAAAGAAAGGACGCATTTAAATGTGATTTGAAATCGGAATATGTCGCGATGAAAGATTGTCCTTTTTTACAGTTGAGATAGCATTGTCTTCAAACTTATCGCGATGTTGTACCTGATGCTGTTCACGGTTTTATTATTGCATATAAAATGAGGGAAGCAGAGAAAAAAGCCAGAAAACTATGCAGAATAATACTGTTTAGAAAAATGGCCTATTTTAAAAGGAACTATCAAGGAAACATGGAGCAGTTAAATCAAAAAATTTCCATTTTGATTAAATGATATTGAATAACTGCTCAAAAGTACAAAAGTAATTTCATTTCGAATTTCTGAAAAATATAAAGTTTATTTTATGATAAAATCAATTTTATTTTATCAATAAAATAAAAAAGTTTTTTTTTTTCTTCTGCTAATATAATCTGTATAACTCATATTGAAAAATGAGATGCTACATAGCATTACGATAAAAATTTTGCACATTAATTTGTTTCATATATTTTTATAATTCGTATTGATCAAATTTTAAATATTATGAAACTAGAAATGTTTTGAAATCAATTGAGTACAATTCATAACTATGCTGAATCTTGATACTGAAAATATTGATGAAATTTTAATTTTTGATTGATAAAGATTACTCAGACAACTTTGCAGCGGAATCTATGAAGTTTGTTTTCCTGAAATGCTTATTGAGTATTAAATTCCCTATTTCAGTATATGCAACTGAATAATGAAAATATCTGATATATTGAGAACAATGAGGTGAATTAACTGATTATCTAACCATTACAGAAAATGTCAAACTGCTTTACGAGATAATACACATTTTCAAGGGTGTTATCAATATACTATTATAGTCTTTAATCAAACAACCAAGCAAATATGTTGTCAATGGTTCACATTGATAAATATATAATGTAAGGTAATATATTGTATGTAAAAAAGGAAAATATACTTGGTGATTGAACTATTCTGCTTCATGCTAGAAGTTACCATTAAATCCGAAAAACAAAATATATGGATATTTTAAGTGCTGGTAAACGGCATGATAACTCAAAGACTTTATAAGGCTTTTTTTAAGCAACTATAAATCAAAATGGCGTTTTGAAAGATGTTTTAAAAAGTGTAGGGCACATACTGTAGAAAGAAAATTAATTTGGAAATCTCCCAAGTATCCACCAGATAATTTATGTGCACACAGTGTGTAGAAACGCAAAATACTTCTTTTGTTATTTAAGAAAGGTCTTTTACTCAACTAATACCATTATTATTTGGCTCATTCTGAAGTCACAATTGTCAGAGTCAGTGGGTGGGATTTTCTTTTATTATAAAGCTTTACATTTAACCGTCTAAATAAAATACTTCTGGAGATGTTAATAAACTGTAGATGATAAAAATTTACAAAAATAGAATTATTTAGTACGCTGCTCCAAATGTATGGGATCAAAATGTAGAATACAAATTAATTAAATTTTAGTCAAATAATCAATTTGAAATTTCACCTATTGAATTTTTCAATGATAACTAGTTTATCAATTCAAAAGCATCCACATTTCTAAATCAGAAGTTAATGATATAGATTCAAAAATTCATGGAGCTTCTTTTTTTTTTATCAAAATAACAAAATATGATAAAATTGATCATTTTGATAAGTAATAATAATAATATTAATTATAATAATTTTGGCAACAGATTTTAATGCCTTTTAAAAAAGTTCCCTGTAAATATAGTGGAATTTAACAAATAAAATTAAATTACATCAAATATATTTCATAAGAGTAATTCCAAAACAATTTTAGAAATTAAATTCACATGTTAACTATAAAGCAATTAAATTTATATTTAAAGTAAATAAAGTTTAATGAATAAAATAAATGTAATTTCGTATTTTACCCTGTAAATTTTGCAACTATAATCCATTTATCCTTGTTGACATCGTGAATATCAATATATGTTTCATTTTCTCAAGTAGACGATAGTAAATTACTAAGTGTGGTTTCTATTTCAATATTTTTTTTCAAAAGAATTATAATTATACATAATAAATTATAATAATTATAATTATTTAGGCTTAAAAGTTTCCTAAAATTGTAGGCCACTTTGGTCTGGTTTTTTAGGGCCTTCTTTCTCTTATCGGAAAGTGAAGAGTTTCGATTCCAACATAATCGAAGATATGTCATGTTAGCTAATGGCGACTGGGGTATGTTAAATATGCCGTGGTCACAATATCCACTATGTGAAATGATACCTCTGGGGGTGACAGGCCAAGCCTGAGAAACATCTGCTTAGTCCCTGCTTCTAAATTAGGAAGATCTTCTTTCGAGGCTAGATGGCACATCCACTTGGTGCCCCATTGTCTTATCTCTTCCACCCCTGTTGTTATTGTTGTATGTCCTTTTAGGCCAATAGCGCTATACCAGATCCATAACTCTTCCTCCCCTTGAAATGCTGAATGGTGGAAATCCTAGTAGCCAGGCAGTATACAATAACATTTTTTAATGTAAGATATTGAATTATCCTATAGAAAAGTAATAAATATGTGTAAAGTATATTTTATTTTAATTTTTTAAATTCTAATAATGTTTAACACTGAACAGAAGCAAAGCAGGTAATTAAAGAGCAAGAGCACTTATTATACTCTTGAATATAAAGTAAGCAATAGAGTTTGAACTGCTTTAAGCGAATAAAGATAAATGAATTGAAAGTTAATGAAGACATTCTATATTGATCAATTATATTCATTGATCTAATATTTTCGAAGTTTTTCTCAGACTATAAAATTGTAAATTCAGATCAATGAATCATTAATGTAAAGGTAAAAATTATATATTTAGTATAAGATATTTTATATTTATATATTTGTGCATACATAAATGTATTTATATTAGTAATAGATGTTTATAGATGCAGAGTGAAAAACGAAACAAAAGTTTCAGTTCTAGCATTTTATTTCCATTACATCTCTCCTTTTTCTTATGTCCATAAAATGAATTACATACAAGGATATTCTCGAATATGCATAGGAAAAATATTTAAATTTTTATACAGTAACTTCAACTGCATACATGTGTGATTTTTCTTTTTTTTTTCTAGAAAGAAAAAAATATTCTGTGAATAATATATATTTTGTTTCGGATAAGCTTCGGTTTTATAGGTGCATTGAACAAATACTATCTTTTATTCTGCTAAGTTAATTAAGAAACGAGTATTTTTTGTTAAAGAAATTTTTTTCTAATTTAAAATTATAATTCTTTATTTAGAGGTACAGGCTCAGAAATGTAACATTTAATTAAAAATAAAATATTGATTATTTATCTGATGCTTTTCATATGCAAGCACAAAATTGGAAATTTTTGTTAGCTTAGATTCTATACTTAAATATGTATCTGTATTAAATGAATTCTTAGAAAATAAAAATTTACTAATTTTATTACAAATTTGATACTAAGAATACTTTATACATAGTTTTTGTAAATAATAACTTATTAATATTTTTTACATTGTGATGTGTATTTATTTGTGAAAAAATAGAGCCCAGTATATAATTATTCATCATTACTATTCCGTCATTTAATTTAAAAACTTCATTGCAGATGGCACTTTACACAATCTATCTTCGTATATTTAACTTCTTTTGTAATTAATTTTTGACCAAAAGTAAGAACATATTTTGAGATATGTTCGCTTTCTTGGTTTAATTGTGCAAATTAAAATCGTTTTGATTCCGCAAAATGGTGTTGTAAGATAATTTTCTTATTCACCGTGTAAATTGCTTTTCAAGAAAGATTTTTTTTCACATATACTAGGCCGTATTAAAATGTTGCAAGTAAGACAGCTAGAAAAATGTTTGAGTAACAATTTCGACAGAAGCAGCTGTATTCAGAAGGCATAACCACAGCATCAACCTCCCGCTGTTCAACCGTGGGTGGATTCAAACCTGGGTCCTATGTTTCCAATGATCGGTATTTCGTCACTAGGCACGCTGAGAACTATATTGAATAAATTTGAATAAAATCATTACATAGTCCACGTTTATATATTGTTTTGTTAAAGAATCAGCTAAATGTTAACAAGACCAAGATTAATTAGCCCATACAAAGAGAACGAAGTATTTGATTTATGGAGAAGTGAAAGATAGTAGTGTTTGGGGTGTCTTGAAATTTATTATAGCTCTTAATAATGTAATTATTGATCTTTTATTAAAGGAAATAAATCTATGAAGAGTAATATCATAAGATTTAGAAAGAAACTTTTTAAAAAATACAGTATCTTCTAATTCAAATTCAACTGTTTGAAAATAAATGTAACAAATTTAACGATGAATGTGTAATGATATATATTCGAAAGAATCGAGGAAAATGTACAGATAAAGGTATCAGAGAACACCAAGTCACTTAAGATGATCTAAATAATATTTGACTTTCAGTTAAATCTGAAAAGTCAAAATTAGTTGAAAGAACCTATTGTAAATTGGATGAAATAAATCAAAATAACTGACAGTTTTAAAAGATTCTAATTACATGTGTTACGTTATCAAGTTTTGCAAGAAAATATCCGGATTGGCTGTCATTTGGAGATTGATTTAAAGGTTCGAAGCAGAGAAAAATTATTCAACAAGTGTTCTAAGACTATCTTATTTAAAAATCATATTTAAATGCAGATTAAGTGCACAAACACTATCAAATAGTTCAGTTTAATAAGGGATGATATTTCTATAAATGCCACGGTTATTATTCGACGAACATTTTGTAAAATGAAAAAATGGCTAATTTATGCAGAGATTAAGGAATTTTTCTTCTTCTACAATTCAAAATGTATCATACCGGTTAATAGGCTGTGAATAAACTTATCAAGGAAAAGAGAATTATTGGGTTACTTTCTACCTTCATAGTAGGGGTAAGGGGGTCTGTGGAGAATCATTAGTTTTGAGATGTGTTTTGGCAACTAGCTGACGTCATCGTAAATGAACTCCCAGAGGATGGGTACTTTATTGAGCTCAATTTGTATTTTATCAAATTGATTTTTTTTTTTTTTTTTTTTTTTTTTTTTTAAAATATGGTGAAAATTGCTTTAGCTGTTCCAAATTTGGTGAAACTGAGTATTACGGTCTCAGCTTGGTGAAACTGGTGAAATATTTTTTTGCCAAACAGAGGAGACAGGGGTGTAGGAAATCGGAGGAGACAGGGGTGTGGCAACACAGAATGGGCACCAATTATCATAAGAAATTTGTGATCTACTCACCTAACACTAAATAAGAAAACAATTAAAGATACTATTTCAGAATTAAAATTAAAAGAAATAAAGTAACAAAAATAATTATATTTAATAACATCAACTTAAAAATAAATAAAATAATGAAATTCAGTAACTAAATAGCACTATATCCCAGTAACTAAATAGCACCACCACAGCACTATATCCACATCGAAATAAAAAATGTGAATATAAAAGACAATATTTATATTCCGCGCTACATTCGAAGTGAAATAAAATATAAATATGAAAACACAGGATTTAAATTACCGCGCTTTATATCTGATAAAAAAATCTAAAGCAAAAATTGCGAGCATTTCTGGGATGTGCGGTAGCGAGACTCTGTATTTCGTGACACATTTGGCGACTAATTATTTTTGGTGATGTATTTGGCAAAAAAAATCACCAAATTTTACCAGATTTGGCGGCTTTTCTCGCTTTACGATCTGAGACAGTGATACTTAGTTAAACCCCGAGTTTATAGTACAAAATTCGATATTTTGTTACATTGTTATTAGTACAATTTCATCCAAGAACATTTATCGTGTTATTGTTAATGAATTTAAATATTTAAATAACAAATTATGAAAATTCTCGGAAATATAGCTCTTTTATAAAAATTGTGAATTCATTTGAAAAGAAAGAAATATTAATTTATAAGAATTATTTTTATGAGACATATGATAATAATAAATCTGTTCAGCACTTAGTGAAGATGTTCTTCAAGAAAGACATTATTTCTTTAGGTGAATCTAAACAATAAGGTATGAAGACATTAGATTTATTTGCGAAATTTGCGTCCCTTAATAACTAATTCATAGAAAATTACATTTCAATGCGGCAGTTTGAGGAGCTATTGAAAAATAAGTAATCTTATCTAAGATTGCTTAACATGGTGTGTTTCGCTAATGGTGAGTTATGGTGCGCGTGTTGTGCTTAATCAAAATATCAATAATATAACCAATTCAATATTTCAGTTATTATTTGTTAAGTTGCTTGACAATTAGATGTTAATTTCTAGGTGTTTCTACAAATTAATGCTATTCAATTATTTCTTTTTAAAAGTAATTTAAGGTAATTTATATTTTATTTTTCAATGAATGAAGTTTCAAATATCTAGTTATTTTTGCTAGAAGCTAAATACTTATGGAATTTTGACTGCATTTAATATGTCTACTCATTTCTTAAGTTTCCTATCATAAGGATAGAAACTACTGACCTCTAATAACAGATTTAGAATATTGAGATACTATGCTCTTACTTACTCACATGAAAGATGAATAAAAAACTCTTAAAATTTTGAACATCAAGACAGCATTTGTAAAATATTTTTGATTTATTGCTATTTAAAATTATCATAATAATCAAAAACCTGTATTTTTTATTTTAAAATCTGTAAAATATCTATGTACTTACAAATTTGAGCATTTTTTCTGTTGTGATATTTTAAAAGAGTTATTATTTTCCTTTAACAACTTAAAACAAATAATTTTAGCAACAATATATCATTTACTTTTTGTTATGACAGCGTTTGTTTTAAAGTGTGAGTGTCTACATACAATTCACTGGACTTTCTGAATGTACTTAAGTGTAATGAAAGTTTGAGGCACTTTTCATAAGCTCATCAAAACTCTGCGGGTGACTACGAAAAAAATGGTGCTTACCAGAGCTTAATCCTGTGTGGTACCATCTCTACCACCAGATGAATGCGGACTGGGCACATGAGGGGTACGATAATCATGTCCGATGGATCTAGAGCCTAAGTGGAATGCAGGCACTGTACAGGAGTTCCACTGGATCCGAGGCATCTCTTCAATTGCATTTCAGTTGCTTCGACCCTCTTCAGGGTCGAATGTATGGAGCACTTTCCAGGCAGGTACCCCAGCCAGGGTAGTGCTCCATGCCTTTGGTCCCATTGGACTTGTCCTTTTTACCTTTTTCTTTCTTTCTTTTTTTTTTTTTTTTCTTTTTGCAATTGTCACACGTCAACAACAAACCCAACAAGTTTGAGGCAATATTTCAATTGAAGAATTGAACTATTGAGTGATATTTTAGGAAGAAAAATTCTTTGCCATAGTTTAAAGCATTTTAAATTGTATCACGCAAATAGGTTAACAATTATACAGGAGTAAAAATATCCTCCGAACTTCTGCAAACCAAACTATGGACTTATGTCCTTTGGTTATATATTTATTAAGATATAGTATATATTTATAAAGATATACTTTATAAATATATACTCATGGTTAGAGTGTAAATTCAACAAATATTATAGACAATGCCCTGATTCAGAGTAATTTGGTAAAAACTAATCACGAGCAAACATTTTTTTACGATAAAGGTAGATATGTATAAAAACAATAACGAATAACTTTTTTGGCATGCTTCAGACTTCCTTACAAAAATAGTTTAAATTTAATGCATTTTTGTGTAAGCAATCAGAATCTTCTAACAAAAAAATATCCTTGAATTGGAAGTCAACTGTGTATATAATCTAATTATTTATAAAAAATTGAGTTTGTTTTTTATAAAACTGTGCGTGCTAAATATATTTATCTTCTTTCTATGAAAGTAAATTATTAAAAATATTAAAAACCTTTGCTCCTTTTAGTATTTACCTAATATAAATATTTTTAATATTTTAAAGCCTAGTTTTGTATTATTGTGATAAAATGATATAAACTAGGCTCATGTTTAAATAATATGAATGTCCAGCATTAATTTGAATGATACAGATTTCAAGTTAATCAATAATTCTTCATTTAAGAATAATCATTGATGAACATGAATATATTTGCGATTTCAATTGCAGTAATTTTTAAAAGTCCCAAGGAATTCTCTATTTTGATGCATAAGTACATGTAAATAATATGTTTTAATTTTTTACTTATATTTATCAATATAAAATGTAATATGATTAATTCATTTTATTTAATTATCACAATTTTTGGAGTTAAGTCTAATATTATGCATTTGAATCAATCCCATAAAATTACAGGGCAAATTTTAAAAAATAATATATTTTAATAATGAGCAACAAAATTAATGTAGTCAGTAGATTATAAAGTAAAGATTATCACGCGATTTATAATATGAATATTTTTGAATATAGCAAAAAGTATTTAAGCGAGAAATAAAATCCATTCACGTGAAAGAAAAAATATTGAATATGAAAGAATGAAAAAAATATAAACTGAAAGATTGCGCAACGAAAGAGTAAGTAAAGTATATCGCAGAAGTTTGGAAATAATGCAAAACTTTTAAGGCGTTTCTTTCAACAAACAACAGAATAGTTTGTGTTTAGAGTAAAACAACAGTTATTTTATGTTTTATGAAATATACCATATTTTGTGACATTGCTTATTGGCTAGTCAACGTGAATGGTAACTTTAATCTTTAAAAATGAATGAAATCATGAATTTACAAAAAAAAAAAATTGTAAATATATTTCATATTTATAAAATTCCTTAAAACATGCTATTCATATTATTTTTTTCTATTTACAATTTTTATAAGCAATTTTTTTCAGCTGGGAGGGGAAATATAATTCTTAAAAATATCCATTAGATGGAAAATATAATTTCGGCATTATCTAATTTATCAATACCATAAATACAGCAATATTTTAAATAATGAAAATAATCAAGTAAGTGCGCGTTTTATGTTAAAGCAAGCTTAGTCTTCAAAAACAGTTGATAGATTTAAGAAATATAAATTATAACTTTTTAATTAATCAGTTACCGAAATGAAATGTGTGAGGATAAACACACAAAAGATGTATAAAGAATATATCTTATATGATTTAAATATATATATATATATATATATTTTACTGTTTATTAGTTTCATACACTAAGGCGGGATACAGCAAATTGAACTTTAACAGCTAACTGAACTATTAATTAAATTAATTTCAAAATTACTTTATTGTCTTGAACCTCTGTTAGTTGACTAATTGAGTTAATTGATAAAACTGCGGCTTGGTTAGTTAAGACATTCGCTATAGTTATAGAAAATTATTGAGTTTGAATACCACCTCAACAGAATATCCGTCGTATTCACTATATAATGGTGGTTGAGGTACGTAAAATATGTCGTGTTTGCTATGTCCTCCATGCGAAATGATATTTCTGGGTGCGACAGGAAAAGTCTGGCAGTCTCCTGCTTAGGTCCCTGCTTCTATATTTCGAAGACCCACCCACTTTCGGATCAACGATGACTCGTATAAGTTGTTTTAAGTTCTTATGCTGAATGGAGGAATATCTTGGAATACGAGCATTGGAAATATAAACAAAAATGTTCAAAACTACAAACTCTAGAAATACTTAAATACAAACTTATAATACTTACATTTATGTATAAAGTATAAAAATTTTATCTTATTAAAGAAGCTTAAATTATTAAATATCCATTTTACATTTTGCAAACAAAGTTTTTTTCATATTCAATGTTTTATACAACAACTTTATGTCATAAATAACAAAGCACTAACATCATCGATTATAGTTTTCCTAAATAACAAGGCCCAAACATCATCGATTACGATCATCAAAATAAATCGAGTTGAGTTGTAAATATTTATGTTATAATAAATGTTGTTATGAAATGCAAAATCACATAAAAATGTGGCAAAATATATCTCTTAAATGCAAATTAATTTTAAATTAACTTTAAGGCTGCCAAAAATTATAATTTTTATCAATTCATAATTTGAATAGCCTGAATTTGACTACATTAACATCAATGTGGATTTCATTGAGTTTTCCTTATACTGGTAGTTTAAAAATTGAATTTCATTAAGGTACTAATTTATTTCAAAGCTTTTACTTTAAAATTTCACGACAAATCATCTATTTTCTCTACAATATATCCATGTGTCCTGACTAATACTCAAGCTTGATTTCTGCCTCTGACGACGTTTGTTTAAAATTATTGTATAACTTTTAAGCAAATAATATTTTCACTTACCCATAAGTATTTGAAAATACCCTTCCATCTTATCATTAGGGCAAGTTTTTGAAAACTAAATATAATACATCTTAAATACTGTGATTATTTTCTACGCCATTAACAAATCTGTATTTTATAAGAAAAAATGTAAATACATAAAAGTTCATTTCTCTGTGATTTCATAGTTCTTTTAATGATTTCATACTTCTTTTAAAAGACTTATGGCGTTAATTTCATATTTTAATATGGAAAAATTTTAATTTTTGTTTGCAGATAAAATGGTGATATCATATATATCACATATGTAAAAAATAAATCATTAAAATTTTATTCCGTGTGTGTTCGGTATTTTTTCCTAAATGAGTAGACTAAATAAATAATCCTTCGCCACAACAAAGCTGGAAACTGGTGCTCATTAATCGTTACCCGGTGTATAACTATGAGCCAAATCATCTATTCATCATCTCAACAGACATAACAAGGAAACTCAGAACGAGAAAAAGGTACATCCATACCTGAACCTAAATTTGAACCCTGGATCAACAGCTTAAGACAGGAATGCTAACTACTCAGCTATCGATAGGCTATTTTTTTAAATACAATACTTAAATAATGGTCATTTGAAGAAAGCAGACAATGGTCCATATTCCAGAACAGGTAGGGTAGCTTTATCTTTATTTTTACAACTAAAATTATATTTTATTATGAGTAATGCATAATAGTAGTGATACAATTTATTCAATTCACATTTCAGTTTACAAATTGATCTGTGACAGAAGAACAGGAAATACATTATAAGCTGTCCTGCAGTTCTCTAAGGGGTATATCATAATTTTTTTTATTATTAGTGATGTCAATATATAAACTGACAAAAGTATATGGAAGACTAATATTTGAAATGGAATGCATACCTACATATAAATATTAAAGAAATAAAAATGTATCGTATTATGAATCTTTGATGAGTCCATCTTAGATATAATTTTTTATTAATGCGCTAATACAATATTGGTTATTCATCGCTTATGCTGTTATTGTATATATACTGTTTATTGATATACAAAAATGAAATATATTATTATTTAACCTTCATAAAATCATGTCGGAAAATTTAGAGCTGCTAATGAAAACAACATGCTGACAAAATTGCGATTTTATATATGTAATAGTATATACATAGAAATAAATATTAAGGGGAAAATGTATCGTATTATGAAATTGCAGTGCATTTTAGATCTAAAACTTTATTAATGTGTTAATGAATATAATTTTTTAAATATATACTAATGTTATTTGCTTTGTTATTCTGTTCCTTAAAAAGTAAGTTGATTTGAATCTGCTGTGGTACAATCATTAAAATCTTTTTTATTCAATTCACATTTCAGTTATTATTAAAGTGGAAAGATAAATTTAACTCTAGGAGCCCATAATACTTCGACTCATAATAATATCCAATAAACATTTCAGTTGATAGTGAAAATCTTGTACAAACTTAATTGGCTGACAAAGCCAAATTACTTTTAAAATCCGTCACGAAGGTACTTAAATAGAAAGGAGAAAATTTTAAGCGTTGCGTGAGAGACGCTTAGTTGCTTAAAAAAATTCCCCCGAGAAAAGTTGGAAACAAACAACAAATAAAAGTAGATAGTAGTGAAATCTTGCAAAAGTTGTGTTTTTAAAATTATACTTTTTTAAACGTTATAGTATCATTTTAAATGATGAACGCTTAAAGCCGTAAGCGCAGAAACTTTTTCCCCCAACTCCAGATACACGCAAGCAAGCTAGACCTATTATGAAATGCCGGGTGTATATTCATTTTAATCCAATTTTAAATATTTGATGAAACTCGTTTTCTATTTAATGCTATAAAGTTGTAATGTGGTAAGGGAATTGGGATACGTTTTATTTTGCCATATTTTTCTTTGTAAATGCTTTTAGAAAGAGTTTATAGAAAGTAATTTAAATCTATATTTTACCATTTACGCCGTTTATCATTAATTTCTTTTTATATTTATATCTAAATCAGCACGAAATAATAAGATTGATACGAAGTAAGCAAACAGCACAATAATATAAGTATTTATAAAGCAGAATTATATACATTTCACAGAAAATAAATAAACTCTAATAAATAAAATAAGTAATATGTAAAAAATAAATCATAAGTATCTACAATATGTTTTACAATAATCAATTAATTTATATAAGAATAATAAAATTAATCATTATTTGTATAAGCATACTATACATTTAAATGGTTATATATTAATCAATACATTATGATAATAATTAAATATCTTGTGTTTCACTAATAATAACAATATCCTTCACAAAATTAATAAATGGCAGATGCATATTTTATGTATTTTTTACTAAACTACAGACATTATTTTCACAGGGTGGTTGCAATGTTACAGAGCTATGCTATTGGGGGTTAAAAGTGCACCTTTTAGTTGATGATCCTAATTCAAAATAAGCAAAGGTACAATAATGCGCATTTTTTTCTATAGATTAATATAAAAAAGATTCATACATAGATTATAAGATAATAAATTACAAAAACAAGTAAATTAAAAATATAAACACATTAAAATGAATTAAATCAGATTAAAATGAAACATCATTTCGCACACCAAAAGAAAGGTTAGGGTGATTTTTTATTTTTTTTATTTTGAATTTGTACTGATAACAGTTATAAGATAGCAGTTATAACATAATATTTGTTAAGCCCTTTAGATATTTTTGGACCACAGTGAGAATTGACTTAATTGAATAGAATTATGAGATGCTGGAATATATCCTCAAGTTTCTTATTTCTGATTTTAAATCCATTTTAATCTGTAATGAAAATTTATCCAATAGATTTAGATATCTCGAAAGTCAAAGAAAATCAATACGACAGATGCATTTGTTGAATTCCTCAAAACATTTATCAATATATATTTTCACGTATATTAAAATAGATTATTGTACATTGCACAATCATAAATAAGTCGCGTGTTTTATATTACTACAAGCCTGGGATTTTTGAATAATTTGCCGAGGGACCCTTGCACTAAAGCGGCCCCTAATCCTACCTATTGCTAAGCAAGAGAAAAACGTCCTTTACAAAAATATATTTGTTACTCAATCGTTACAAGGCACTTAAAAATACTTTTACTTAAATAACATACATATTTTGAATATTTTTGCATATAGCATTACAGTTGCAAATGCTTTTTTTTATAGTTAATCTTAAAAGGAAGTGAGGGGGTAACCTTCTTCCCTCTTTCTTTCAACTATTTAGATCACCTGATTATTTAAATATGTACTGCTGTCAATTACATCTTAGTAGCTGCTGTGCATGTCGTATTCAATAAAATAAACCATAAATAATTTTGTAAAAAGGGCAGATTTTGATGAGAAAAATCAACAATATCAATACTAATGAGAACCACGCATCTATGAAAGAGGCAATGTGGAAAATATAAAAATGTTATTTGTATTTTAGCTTAATTTCCCTTAAAGTCAAAGATCATTAAATGTCTCAGTGGGTGACTTTATTTTTTGATCTATTGAAATCCTGAATATTTATCACTCTATGATCTTTATCATTCGAAATCATAAAATTAAGTAATTTCAAATAGTACTTTCAGATATCATGCTCCACTAGGGTTGATGAATAATGTGAATATATTTACATAAAACTAAATGATTAGCATCAAATATGATTTTCAGTAAGCAAATGTCTGACTAAAAATGCTGAAAATGTCTTATTGCAATCATTTATTTCGAAATACAAGCTAGAAAAATACAATTACGGCCCATAATTTTGCTTAGGAATAAATTCAACTAGCTGCTGAGAACATAGCTAATATTATGATAAGAAAATTTCTAAGATTTAATATAAATGTTATTTTCTCAAGCAACACCATCAATTGAAGAATCTAAAACGTAGATCAAGATGTCGATGACCAACTGATAAAAAAATTAAAGATAATTGAATTATAACTGGATGATTTCGCAGGGAGTATTAAAAGAGCACATCTTATTTTCAATTTTTATTGAAGATTGTAATTTTGTTGAAGAAATTTTGATTTACAAATAATTGAAAAAGGTGGAATATATGTTAGATATCTTCTACAAATAAATGGCAAAAAATGATTTGAGTTGAACTAAGTTTATTTACATTTTATAGCCGATAAATGATTGCTAAATGCTGATGAATACAAGAGATAATTTGTCCCACCCTAAATAAATTGTGGATTCATTTCATGTTTTGCAGTGAAATTCTTCTACAGCAACCTCTGAGTTTTTCACTGAATTTCATCTTTGAATATTCAATAATTCAGGTAAACTTCATAAGTATATGACTACGTAAAACAAGAATTTTTAGTATCCTATATGAGGATTTAACAGCCAATCACTGTGTTTCTTACATACTACACAGCTAGCATTGGATATATCATAGCAATGTACTATCATGGATTTTTAAACTTCAACGAGAGATTAGCAATTTCTTGAAATAAATTACTATGTAAACATAAAAATAGTTTGCCACTCTAGACATTTTGTAGACTTAGAAATACTTGTTTGATATAACGGAAAATCTGAACAATTTAAGAACCTCTCGTCAAGACTAAATTTCACGTTCTGAAACTTGAAGAGAACATGTCAGTACAGAGAAAATATTGAATTATGGAAAAGAAAAATGAATGGTTATAGAGGCAATTCTTATATTGCTACGATACATGATTACATAATAGAAATATGATTTTGTATTGTTGCTTGACACTTTCTCAAGGCATTTTATTCTCCTGATTTCTTCACAAAATATATCTAATGACATAAAAAACTTTGATTGATCTATCAAGTAACAACACAGCTTGGAACTAAGCTTCATTTCTTAGGATTTGGCATCGGTTTAATACATGTAAAAAGTAAATTATTCTTTCTAATGGCAAAAGTCATGAAAATTATCTTTCTCCTTGAAACTTGATATCGGATTAGATAGAAATTTAGGTAGTTGCTGATATATAGGCAACGATTACTGAAACAATTAGTACCGAAAAATTAAAGTTCCTAAATCAAATTTCATTCCATGCTTTAACCACGTGAGCAATAAACAGCAGACTCAGCTATGAAGCTAAATAAAAAAAAATAGAATTTTTCATAAATAGTGGGCTACTTTTTTGTTTCTACAGAAGAAAGGCAATACAGAAAACAAATAAATATTTACCCCAATAGACGTGCATACAGAAGGCAATATTGGAACATGCATCTCCCTTTATAATTACAGTGGCTGATATCAAATACAGGACATCTTCTCGAAAATAGTGAGCCTATTGTGTTTTAACTAAGATTAGTTTGAGAATCCTTGCTAAAATCAGTACATATTGGATTTCCAATAATTAGTTTTACACTGTTCGACATTGGAGAGACAACATCAAGAAAGAACAGCCAGAAAATTATGCAAATTTCAGGGTACACGCACCTTACCAAGTTATGAAAATTTTGTGACATGCGTAGTTCTCCATCAAGCGTAGGAAAAGATATAAAGTACGGAACCTGCAGAATGAGCAATATTCACGCAGTTATTGATGTTTGGAAAATAATCATTGAAAATTTGTTCTTGTCTCAAAGGAAACCTGTAATTGCAAAGAATGTCAGGCCATCATTGACAAGTCAGTTCCAGAAGACTGACGAGTTTACCAGGACATGATGCTGGGAATGAGAAAGGTAGGTTGGTCCTTACTGCAAATAAAAGCTGATAGACACCTACAGTGCAATAGTTATGGCGAAGATGTATGAAACAAGGGACTGTGGAACGTTTGGTGTGCTGGTGCATCCAGAGTGACGTGAGCACGTATATATCTACGCCTCCGATGGAATGTGGTTATGGTCCCACAAAGTGAATCTACCGAAATTTTGCAACATGCGAAAGATACCCGGGATGCCCCCATATCGGGCAGAACCAATAGCCGTTGATTCCTTGTGGCCTGCTCCCATGATATCCGTTAAGAAGATACTATTTACTACAAAGCATAGACCTTAATATCTGGAATGGCGAGTAATTATAGTGACGTGGTGGAAGGAGTTTCACAGGGACGTCATCACAGATGATTTATGCCTCTGTTTCTTCAGTAATAGTAGTCGCTTACTAGAGTAAGCGCCAACTTGGCGACAAATTCAATCTTGCAGTAGTTGTGGAATCGCCACGTATCAATACAGCATCATAATTTGTGGCTCCATTGCGTACGATGCCATGTCACCTTTAAATCGCATTCAAGACATTGTGACAAACCAACGTTACGTGGATGATATGCTGTTGCTGGTGACACTATTTTCCTTTCATATGGTGCCCAATGCCCTTTATCAGCAGGAAAACACCCGACAGCACATTGCTTGCATCAGACAACACTTCCAGAATGGCGTATAGATTCTTCCTTATGCACCATGTTCACCAAATCTCTCACACGTTTGGTATATGATTGGACACCGTTTGTAGACTCTGTCACTGTCTCCTTCAAAACACGCACTTTTTCAAATGATTGACAGGGAAAAGAGATCCATTCCTCAGGATACCATTCATACTCCCACTGACTCTGCGCCTAGACATGTTGCTTGGTATATCACCATCCACGGTGGTTCTATAACCTTCTGACTCTACCCTGTTCTCACTCTGTATCATGCATATCATCTCGAGATACAGATAACTTTTTGCCTCTCTCTGTTTGTCGTCTTTCGTTATTTCTGGCCACTCCTTTTTGGGGTTGCATTTTCAATGTCAGGCAATTTATTAAAATCATCAATTGCTTTTAAAAATTAGCAGAGATAGGTATAATAACTTAATTGTAATATGATCATTAAACTGGATTCAATTATTGATACTTTTTCTACTATCAAATATTCAATTAATTGTATATTCTGTGTACTTCAATCTGTCATCCTTTATGTTAAACATATGTCATTGTATTAACTATAGCAAAAATATCTTTTTTCGCATGAAATTGCTGCACGGGATTCTTAGTTACTTGTCGCTACTAAATTGTTTATATTTCCCCTCTTTGGTAAACAGAGAAAATATTCTTTAAAAAAAATTAGCTTCAAAAATGCTGATAATCCATATAGATACTAAATCATCCATATTTTAAAATAATTTTTGATAGCTTTTCCCATTAGGTTCATTAATTAAACTATGATTATCTGGAAAGAAAGGATCAACATATCCTGATTTGTTCCAAATCTCGGTATATAATTCCAAAAAAAAAAAAAAAAAAAATTTTTTTGAATAACAAGTTTGAAAGCATTCATGTTCCTATTTTCTAAATGCTACAACACTCAGTTTGTTAGAATAATTTCAAAGATTGTATTTATATTAATTGAAATAAAATCAAATGAGTTAATTAAGAATAATTATTTCAATATTTTAGTAAGGGATTGATAAATAATACAAAATTTAAAATGTTTATAACAATATAAATGCTTCAGAAAATTCTTAATTTACTGAATGCATAGATTAAAAAAATATTCTGTCAAATATTTTGTTAGAGATTTTGTTTATTTATTCTCTGGGGTTAGAATGTGCATTTCTGTACTAAAAGAAACCTAGAAGAAAATTTGATTTTATTAAAAATTTTGGAACATTTATAATTATTAAATCGTTGAATATTTTTATATATTGGAAAGCAATTTCGCTCAATTCAAGATATTAAAAAAAAAGCTTTTCATAGATTTGTCATTTGAGCAGTTAATATCATGCCAAGCAATAATAAAAAAGCTTTCTATTAAACCGATCTCAAACATGAATTATAGAAATGGATATATTTTAGAATATTAAAAGAAGAAACAGTGCTTAAAGGGATTTATCCATAAATATATTACCTGAAATGGATTCCAGATGATTGCAGTAGATGTAAAAAAATTCTTATACGCAGTGTAAGGAATGAGAGACCATGTAAGGAGTACGATTTTTAGATCAATGCTAAAGATTTTTGAAAAATGTTTATATCTTACTGTTCGCAAGCTAATAAAACTAAAGAAGAAATGATATTGTTAGTAACATATAAAAATGTAAAATATGAAATATTCTCAGTATGTGTCATTGGAATATATCTAACTATTTGTTGTTGTTGGCATGTGATAGGAGTGCAAAATGAAAAAAAGAAAAGGTAAAAAAGACAAACCATATGGGACCAAAGGCATAGATCACTGCCCTGGCCACATCTTCAGCTTTCGTCTTGGATTGATATTAGATTCTTGAAGGCAGGCAACGTGGATGTTGTTCTTGTTAAGCAGACCGGTAGGTTCTTCAGATTTTTTCTGTGTGCCATTGGTGTTGAGTTGTAGAATATTCAATGTCCTCGTAGTGTACATCCCAATGCAACCTCAGACTGCTGGATGCATCCCATTGGCTCCTCCGGACAGCATTAAGACTAGAAAATATTGCACCTGTCATAAAGGGATTTCCCATGACCTCCGGAGGTTGAACTTCTGCCTGTTGGTCCACGAAAGGTATTTTATTTCCTACCACCCATTGAAAGACAAGTGGAGGCATTCCCTTATCCGCCACCTTGGGGACGTACTCTTTAGGGTTTACAGGTTCCCCCTAGAGTTCCATTTGCTTATTACTAACATTAAAACAAAAAAGAAAAACACTTCGATTCTCAATATCATTCTTATGAGAATGTATGTTCCATATTAAATACGTTCGAGATAGGGAATTAAAGTTAGTACGATATTAAAGTTTATTGTTTAGTAAACTTTAAATATGAATGTTTATAGACTCTTGATAAAATGCAGTTTTAAAAAATAGATGTGCTACAATATATTTCTATAACTTTTTTCATTATCTTGATAATGATATTGTATAATTAGTTTTTATTTATTAATGTAAGCATTGTTTACTGATATGAAGGAAGCATGGACTGATTTGAGTTGTTCTTAAATGTTTTGACTGTTAAGAGAGGATAAGTGTTTTGTTAAACTTAAAAATGTTTAATGGTATACCTTGAAGATACTTCTGAATAGGAAAAAAAAATGTAACTTCATTTTTAACTGTCTTTGTAACTCTTAAGTGAAATTAAAAGAGAGTTTTAAAATGAGTGCATTGTTTTTGATTTAACTTCACAAGAATTTATAAATTATTCTCTCTATGAATCTGCCTTTGTGAAAAGATGTGGATTCAAAGAAGTTAAATTAAACTCGAAATTCCTTGAAAAAAGAAATGAGAGAGACAAATATTCAGCATTTAAGTAGATGAAAGGAATATAACATAGATGTGGTGAAATTATTTCATTAAATTAATACATTGAATATAAATGTTACTTAAAATAAAAATAAAGAATGGTTTCGAACAAAAAATTTTTGAGGTATTTTTCATTGTTGATTATCAAGTACCTTAAATCTCAATAAAGGTAATAGATTCTTACGAATCTCAATAAAAGTTGTAAAATGCCAAAATTAACTGTAATATAATACTAAACTTTAAATTATATGTTTGGAGAAACAAAGAATTAATCATGAGAAACAAATCATGATAAATTCTGTTAGGAGTACCAGAAATTAATGCTACATTTTCATTAAAATCAAATGAATAAATTTTTAACAAGTATTTATTCCAATAGTATTAATCATCCTAGCTTACAACAACATTTTGCCAGCTTGTGTACAACTTTTCAATCCTGGACAGATTGAAATCTATTGTTGTTGGAGTAAATAACCAGGATATATTATTTCGGATATCAATCCAAACTTTCCAATATTTTTCCAATTAAAAAAAGTTCTAAAGATCGGAATAAATAGAAATCTGAGGGTGCGATATCGGGTGAATATGGTGGGTAGGGATATGCCTCCCACATCAATTCATTAATTTGTTGTCTTGTATACAATTTTGGCAGAATGACTCGTTCAAATAGCTGGATTCTTCGCAATTAAAGATTTTTCCCTCGATTCAATTATTTAGAACAAAGGTATGCAGTAACAGTTTGTCCAGGTTTCAAAACTTCAAACTGAACAGTTCCTGGAATACTAAGCGTATGACTCAAATGTATCTTTTTGGGATGTATAATCGACATAGGTGATTCATATGAAGGCACCCACTGCTTTTAGATTTTGGATTTTCATATAGAACCCAATTTCTGTTTCCAATGATAAAACAATTAATTAACGGTTTTGTTAAAGCAATATGTTGCATGTAATGGATTGGTTAGCTTTGTTCTTCTCGGTCATATTATGGGGGACACAAACTAGCTTTTGCATCAATTTTTTGTCATTGAATAATATACAAATAGTTTATCTTCCGTTATCGAATTCAGAAGAACATATTGAATGATTCTTCTATAAAATAAATCACATTTCAGGTTTTAATGAAGGATAATTTGTGTAATAATGATAAAATATTTTGTTTTTGCAATTATTTTTGACTCATATCACTTTTTAAGTAGCCATTCGACACAATACTACATTTCTTAAATAAAAAAAATGATCTATATGTTAATGAAAATTTTACACAACTGAACATTGCTTTATACGTAAAAATATATTTTTGTCTTTCTAAATATTTATTGTAAAGATTTGCATTTATATAAATTGAAATGTAGATAGTAAGTTACTAATAAAATATAAAAAATAATACTTGTACAGTTGAGTTGAAATACTACTTATGTAGTTTATTGCAACATACATAAATCTTGATCTAAATTAGAAATGAATGACCCGCTGTGGTATGTTTCTAACCAAAATTTGTATTTCATGTTCCACAAGAAATACCTGTTAAATTTTTGTTTTTTGAAAGAATATTAAATAGGATTTTAAATTCCAGTTGGATTTCTAACTTATTTTTACTTGTGATGCATAAATACACCCCACTCTTTGCGAAAAATCAAAATATTTATAAAAGTTTTATTAACTTTCACAATAGAATTCTATCCACTACATGTAAATGTAAAACTAACGATATGAAGAGTCTATAGATACGATATCACACGTTTTATCTATAGTCCATATAGCAGCCGGACGTCCTAAAGATGGTCAGAGGACTTCCAACCAGGACAAGGTAGACTTAATTTGGAAGTGCAAGAGTCTTCAACGATCAGGCGTGGTCTTTCTACGCACGTTCAAAATATAGGCTATTTAGATGTGATTCGGATCATGTATGGACATCCAAATAACCATTTATGACTATATATTATTGACGTGTGCCAGCTATGCTGGAATTATAGGATGCCCAGCTCCATTTTTCCATCCATTTTGGGGTAGAGTTCGACTTCCTCAGCCACACATGCCATATGCATCACTTTATAGGGTAGACAGCCATTTACAACCCATTAATACAAGAAAAGGATGTATATAGAGAGAAATTACATCCAAGCCTGAACCAGGAATAGATCCCAGGACTTCAATATCCACAGTCAGGCACCCTGACCATTTAACAGGTATGGCTGCATATCACAATATATATTTAACTTTTCAATAATAAGCTATATTATTTTTGAAAAGGCATTTCGTAAAGTGTTTTTAATTATATTTATTATTTATATTGCAGTGGAATAATTGATTATTTGTTTCTTGATGGAAAAATCGCAAATAATATAAATGCATTTTTTTCTTAAACTTTAAAGTAAATCATATTTATTTCACCTAACTTAGTTTTATCAGATTTATTCTGAAGTATATTACTGGTATTTAAATCTTTCCATACAAAATTTTCTATTCATTGCAATGTTTGTATTCTCAGTGGTGTACATTTTTCTAAATAAGCAGCAATTATATTTTGCAGCAAAACATTTTTATAACGTTTATTCCACTTTATATGGATTTTACTGATTGTCATAAAACTGTGCTTATAACTTAAAAATGATTGAAGAATTAATAATTTTATACATTTTGTCATGATTCGAATAAATTTACACATAATATACAGATGCACATCTATAATTTTCTCATTATAAAATTTATCTCATTTAAAAATATAATACTGCGAACAGATACATGTATAACATAGTTTCTGAAAATTGCATATAGAACTTTTATTTGTGGAAGAGAAAGAGAGGGAAATAAAATTCGAGTTAACAAAATTGTTGCTAATACACATGACAAATTTGTTTACCGGAAATCATATGCGCGTTGATTTGGCTAAATTCATTCAGACAAATAAAGTTCAACTAACCATTTATTTACTTTACGAAAAGTTTGATATTATGAAAATGTTTCGTTATAATCATTTCAAATTAAAATGTGGAGCAAACAAATTCAAATGCCAACACTTCATGAAGATAATGCAATGATTTCAAGGAATAAATAAATGCTGAATAGAAATGTCTGTAATGAACTTCATTTTCATTGGCAATTTTTATATTTTGAATACACATTTTATTTTCATTTAAAAATGCCTCAAAGTTATGCACCAGATCACAAAATAAATTTAAATATTTTAATGAAAACAGATAAAAATTTCAAATATGAGCATCAATATATTATATGAATCTGTTCGACACTTCACAAAGAAATATATAATATGATTCTCGTTTGAGCTTAAATTAGTATTTAGATTTTATGTAACTTAATTGCTTTTATTTATAAGATAATAAAAAATATAATTGTTGTAAAGAAACAAATCGGGTAAAAATGTTAAGATATATGACTTTTACCGTTTTGTAGGTTCACATATGCAAAATATAAAAAATTATTTAACATATTATGTTTATCATGATTATTATTAATCAAATAAATATATGTATTTGAATATTTATAAAGTCCCAAAATATGAAATCAATAACTCTTTTTAACAAATTTCCTCACATGTAGTAGGTATAATTCAGAATCTATAACTAATACAATTATTGATATCTTAATACATAAGGAAATAACTTAAATAGTTATTTTGAGTGAAACAATTTATTATTGATACATTAAATTTTTCCACATAAATTATTAAGGATTTTAATTATTGGTGATTTAATTTATTTTTTGAAAATTCTTTCTAGTTTGAAATAGAATAGTAATAGCACACCATATTTAAAAGTTTAAGATTTATCTTAAATAAGAAGGCTTAATTGACTGCCTTCATATTTTCCAGAGTAATCCCAAATCAATATTCTTAACCTATAATACACGGACATACACAAGCCGGTAGATGTTCCCCTTTTATCTATAATTGATATCCTATATGACGGACTTGCATTAAAATATCAGTCTTCAAAACAGCATGTATTGAACTTGTATTTGCCCAAAAATAATCCATCAAAATGTGCGACAAAGTTATCGCGTGAGGAAACGTGCATATGAAAATTGAAACGTGCCGGCATTCCGTCGCTTATCATTTTGATGTATCGTATTAAAGCTTTATCGATTGGGGCCATTTGCACGTAAAAAACGTCGTCTATTACGGATCTCAGAAGATAGAGGTCGATTGTCGTATAATGTGAAAGAGAGTAACAGGTGGCTATAGTCAGAATGTCTTCCCATCTAAACCCTTCGATCCACGTAGAATCGATATCGCAATCGTCGCACGGAGGCAAAGTAATTTGTTTTAGCACCTTTTCCGAACACTTTGAATGAAATGTAATTATGGGACGTGGTAAGAAAATATTCTTTTGTTTCGTGACTTGTATTGTTGGATGAATGAGAAACTTTTGCTATTAATTGAAGAGACAATTGAAAAAAAGATGTTCATTTTCTTTTCAGCTTTGGAAAAAAAAATTATAAATATTCATAAAAAAACAGTAATCTAAAATCTCTTACGGTATTTAAATGTCTGCTTCTAGGAATAAGCCAGATCATACACAGGAAATGTAAGAAGGAATTTGAAGTGCACTTCACCAGAATAATTTTATGATTAAAAGTTAAATAGAAATATTAAATAAAGAATCAAGCATTCAAATTTTACTTTTCTTCATTTTTGTAAAAGCAACAGATTTATGTTAGTAGAAGTATATTATTATTTGAAAATAATCTGTACATTCGTTCCCCAAATACATAATCTTCAAATTGATGGAGGAAAGAAAATTTTTATTTCAGGGAAAACTGTTTTCACAAACACAAGAAACATAAGTTTATTTATTAATAATTCATAATTAATTTATATTCCTTGTGTATTTTTATAGTTTCCAGTCAGTAATTACGGTACTTCTTGATATTTACCAGTTCTTTTATCATTCAAATCAAGCTTTTAAATAAGATATGTGAACCAAATCATAGTATATACATTAAACAAAAGTATTTCATCAAAATTAAGTGTATACATTCATTATGCCTGCAAGAAATTGAAGTTGTATTTTAGTTTCAAGGAAATAATACATCACATTGATTTAAAACCCTTATTTTGAACAATGGATTTTTAAATTAATTATCGATCGATTGATATTTTCCCTCTAGTTCTCTATTTCTAAAAATACCTTTTGTAATATATATAGTTAGAAATAATTTACTGATTACTAAATTCCAACTAAATCTAAAACTATATTTTATTGATAACAATATTTTCATTTGTTGAATTCATTTCGATTAATTGTTAATGTTAAATTAAAAATTACTAACTAGTAATAATGTTTTTAAACAAATACCAAGTGGGACTAAAATTACATTTATATATTTTTCATTCTTACTAACTTATCAATTATCAAATCCAAATAACAAATTAGCTTGAGTGTTAATTGTTCCTTGATTTATGAAAATCATATTTTTTCACTTTCTTTTTGGGAGCGCGCATGAGTGCACGCTATTTAATTTTGTTGGATTTATCAATTATAATTTCGACACAGGTGCCGTATAATACAGGATACCAAATTTTAAGTTTGATAATTATTTTGGCAGATTTTCTTATGTATCTGGCAACCTGATTTTTATTATGTCATAGAAAAGGAAATGAGTAAAAATTATGCAGTGAATTTTATTTTGGCAACCCTAATATTTACGTCATAGTATACGTCACAATACGACATCTTGGCATCATCGAAGAAAATTTAGAATTTGGAACCCTGGATTATACGGCACCTGTGCCATAATTTCTAAATAATTTATATGCAGTTTAGACTTTTCCTTTTATTTACATTTGTTTGGCACCATTTCTTTGACTTATAGATGTACGTAAAATGAAAATCTCGACAAAAGCTGTCGATATATATGTATATATATATATCGACAACTTTTGTTGAGATGTCAATTACATATATATATTTATTTAGACAGGGAATATAAATTTTTATGTCTAATCTAGATATCTGTCTTAAAATAAAATATAATAAATTTTCTAAGTTGTATCCACAAGCAATTTCATATGAATAATTTTCTATAAGGTACATATATAATATTTATAAATATGAGGGCAATTTTAATACAAATACGGGAAACAACGTAGTATGAAAAGAAAAATACGAGTAATTTTCTAAGTCAATTTATTTGATTATTCCCACACATTTCAAAATATTAAAAATAATTTACTTAAAATTTAAAATGTTTTAAATGCAAGTACATCCTATGCTCGTGAAAGAGAAAAATTGAAGATATCATAAAAAGGTTTAGTTTTTGGTTTAGGTAGTAAAGGGTTTTAAATATAACTGAAGCAAAACATTAATCTGTGAAATCAAAAGTCCTTCCGCTGATATTTTGCGGGAAGAGAGTGCCAGCTCGAATGTGGCATTGTCAATTTAACATTGTTCAACATTATGAGGCAGTTGAGGATAGGGGAGTGTTCCAAACCTCGTAACTTAAAATTGCTGTCCGGATTTTTCTTTTACAGTCATGTATGTTATTATTAAATAAAATATTTGACATTTTATCAAAAAGCTGATTTGAAGAATGTCTACCACAATATAAAAATTCAAGGTTTCTAACATGAAGACATATTTGATAAAAATAACTTAATTTATCCAAATAATATTTATAATTCGTTTGATAGAAGGCTTCGGAAAATTTAAAGTTTTATTTAGCACCTTACCTCAAAAGACGTGAATCTTCATAAAAAGTTCGTATATCTAAAATGAAAAAATAAATCAATGAGTGAAGTCTGACACTTTTTACTGTTATCTACATCGTTGGAGGTAGTAGATTGGTTGCTCCTTCAAAATATTTCACATATTCCGAGTTGTACCCCTAAGTAAATTTCTGTTGAATAATTTTTGTAAGGGAATTGCTATATTTGTGAATGAATTTGTATTACATTGATAAAAGTTTTTTCAATTTAAACTCATTTTGTGTACATAAGCGACGATGTATCAGTTTTATAATTATTAAATTAAAAACACAAAGAAAATATTATCTAAAATATCAACAAAATATTTTTGTGTCATTTTTGTGTCAGGGAAGAGGTTAAATAACTGCATGGACTTAAGACACAAATTAATTGAATAAATATTAAAAATATTTGATTTTAAAAAATACTTTAAATTAATTCAATATCTTGATTAATTAATGTATTGTTTCTCAAGTAAATGTACTGATTTTCTTATTTAATTTAATACTTT
Organism: Latrodectus elegans; assembly: GCA_030067965.1. Lineage (NCBI taxonomy): Eukaryota > Metazoa > Arthropoda > Arachnida > Araneae > Theridiidae > Latrodectus > Latrodectus elegans. The sequence continues at coordinate 6,583,098 of CM057818.1, forward strand.
GAAAGTGATGAATTATTAAATAACTAAAGCTTATAATGTTTTGAGTATTTGTATGTGCAGAAAAATTAAAACTTCCCATATTTTCTTAAAAGACGTTAATTAAAATCCTCAAAAAAAGAATTGAAACTTAAGAAACATATTCAAAATGCATACTTCAAAACTTTGAAAAATGAAATCATGGTGTTTCTTTATAATACTAACTTAAGAAAATAAAATGGTTAATTAAAATATATTTTAAATCATAAGTAAAATTTTCTGTTTTCAATATTTTTTTCATAATTATATTTATCAAATAAAAACAAATCAAACTATATATGTCCTTCAACAGCTAAAGTATTATTATCATTTCATATTATAATGTTTACTTAAAGAGAGTAAATTTTGATTATTTTCATATCAGTTATACTAAATGTAATTTAAAATAGAAAAATAATAAATGAAATAATATTATAATTATAATTTTCCTACATTTTGTCTGAAAGCATTAACAAGACAACTTTAAACTTTTCGCATTTAAGGTAAAAACTACCCACCCCCACAACTACCCTAATGTAACTAATATTATATAAGAAGAAATTTACATAATACAATTTTTTACAGTAGAAGTCAGAACTACTGAAATCTTCAGTATTTTTCTAAAATAAGAAACAACACTTAATAAAAAACTTGAAAGTTCATAGAAAAAAGAAAACAATTAAAAGTCCGATGAAATAGAAAGTAGTTGATGAAATGATCATGTTTGACGTAACAATAATTTCAATCTCAATGTTAGCTTACATGTCCTTATAATGAATTCAACTATTTAAGAAATGTAAGAAAACTAGTATATGTAAAAATTTCTTCACAATTTTAGTGTTCCTAAAGCACAAAACCATGAGATTTCAGCAAGGTAAAGACACACTCTGGAGCGATTCGAAGCAAAATTATTTTACTTTTTAGAAAAAATAAAAACATTGAAAATTACTTTTTACTTAATATATGCATGAAACATTTACATAAGCACACGATGTCAACCAGTTTGCTTATTACTTGCTTTGAACATGTGAAAAAGTAAGATAAACGTAACATTAAGATAATACGTTAAACAGAATTTGCTGTTATTATTTTTTTGTAAGCACCAGTTTCTGTGCAAATAATCTCACCTAGCAAATAAGGAACCAAATGATAGTGAACATTTTTCATTTCAATTTTCCATTGCATTTCAACATTTTCCACTGCAAATTTCCTTTGAAGAGATGCATTTTTCTGTAGATATTACAAAGACTAAAAATATCCTAAATACATGAAAAAGAAAAGAATTACCTGAAAGGGAAAATTCTAGAATGTAACGGAAAAATTTGAAAGAGAGTTCGTGAATTCATCTGTAGAATTATAATTAGTGATTAAAGGGAAACATTCACCAGAATCAAATCATAAACAAAAGCAAAACCTTACTACTATGATTTACAAAGCTGATAAGTTCATAGAGCATTAAAATAGCACACAATTTTGCAATCAGGCCAATAAATCATTATATATAATAATTAGATTAAGAAAACGTGACGGTGAATTATTAAAAATATAAAAGAAAAGGACAATTAAAAGATTTCTATAGCTTTATTCAAAAATATGGAATCGAAAAAAATATGAAATTGGTGCATGGAACACAGTAGTTACATATAGTCTCATGGCAAGAAGAAAAATACAATAGATAGTACTGAAAATAATGGAGATCAGAAAAACAACACGAAGATTTACAAGAAACACTTAAAGGATGTAGAGCCAAATGAACATTTTAAATTAAAGGAAGATATTGAGAGAAAAAAAAGATTATTTAATCATCAATTGTAAACTTTTGTCTTGCCTAAAGGGAAAAATGTGAAAGGTCTTAAATGTTAAAGGTCCATCAAAGACTGTAGGGCTGTAGTTTCAAATTAGGTGACTTATACATGTGAAAATAAAAAATGTAAAGAAACATGCATAATATGTAAACAAATAATAAAATATGAGTAGCATGCAAAGATGTAAAAAATATGCATAGCATTTGAAACAATAAAGCTTAATTTTTAGTAAAATTTCTTGTATTGATGAAAATTGACTAAGTGTTTTTGTTGAAAATAGTAAAATTCAAAACGAATTTTGTCATTAGAATGTATTTATTACTACTAATTTAGATCATATATATTATGTTCCTCAATATGTAAAATCAGTTATGTAAAACTGCTGAGATAAAATTGTGTTTATTTTAAATATGAAAAAGTATTAACGTTTGTCCAAACGTGTCTGGTCAACACACATTGGGATGATTGCGGAGAAAATATTAAAAGTTATAGAGGAAAATTCTCATGCACAAAGTTTTGCATTATAAGGAAATTAAAATGATGAATATCTTGAAAAACGGAATACATTCCTAAACATAGTAAAATTCTGCGAAAAGACTTCATATGACACATTTCAATTATTTAAACACATTAATAAAACCCATTATATGTACATTTAGATGTGTTGTTAAATGAAACAATTGTTACATAACATGTTTTGAATTTTCACTTGTATTATTATTATTTTTTTTTTGGTCTTGTGCTGCTTATACTTAAATGAATTTTAAATAAGTGTATATAACTTAAGAATTATTTCTTTTGAATAATATTTTACTTATGTTAAACATCGTTCAATTATACACAGATAATATGCGGAACATTTTAAGCAATTTAATAATTTTGTTGTTCTATTTGTACGCGCAAAAAAGAAGTCAAAATAAATTTTGAAGTGCGACTTTCTCTTTGAATAAATCAAATTTCATAACAACATTTTTTTACACTAATAATCGTAAGTAGACTATCCTTTTGATTTTGAAATATCAGTTATGTTTCGAGGAAAAGATGTCATGTGATTCCTTTTAATGCTCACATGTTCTTTAATTTAGAATATGTTCACGTAGCTCATTACTATATTACTATTGACATTTTTTAATTTGAATAAATTTTCTTATTTATAGGGAAACATTTAAAGCGAAAAAAATCACGTTTAATGTTAAATTTTGAGAAACACAGAATATTAATACAATTTACAAAGAAATATTTTCTTAAGTTTTTTTGTTCCTAAATGCTTATTTAATCAGCAAGTCTAACGAATTTGGCACGTTGTCAGCAGCTGTCCAACGCTTGGATGAGAAATAACTCATGATTAATTAATACTCTCCAAAGAACTAGTAAATTACATCGAACTCAAAATTATTAATCAATTTTTAGACATTTCATTACGGTTTACCTTTTTACACTGGAGATTAGTTTTATTTTTTTTCTTTGTTGTTATTCCTTAAAAATAATTCTAGTGTAAAAGTACTTCGAAACGAAAATTAATTCCATTTCTACAGAGGTAACTAAACGAAAAGAGAATTACAATTTTAGAAAATTATATTACGTTGAAAAATTTAATTGCAAACATAACTTAAATTGCTTCAAACAAACATTTTTCTGTGTCAAGTAAAATTAATTTCGCCTACTATTTCAGAAAAATAATTGCTAATTCAATCACTGCTTTAAGATGAGATAAAAAGAAATATTTTCGAAGGAACATGTGAAGCTGATGATTCAAGATTTACCTAGAAGATGAATGCATATTAATATTTTTTAAAAATAAATGCATAAAATTATATTATATTTTAATTGATTTGTAACACGTAAGTTTGTAATGCATATATAAAAATAGTATTAAAAGGTTATACAACATACAATAAAAAAAATTACACACACACACACACACACACACACACACACACACACACACACACACACACACACACACACACACACATATATATATATATATATATATATATATATATATATTACAGGAAAGAGATGAATGCAGAAATAAAAATTAAAAAATTGCATTTGCTTAAAAATTCAACATTACTAAAATTTATATAATTTGTTTTATCATTTATAGTAGCATTTTCATATGAATACCTAGTTTATTATATACATATGCCATTTTCTAAAAATATAATCACACTATATAATAGTAGGAAAATGCTTTATTAAGAAAAAAAATGAAAAAAATGGCATGTTTTTACTCTCAATCTAAATATTTGAGAAAGGACATAAGGCGTATGAAATTAAGTAAAAAGTGTATGTTTATAGTGCCTTAAAATATGTGTGTGAACTTAATGCTAAAAGCTCTCAGATTGCAATAAGAAGCAAATAAGTAATCTATAATATCCTTACATTTTTTTAGCATTAGTCCCCTAGATTTACTCCAATACTCGACGGAAGACTAAATATTCATTTAGTATTTACTCAGAACCTATTTATTTAAGGTACTTCCAATGAAATTCAGGAGTTACTTCCATTACATGCATGTCCACTTCCCATTTATTTGAGCACGCTGAGACCACCTTTATGTCTTGGTTGAAGATATAAAAATCGAATTTTTCTCCCATCTTTTCTCAAAAGACTAAAGTCTAGTAGCTTTTATATTCTGAAGGCGCTCCAGAGGCTTTCAGATTTTATACTCCGTAGGCAGAGGAGCTGCCTGCATACTAGGAATCCTTCTGGATTGCATTTCAGGGCCTCACGTTTTTTTTCTTATATTTTTATTTTTCCATCCTATAGATCTGTAGGAAGTGCTTTTTATTGTCTAAAAGCCGATTTTAGTGGTTTGGTAAGAGTTTGTACGTAGTTAAGGGAAAGTGTAAGGAGAAAAATGAATGAAAGAAAAAAAAAAAGATGAGATTACATGTTCTCGTATAGATGTAATGCCAATAACAGATTTGAAATGTCGATATTTTTATTGGAAAACTTTTGAAAAAGGATTTTACTGTTTCTTATTCAAGTGACGTGTGTGTGTGTTTTTATTTGGCAAGAAGAAATATAATATATCTCCATATCTGTCCCTGAAGCGATCCACATTTTATTTATATAAACAACAATTTACTGATTAATCATACATCATAGTGAATATTAAATATTCTCCTTATAAATAGCAATTTGTTTATAAAAATATACAAAAAAGTTGAAATAACTTATGCATGTCAACATATATTTTAACTTTTTGTGAATGACTGCTTTTTTATAATTTTAAACTAAAACTTTAAAATAAACTCATAATAAAGATTAATAATTAAACTAAAAATAAAATTTATATTCATTTTTACGAATTTATTTTAATTCTCAAATAGTTTGATTATTCTAGAAATTATAATTCAATGTTCGTGTGTTTCTCACCATTATAAGGAATCACTCCCCATGTGATTTCTAATCTACATGCAGCTGAACTAAATGTTACTTCAACAGATACAACTTTACATTTTGGTGTATATGAAACATTAGAGAGAAACTATACAAACACTCCAACGCAAACTTTCAACAATGGTATTATATTCAGCTGAAAAAAACGAATAAAATTTTTAGTGCACTAAAAAAAATATAATACCAATTTTGGAATTTATTTGAAAAGCTTAAGGGCCGAATGGATTTAAAATTCCTTATATGATTTAGAATTAGAACACAATTTTATAAATGAAAGATTTTGGAGCTGCAATAGATAGTTATAAATTTCTTGTATATGCATGTATGAAAGTTAAATAAAATCATACATAACACATACGTAGGCTTGAAGTACAAAATCATCAGTAATTTAATATATTAAGCCAAAATATTACATATGTATGAAAGTTAAATAAAATCATACGTAACACATACGTAGGCTTGAAGTAAAAAATCATCAGTAATTTAATATATTATGCCAAGATATTACACCCGAAAAGACAGGAATTGTAGAGATATGCAAAATATAATATTTGAGGTAATTAAAATTTATATAATATGAACTCGAGTGAGTGTAAGTAATTATACCTAAGAGTCTAGAAAATGTTATTCACAATGAAAATTTACAAATTGGAAATGAAATTTTGTAAGACTATTTGTTACCAGTAAATAATAATTTGAGATATTAATGGACATAGCACCTACTTAAAAATTATGTGATTTTGTATTCAAAGACGCATGTGTATTAAAAATACGTTTTATTGGCTTATATTAGAAATATCAATATAATCTAAAGAAACGATAATATACTTTAAAGTTTGGAGAAAATAATGTATATTGTAAGACGTATCTTTCATGTCACAAAGAGAAAACTTGTGCAGTGATATTAAGTGGCGAGATGAAATAAAATGTAGATGATTCTATTTTCATTATGAATTCACAGTTGAGACGATTTATTTAAAGATTTGTGAGTATTTTTCAATGAAATCAAAGATTAAGGCTCATTAATAGACCGGACAGAATATTTTTACAGATGAAAAAGTAGGTCTAATAATTTTCGATGTTTATTTACAAATTTTGATTAAAAATTGCAACATGGTGGCTAAATTGTGCTTAATCTCTAGGCAATCCACTTTGTAAGATGTATACAGTCATCATGAAGGTTTGGTTAAATTTGACAAACAATAAAAAATGTATATAATATTTTAAATTGTAGCCCTAATTCAAACCAATTTACATTCCACACTTATTCGAAGGATATGTTAATAATAAGAGAAGATATATGGATGTCTTACTAGCCAAATCAATTAACTCCACTTTCTGAAGTTAATTAAATTTTAAATACAAGATAGCAAATAATATGTAATCATATATATTCAGAACAAATTTCAATCACACTAAGAAATAACTCAAACATAACTGTATTTTAATAATATAAAAATATTTATGTAAAATAAAACATTATATACTTTTTATCATTTTCACAACTTCTTGTTTTAGGGATCTAATCAGTTTGTCAAATGAAGCATTCATGTTATAATTGGTACTAACAATTACATTTAGATTGCTTATATCAACTTATGTAGTCAACTTAATGCACTAAGTAAGAAATTTTTGTGCTTTCATTGTGTAGATGAATCATCACATTTATGATTTAACTGTGAAATAACAATATATTTTAGCAATATCTATATCTATCCATCCATCTCTCTCTCTGTATATGTATATATATATATATATATATATATATATATATATATATATATATATATATATATATATATATATATATATATATATATATATATATATATATGTATATATATATATATATATATAATTTGGGAAATTATACGAAATATTCTTAGAAAGGTTTTTGAATATTTTTTTTTTAAATCAAAGTTGGGGGTGTAGTTGCTCCCGAAAAAATAGCAAAATAACATTTGATTTGTAATATTTGTTAAAAGTGCAAACATAAATAAATTGAAAAATTAAATTCTTACTCATGAAATTTACTCACTGTGTTGTGTGTATGAATTTACTTTTATAAATCAAAATAAAGTGTAAAAAATAACACACCTCTAATAACAGTTGTAATAGAAATAAAAATATAAATCCCAAGGTAAGTAAACTATTGAATCGTTCTATTTATATATTTTCTATTATTGTTTGAATAATACAAAACACATTAAAATTTAAAACATTTTAAATATATAAATTGTTTCCTTTAAGATTTCAACAAATTAATTTAAATTACTACAAGCAACATAAACGCGTTTGACGCTCGATTTTTCACCAGCAAATTCTAAAAAATACAAAAATGTAAGCAAAAAACTTAATGCAAATTACTAATACGGGAATAAATAAAAATATAGATTACAACTTAATAAAAATATGAAATAGATTTTATATAACCCCACAATATTGCCACCCAAGCGAAATGCCATTGGTCGATATACATATTAAGCAAAAAGGAGAAAGGATGAATGAGCTTCAGGAACAAGTGAGCAGAGAAAAAGTAGACAAGAAAGAGATCGAGTTCACACTGCTCTTACTTGATCATTAAAACGAGTGAATAAAGGCAAGCTAAGAAAGGAAGAAATCGAGTTAGCTCTACCATTATACGATCATTAGAAACAAGTGAATAGAGGCAAGCAAAGCAGCAAAGGAATCCACTTCGCAAGAAACGGACAAGACGAAAGATATATACTGATTTGAATTTATGTGGTTTCAATAACAATATCCTTTGCAATTACATTCTTCATTCAAGTGCAATTATACGAAAAATGAATAAAAAGTGTATGTATTCTGGTGCTCAAAATATTTAAGAATGAAACTCCAGATATGTGTTGTGCAGGTGGAAAAATAAAGTTACCAGATATGCATTAACCACTTGAACCATTATTAACTTTAGTATCCGGTGAAACAAGTGAATAAAACTTTTTTTGAAAAATATACGAAAGTACTTGCTTCCAGATGACATCAATCGGAGCAATGAATATTGTTAGCGCAAATTGTATGCCAATATTTATATCACAATGACAAATCATACCCTTGCTAAATGCTGATCAAAAGTATATTCAGATATATTTTAGGGGGAAACATTGACGAAGAGACAGTGTTAATAGAATTAGAGTACTAAACGAGATATCGTCATTGAATTACAAAGTTTGTTTGAAAAACTTAATGAATTAAAGATTTTTTTAAACTGCCCCTGAACAATGGATATCTTATGATTATAAAGTAATAACAAAGGCAAATGAAACATTATTGGTCAATATCGAAGACAATTCAAAGCACCAACGATCCATGAAGGAGCAATTGTCATAGTTGGTGAAGAATTTAATTCACGCGATATAATTCTTCGTCGTAGAAATGGTGACATCCAACAAGTATCAGAAACGCATCGTTCCTATGATGCATTACAATATTTCAATCTAATTTGGCAAGTGGAAGATGTATATTATTTTAATATTAAATGAAAAATCCTACAACGAATGTAGAGATTGATAAAAAGGTCAATGCTATGCATTACTATGCATATCGAATGATGATTCGTGAGAATGCTGATAGTCACATATTAAAATGTAGACAATTATTTCATCAATGCATTGTTGACATGTATCCAAAAATAGAAAGAGAAAGACTCCTCTACATATATGATTAATTCAAATCAAATTGCTTTCTGAAGAGCACATCCATTTACGTGACGCATTTGTAAATGATGGCAAAATCTCAGTGAATTGGGAACTGTGGTCATTTTACCATCCACAATTACAGACAGCCCAAAGCAGGAATATGAACAAGCTGCAATCACGTATGATCGTGCATACGATCGTCCAGATTTTTTCATCACATTTACAAGCAACTGAGCATGGGATGGAATAAAGGGGCTTCTATTAACGAGATAGTTACCAACAGATTGTCATGATATTTCTGCACGTGTATTTATAAACAAAAAATAAAATTATTCATATATTTTACTGTCAAATACCACGTATTTGGAGAGACGCGTTGTTGGGTGTGTTCTATTGAAAGGCATAAAATAGGTTTACCACTTGCCCATATTTTAATATGGATGATGGAAAAGATTACATCAAACAGAATTGATTAAATCATCTCTGCGGAAATCCTGGATATTGATATTGATAAAGACTTGCACAATAGTATCTCAAAAATATGATTCATGGTCCATGGGGCTCACTAAATTGTTATTCACTATGCATGTCAGATGAAAAGGGCACAAAGCAGTATCCTAGGAACTTACTTTCTGAAGCAATTACAATGATATATATCCACTCTGTCAACGACGATTTACCAAAGGTGAAAAATCCATTAAACTAAAAGTATTCAACAATACTATTGATGTTGATAATCGTTAGATAGTACTATTTTCTTCATTACTTATGAAATATATGACGCTCACATAAAAGTTGAGTACTGCAATTCAATTAAAGCTATTAAATATATTTTCAAATATGTGAACGAAAGAAGCGATATGGCATTGTTTGGAGTGGATAATACAACTAAATCTAACGATGATGTCACCCAATATTAGCAGAGACGCTAAGTAAGTAGCAACGATGCTGTGTAAAATATTTTATCATTTTCCATTCATGAGAGATATCAAATGGTTTTTCTTTACCAGTACATTTTGAAAATTTGCAGCGTGTGTAATTTACATCAGAAAATTTACGTGCGAAAGCAATGCCACCACCGCCAACAATATTAACAAAATTATTCTCATTATGTAGAAATGATACCTTGGAAAAAAAAACACTACTCTATTCTGAAATACCAACTTATTTTGCATAGAATTTATCAAAAAGTAGATTTAAGCATCGTAAACAAGGTAGATCAGTACAAAAACATGTAATTTTATCTTCCACAGAATCATCTTGTCGTCATTACACTGTACATCCATATAAATACAAAATGCTTTTACTCAAGAGATTATTATTAATCAATGTTCGTGCACCAACATCTTTCCAAAAATTAAAAACTGTCAGTGGCCATGTATATGCTACATTTCTTGAGGCTTGCCAAAAAGTGTCTTAGACGATGCTCATTGGGATATTTCTCTTGCTGCAGCTTCTAATACAGCTTAACAACAGAAGATACGTACACTATTTTCCATCACACTAACTACATGTTTTCTGGCTAATCCAAAGGATCTTTGGGAAAAATATAAAGACTATATGAGTGAAAAAATATTTTATATCGCATGCATAGGATAAATGCTAATTCCAACATTCAATCTACATCAAATTTATGCAATGAATCATTGAGTTTACTTGAGGATGTATGTTTGACAATAGCCAACAAATCACTGATATAATTGGAAATAATTGCTCCAAAAAATCTGGTAATGACATTTTCGATCATAAGATATAACGAGAAATTCAATTCGATGTTAGTGAAATACAACATTTGTTTGAATTAATTGGCCGAATTTGGTTTTAGAACAACGAATAGCATATGAAACAATTATAAATGCAATATCTAACAAAATTTGTTGATTAAATTTCTTAAATGCACCTGCGGACAATGGCCAAAGTTTTCTTATTTCAATTATTATGGCAACTATTAGATCACAAAATAATATTGCCTTTACTATTGACTCATATGGTATTGCAGCAATTATTTTGGATTTTGGTCCAACAGCACATTCAGCATTGAGATTGTCATTAAATATTCAGGTAATTGAAACTTCAACATACAATATTTGCAAATAGTCTGGGAAGGAAAAAATACTAAGTTCATGTCAGCTTATGTAATATATGGGATGGAATCACCATGGCACACAATAAATCACTGAAATCACTCAATCACATATTAAAAGATTTGAGAGGAAATGAACAGCTCTTTGGTGGTGCACTGATTTTGCTAGCTGGTGATTTTCGAAAAAATATACTTGTTATGTCACGTTCAACCCCTGCAAATGAATTTAATGCATGTCTTAAATCATCAGTGTTATGACGGTATGTGGAGAAAATATCTTTAAAGATCAACATGAGAGTTCAATTACAATAAGATGAATCTTCTGAATGATTTGAAAAATAATTGTTAGATATTGTGAATAGTAAAATGAAAATGCACGAATCAACACACTGTATTACATTACATTTGTTCATATTGTAAAAAACACTGATGAATTTATTGCCAAAGTTCTCCCAAATTTATCACATAATCATAAAACTAATCAATTGATCAATGAGTTAGTGAGCGAGATATATTTGTAGCCAAAAACATTCATGTGAATTTAATAAACTGCATAATTCAAAATCAAATACCTGATGAAGAAACAACATATAAATACTGTTGTCAATCACGATAAATCAGTTTAGATTCAATAGAATTTTTAAATGCATTGGATCTACAAGAAATACAACTGCAATCATTGTTTGCATGGGTAATCTAGCTAGCAATAATAGGGTCAGCAATAGCTTGGGACAATCATTGCTAGCATGTTGATTGAATTTGATAAATTCACACTTCTCTCATGGACAGCTGTACGTTGGGTGTTCAAGTTGGGAAACCATTTATTTGTTAAAAATTTATTTGTTTTTACACCACATAGGAAAACAAAAAATGTTATATATTAACATGCATTACTAAGATAATGTTCACCATCAAGCATCAAATGTCATTCATTTCATGATCATATTTAAAAAATTACAAAATTATTGTTAAATTGAAAATTGTTTGTAATATTGTTTAATATCACAAGTGAGGAAGCATATTGTTTCCTCCATCAATTATGTTTAGTACATATGTTATATTGAAATTACATATATCTAGGGATAATTTTACTGTTAATTTTCATTTTGATGCATTGTATATATTTGATCATTAATAAATTATGTTTGAGATATAAAAGTTGCCCTTTTGTTCAAACAGAGCAAACGTGTGAATGAATACAACTTGTTTTAGATAAATTCAAACATTATCAACCATTTTGTGTAAACAAAAATTTGTACTTGATATCTTATAAATTATCATGATTAGTTTTAGCATTTATTTTGGCATTACATTTAATATTTAATGAATTTCAGAAAAAAATAAAAAATAAATATCGATAAATATTATCTAATCTTGTTCATGACACCAGATACATATTTATTATATATATATATATATATATATATATATATATATATATATATATATATATATATATGCAAGCAAACGGATAAATCACAAATATGATTCATTAAGAAATGTTTGAAAATAAAATGATAAAATCTTCTGTTAGTATAAGTTCTCTTATAAAAATTATTGCACATAATTTAAGCTGTGTATAATTTAAGAATATTAGTTTATATTTTTAAAATGGAAAAAAGCGATAAATATTGTGTTGATTATTTATTGCTAAGATGGTACTATGTTAATAATTTATCATCTGAATTTTTAGATAATATTTATTTTTATGTTCAAAAAGACTACTATTTTCTTTTATTTTTAAAATTAAAATGAATTAATTATATTTTAATCATTTCCTATCACCTAACTTGGAAGTGTGTAACCCGTAAACATTATATGGATACATACCGTTCTTAAAGAGGCTATAGTTTTAATTCTTAAAGTACAATACAGAGTCTATAACTAATGACATTATGAAAAATGATAAATGCTTAGAATTATACATACAATGCAAAATGTTTAAGTAATAATTTTGCACTTTACACAGGAAAAAATATTTTGAAAAATTTCGAAGGAAGAATGTCTTTGAATAAATGCTAACGCTATTTGAGTTTGTTACAATTATTACACATAATAATTACATTTTGGAAATATTTGATTTACGCACAAAAGCACTTTTAACACAAGAATTGAGAATAATATTAATTAATTTAGCATTTGTTTTGATAAACTAAATTATACTATAAAATGCTACGCTAAAAGATAAAAACATGGTCGTGAAATTGGTGCACATATTAGAATATCAAACTTATGTAAATTTTTCAAATTGCCTTTTACAATTTGCTTTATTAATTATAATTAAAAATCTTAGAAATAAATTAACTTCTAAGAGAATTAATTATGAGACAAAATGAACATTTAAATTTTTTTCTAGCAGTTTCATTTAAAACTAACGAAGCTTGGACTTCTTTTCTGTTCATTCTTTTCTGTAAAAATATAAATGTTCTGTAAAACTACTAGCATTTTGATAATAGTTTTATCTTTTGATATATAATTTTTTTAAATAATGGTAAAACTTATGGATATCTTATGACTATATGGAAAAATCTAATGCAAACACAAACATATTTATAAGCACTTTTCAGTTTATATTTTATATTTTGTCAAAAGCTGTTTAAGTTCAATAAAAATTAGCTACTTCTACAACAATAAAAATTAACAAGAGAATCTGCTTATTAATAGCATTCTTTCTATAAAATCACTCATAAGAAATAAAAGGAAAAAAAAATAACATTAACAAGTAATTCTCTAAAAAAAAAAAAAAAAAAAAACACATTGGTGCGATGTTTAAAACATTCAATAAAGCATACAAATATTTCCTGTCCTTATTACTTGCTGAAGCGTTAAAATAGCAACAAACTAACGCAGGAAAGGCCATTCGAGTAGCAGAAAAGTACATCATGGACTTAATGACGTTGCTCTGTCAACGGATTCTCATTTATTAAAAGTTGCCTTAAGCTAGTCGTTGTTCCAGTTAATGGCTTTCTGATTACTGGATCGAGCCCTCTTTTCCTTCTTAAAAAAATAAGTTTAAAGAAAAAAAAAAGATAAGAAAAGAATTTTGTTTCGATTCCGAAAAATGCTAGGAAGCTTTTTTAGAACTTAAGCTACCGTGCAACGCTGGATTTCGAATTGTGTTTTCTGTAAAAGTTTTGTGGTAAGAACTTAAATTATTTGTGCAAGATATTTTTACTGAAGACGGAAAGCTTATTTCATTTTTTGAAATTTCGTAAAACACATTTTTTGCTGTTAGAATAGTAATTTAAAGGAATGGAAAAACTTACGAAATAATGAAATAGGCACTTTTTGTGAAAAATCCTGGAATTTTATTTCTTGTCAGACTAGCAATTAAAGAAAGCTCTGTCCAAAACATGTTTTATCCTAAGTATTTTATGCAATATTCTATAAAGACTGCTTTTAAATACTTTTTTTAAAATTTTGTTGTTAATTAACAATAGAAAAAAGAATTGTATAATATAATTTAGCATAACTATAAAATAATTGCGAAAATAAAAAAATATAAGATTTAGTTAAATAAAATTAAGTTTTTTAAGAATAAATCTCGAATTATTTTAGTTAAAATGAATTTGTTTTCTAATATTTCTTAAATTAAAATCTATTCATTTAGATTGCGAATTCTATTTTATTTTGGAATTTTTTCTACATATTGTTCACTATATTTACAAAATATTTAATAATGTGTTGAAAAATGTAAAAATAATTATATTTAGTGGCTACAAATAATTTTATAATTTATTATATCAACTGTTTTGACGTAATTTTCTGAAAATTAAATTGCAATTTAACACGTCCAATGTCCTAACCGTTTTCAAAATTCAAATTGGATTTTTTATTAATGAAAAATTTAATTTCTTATTGAAATAAATGCTTAGATTTTTCATAATATTTAAAAATTAATATTATAAATATAAATATATATTTTTGTAATTAATCAGGTAAATGTTAAATTATCTCTGATATTTTTTGATGTCGTTATATTGAACGCAAATTATATTTGACCGATCATAGTAGGTTTAAGGTTTATAATACTTTTTTAAATTTAAATAATAAATTACTGTTCATTTCGAATTGACTTCATGAATATACATGAGATAATATTCAAGTGTAGCAAATTATGCATAGCAATATGCTATTTAGTAAATTTGAATATTTCGGTAGTTTATTAATGCAAAATCTCCAAAAGCTTTATTAAAGCTTCAGTTTGAAATACACTATATTTTTCAAATGCAGATTAAAACATTCTTAAAACCTAAGCCAAAAATTTTTAATTCACTTCAAGGAAGAACTAGTAGAATTTATATTATTGTTTTATAATATTTATATCGGTAATTGAATTTTTTTTGCATGTAAATGAAATGCAAACGGTCTCTAATATTTAAGAAAAAGGAATTGTAATTAAAATAAAAAACATGAATATATCTGCACTACAATCTTAAATTTCTAATCACTAGAACAAAATCGATTGGTCTAAAGCAATAAAGGAGAAGATTTACAATCTTCAATGAATATATATTATGAAGTAATTATTTTTTGAAGTTCAAAATAAAACGATATAATTTTAAAACACTATTAAGTATATATATATATATATATATATATATATATATATATATATATATATATATATATATATATATATATATATATATATATATATATATATATATATATATATATATATATATATATATATATATACATATATATATACATGAAAATCACTTACAGAATTTACTACTTTTAAATGTGTTTCTCGGAATACTAATAGTTAAATGCATTTATAGCTATAGATAATATGATTTTTCAGTTTGTATTCCTTTATCCATGATTTAATTTATTTTCAAAAAGAAATTGAAAATAAAATATAATACTTTATGTAATTTAATACTTACACAAATAAAAATATTTATGCAATAAAACTGACTCTTTTACAAATATCAGACTATAGTTTTATATTTCACCTTTTACTTACATATTTAAAAAAATTTAAAAGCTAGTTATTTTTCAATATACTTTAATAATTTTATGATTTAAATTTCATTGGTTAAGAAAGAGAATACCTTCAAAGGTTAATTCACTATTTCATCTATGTTAATTTACGATAGTCGTTTCCTATTGTGTGATACCATAATTTTTATGTGAACAAATAAAACTCATTTGTCTTAATTTTAGCGTTTCGATCTCTTAATAATCTCATATCATTTTTTGTACTGAAAAAAATCACTTTTACCTGAAATTATAAAGCTGAGATTAAATTCTCATAATAAGCTTATAAATCTGTGCGATGTGTCAAGAATATTAGAATACGCAGGAATTTTGGAAAATGACACTGAAATATTTCATGTAAATTAGACCTGGAATTTATCATTAAAATTCTTTTCCTAATAAATTAACTCTGTGTTGTTAAGAGTGGCAGTGCCAAGTAATGAAGTTTGAGTCCAGATATGCAAGAAATAATGCATTTTCTGACACATATTAAAAGTCAGAACTTTGTATGCATATTACTTCAATGATTGTCAAGAAGTAATTAGATGCAGTACTCAAGGGCTGACCTTCTCTGATGTACTCATCAATATTCCAAATGCAATTCCGTGAGGAGGCTCTGGGTAATCTACGTAATAAGAATATTACTTTAAGGGGATGTCAAACAATATTATAAAGTTTAGCACACTGATTAACCTTTCCTTTTCTCATATCTTTTAACAAACTTCAGAAGGAAACTTTATGTGTATCTATTGTGGTCAAAATCATTGCAATGAAGAAGGTAAAATAACGATGAATACGATATTCTATGGAAGCATTCTATTTTAATAATGTAAATAAATTCATCTGATTACAAAATAAATTTTGACAATTTAGACTGTTTTATAATTTTCGGGTTTAAAAGTTTTTATACATGAATATTTTAGTACAAATTCTGTGGTTGTCAATAAAACAAATAAATTAAAAATTCAGAAATTGAAATTTTTTTTTCTTTTAATACATTATTTTATCAAGAAAGGTGATTTTTTTATTTAACTAATGAATTTTTTTTCTGTAATAAATAATTTTTTGATAATATTCAGTATGTTTTCTTAGCAACAAAATCGATAAAGTTATACTTCTCTGAAAGTAAATTGTAAAATCCATTGTCATACACAATTATTGTACAACATAATATTCTTAAATATGTAATATTCGTTACTATTCGTAATAATTATTGATGTAATATTGATTATATTCTATTTAATTAATTTTGCATGCAATAAAATGCTGAATTATTAAAAGTTTAAAAATATTTCAGTTCCTTCAATTAAATATATTTTATATTTTAGTAATAAAAAATATTTATCAATATTAAATTTTTTGGAAACAATTTATTATTTTCCAAATCAAAATATTATGGAATAATTTACTATCCTCAAAAGTAAAATAAGAAACAATAATTCAATTGATATAGGCGGGAAAAAGTTTACAACTTTGAAAGCAAATAATTCTTTAAATAAAGTAATATTTTTAAAATATTGTTAAACTTGATGCAGTTAATTTTTAATTCATTATTAAAATTTAATGTTTTTAAACCTTTCAAATTTCAAATGTATTTTTTATGATAAATTATAATATTTGATGCTAAATAACTATTTTTCTAAAAAAGAAAGTTTGTATAGGAAATATGGCTATATTTATAAAAATAGATATTAAATCGCTCAATAGAATAAAATGTAGAAGTTTTTTTTTTTTTTTTTAAATAAAAATTCTAGTAAAAATATATTTGTTATTATAAAAATTTAAATAGGAATATTTTAAAGAAAATAAAAAAATAATGAAAAATAATTTTTTAACGGAACTTTTATGATATTTGAATAAGGAAATCATCTGAATACTTTGTTTATTGTGTGCAAAAATTAAATAAACAAACCAGTGAAAATTCCATTATAAATGGTGCTAATATATTAGTTAAATAACTGCCTAAATTTTCAATACTTTCTTAATACAAAATTATTGGAAGTAAATAATGAAAGACGACAGTTTTCTTTTACTGCTTTTACTTTTCCATGTATCCATCAGAATAAAAAAGAAACCAACTAAACTTTGTTACATTCACTTCCATTGTGATACGACCAATTTCACGTTATGGAGGCAAATCCATCACATTTATATATAACAGATACTTTACCATCTTTACTACAACTCATGCAGAAAACAAAGTAAATACTCTCCCTCCTCCAATAAGGAGATGCTCTTTTTACATTTCACGTTCCATTTTACAATATCCTTCCCCCAAATTCTCCAGCTGTCATCGGACGTCACGTATCTATACCAGCTCTGTTGACATCTATGAATCTCACGCGCCATTCCGATAAATCATTGAAACTCTGTTCAGTGCAGTTGTTGTCGAAGGCAGGGGCTGTTGTCCTTGATATGGTGGGAGAATTTGTGGCAAAATTTACGATGTCATTGCGTGGAAGATTTATTAATGTATTTCCACTGGGCTTATAAACATAATTCCGAAAATAAACGACATCTATTTATTTTGTTTCTGAGAAATTCTTAAATAGCTAAAGTAAGGTCAAAATAATGTTAATATATATATATCAATTAGTGGTTCTTATATTTTATTAAGCTTAAGCTTAATAAAATAAAATAATAAATTTAAAAAAAAATAAATTGAGGGTAAAGGAATGTTTTTCGCTTCTTGATAAGAAATTTAATACTAATTGACATATATTTTCTTCATTGCTAAGTAATATTTCATTAGTATGGTAAATCACCAATAATTTTGTACTTAAAATATGCCGTATTATAAATGTCATTTGATTGCAAAGTTATGTTCATATAGAGTGAAAATAATAAATATTTAAATAAGGTTCACAAAACATTATAAAATATTTGTTAAATACCTGGCATAAAAGAGAAAAATAAATATTAATTTAACCCGAATAATCGAAGAAGAGGCATATAAAATGGACAACATAAATGATAATTTTTGAAATCCAAAAGAAAACATTTAAATATATAATATGCAACAGATAATTAACCACGCATTCTATGAATGTTTATTTAATTATGTATAGTAACAAAATGTAATCATGGCGTATAGTTATAATTCCAATAAGTAAATTGAAAAGAAATTAGTCATATATAAGAGAGAGTTGTAATATTCTATTATTTTCAGTTAATTTTGGTAGCAAGGTTATATTTAAGAATTTTAGATTTGTGTTCAAATCTATGATAATTTTAATATAAAAAATGCCAATACCATAAAATCATCTGAATTGTTGGGTTACAGATTAAACTAAACTAAATTAAATGAAGGCTATTCCTATGCAGAATGCAAATAATTTGTTTTATTTAAAATGCAAAATGTGTTGGAAATATTTATGATACCACATGTATAGTTATATTGACATTTGTTTGAAAGTCTCTGTTACATGTTTTGATCAGCATGTTATTAAATATTTATGCAACCTGACAGTATAAGACTATAATTATAAACTAAATGAAATAAATTATACCTTTATGAGATTCAGATATAATCTCTGAAGAATATAACGTGAGATGAACATGAATAAATACCAAAAGAATATTCTTGTTTCATTATAGAATGTTAGGAGAGCAAAAAATCTTTAGTCACCACATTCTTAAAAATTTCGGCATCAGGAAAATTTGGTGCTTTTTTAATACAATTTTAATGTGCTTAAAATGTGAATTCTGATTTTTAATGAAGTATTTTACATGCATTTTAATGATTAATTGCTTAAAATGCATAATGTGTTGCAAATATTTATGATACCATATGTATAATTATATTGACATTTGTTTGAAAGTCTCTGTTACATGTTTTGATAAGCAAGTTATTAAATATTTATGTAACTTGACAGTATAAGACTATAATTATAAACAACATAAAATAAATTATACCTTTATGAGATTCAGATATAATCTCTGAAGAATATAACGTGAGATGAACATGAATAAATACTACAAGAATATTCCTGTTTCATTATAGAAACTTATGAGTACTTATCTCATAAGTTTCTATAGTGAAACAGGTCAAAACCTTTAAAAAAATCCTTAGTCACCAAATACTTAAAAATGTCGGCATAATACATTTCGTGCAATACGGATAATTTACATGCTTTTTCATGATTTTTAATGATGTATTTTAATAAGCTTAAAGCGTGAAATCTGATTTTTAATGAAGTAATTTACATGCTCAGTGATATATTTTAATGGGCGTAAAGGGTAAAATCTGATTTTTAATGAAGTATTTTGCATGCTCAGAGATGCATTTCAATGGGCGTAAAGAATAAAATCTGATTTTGGCACGTTAAATTTAATTGACTTAAATATTTTATTAACAAGGATATTTCATATTGTAAATACTTATGTACATTAGTTTAATTACTCAGCAAGAAAAAATCTCCATAAAATTACAATAAAATATATAACAATTATAATTTTAATTCTAATTAAAATAATTTTATAGCAAAACGTTCATATTAAAATTTAAGTTGCTACAAAGCACATCTTATGGAACAAGATAATCCATTCATACAAGTGAGCCTCCTTAATTTCGAAGACTTTGCCATACATATTTTCAGTTTTCCAACAAAGAAATCATTAAAAAATCCATGGAAAAAATGCTACTTATGAGCATGTTGAAAGAAAATTTGGATTATCTTTCTTTTTTAAAAATACTCAAGTCTAATATCTACTACTAGAATAAAAACAGTTCTACCAATAGTTTACTGGAAGTATTTATTGTAAGACGCAACAGACAACACAGAATCTGAAGGTAGTTACAAGAAATTTAAGAAACTGTAACATCTATGTTTAGAGAATTGTATAGACTTTTTAAAAAAATGTCAAATCTCGCTAATCTCCTAAGTACTGACTTTTACAAATGAATATGCAGAAATCAGATGTGTAACATTCCCTTTCTTTTGACAGTGGCTAGATCAAATCTAGATTCATTATTCCGAAATGTGTGGTCTTAATACTGGTGAGTTTTGTTATCTGCTTCTTATTAACTTTCAGGATTTTACATTTACCCTAATCAAGTGCCGAAACTTGAAAATAAATCCTATATATATAGGTGGCCATGAAAGCACTTTATTACTGAATATATTTTACAAGAATACTGACTATATTGAAACTTTCTACAACGTGAAACTTGGTTTTACAAGAAGGTAATTAAGTAAACATTATTTTTTGACGATAAATGAGTTGTCAAATATATTTAAATGAGAAATCAGAATGTATTCACTGTTTATGACTGTATAGACAAAAGTATAATACTAAGGAGAATAAGTCTTTAAAACATAAGGAGAAATAAGCACATTAAAATAATTATTGAAATTTCAAAAATCATAGCTTAGTTTTATTTGTTTAGATAGATTAATTTAGATTTGAAGGTTTATCACTATATAAAAACTTATTATGATAAAATTTGTGTGGAAAAGGGTTTTTAAAAAATAAGATCCATTATGAAACAAATATTCATGATTTAAAATCTATGGTATGGTATTTGTTAATCATTGATCAAAATTGGCATTAACAATAAAGAAAATGTGTACATTATTACATTTAAATATATATATTTTCTATAGCTGGAGAATTTTTTTGTATTGAGGGAATTAATGTGGCTTAGGTAATTAAAAATATGCAATGTTAATCATAATTCATATTCAATGTTCCATTAGGTCAATTGTTTTCAATCAATGCACGCTTACAGAGAGAAATATTACATAATTCCAAAGTTTCCTCGGTGATACTCATTTTTAGTTTCTCTAAAACAATATTTTCCTGGTAGATAACGATATGTTTATTTGCAGTTCATATTCATGGAAACAATTTACTTGATTTGTTGTTTAAACTTGCATAATCTACTAAAAACTGAAGCAGAATCTTTTTCTTTTAAATCGGAGATAAATATTCAAAAACTGTTTTGAGACAAATCTCCAGTGAATTCACATCTCAAAACTATCTATGTCTTTTCCATCTTATCTTTATTTTTAATCTCATATTAAACTGAAAGTTCAGTACATAAGTCCTACCTCCTTTTTCACAAGGACAACAATTCCAATCAAAATCTCCGACTTCTGTTGAAAGCTACATACCAAATCACATAGTGCCACGACCCTATCTCTACCATTTCAAAGAACCATCCAATTTCAAACCCATCAAATGTTTTAAGAGAAGAGTCAAGGGATTCCAATAGTACTCGACCAAAATCTCTTTCCTATTCAGTTCTCTTATTCCACTCTGAATGGAGAGAGAGACACAGCTTACAGAGCAATCGCCCTCAAAGTCGTCCATTGTAATGGAAATGTCAGATTCACCCGTTCCTCCCTGTCCCTACAAAAGTTGATCTCTTCTTGCCGTGGTTTGGAAAAGGATTTTTCGAACTTAGAACCAAATAGACATCAGGCGTACAAATCTCTCTTTCTTTCCAATGACGGACCAAATAAACATTCACCGAAGCCTCATTGTTATTTCTGGGACAATAGAAAACATGTTAAATTTTAAATGTCTTGTAGAGTTGAACTTTTCCGGAAAAAATAACTATAATTGATTCACAATTAAAATAAAAATGTCGTAAAAAGATAAGATTTAAATTATTAATATTTGTCTCTAACTGACGGTAAAAATATGAGACATTATTAATTAAGCCTAAAAAATGTGTTTGTAATTACGTTTGGTTTTCGTTTATTATGAGAAAAATATTTAAACTATTACGACTAATACAAGAGTCTATTTTTGCTTATTATTCAAAACATTATATAAGAAATTTTATTGTTGCGAAAAATTTTAAGATTATTAAATTATTTATTTGCCTTTATTGCAAAAATTTTCAACGAGATACAGTGCAAATGAAAAGTAATAATTATATTTTATGCATAATATTGAGTGCATATACACTGAAATTAAATACAAATTTCTGTGATATACTTTTATAAATTAATAGGTTAAAAATAAAATTCAACTCTACTGCGTTCACATCTATAAGAAATTAATTTTATTTCCCTAATGAATCATAAAACATTGACAACATAATTAAATTATTGATTACCAGAATGTTAATGAATACATGATAATTTATTATAATCTTAATTATGTTTTCCTCTCATTGAAAAATTATATATATATATATATATATATATATATATATATATATATATATATATATATATATATATATATATATATATATATATATATACAATTAATAGTAAATATTTTTATATAATTCATAATCAAATATTAGATGGAAAATAATAATCAAATACTAGATGGATAGTAATACATTGAAAATATTTTTTTCCAATGGTCGGGGTATATTGGGATGTATTGTCCCCTTATACACAAGGAACCGGCCAGAAACAGCGACCTCTTTGCCACCGAGGCGTTGCCCCGGAAGCACCATCATCGTACCCTCACACATGTCACAGGGACCCAGTTATACATTAGGCACCAGTCATACCTCATTCACACACAATGAAAGAATACAGACAGGATATCGAGAGAGAAAGTACATCCATGCCTGAACCGGGATTCGAACGAGGACATCACTATCCGTAGTCAGGCACGCTGACCACTAGTTTTGATGGCCGGCTACAAAGAAAATATGAAACATTGATTATACTAATATTTGATTATTAACTACATGAAAATGCACTATTAATCATATTTTAGTAATTCTGTTTTAGCTGTGCTTTTACGCTGAATGTATTGCTACACATAAGTGTTATATCTATTCTGGTACTTTTCAACTCTGAGGAAATGAAACCCCGTATGCTCATGTAAAAACAACATTCTTCGTAAGTAGGTTTTAAGCAGTTTAACATAATTTCTAATAGTAAATAGTAAAACCAGAAAACTCAGGTTTTGATTTTGGGAAAAAATTTATTGATATAAATAAAAATTACATGATAAAAATATAAAAAACAAACAAAATTTATATTTCAAACATACTTAAAGCCATATTGGACACTTCATAAAACTAATTTACTATTTGCAATGCAGGAAAGGATAAACTGATGAAAAAAAAGAGATATAGCTGATAGATAATATATTTAAACGAAGTACTTTCAAAATGGGTACAAATACATTTATTTTAATTTCAGCAATATTTCCATGGGATGCATCTAAAAAGTAATTTAGATTCAATTATTTTGTTCAATTTCTTACCAATTAGATTAAATTTCTTTTTGATCTTATTTGTTAATGACGTTCTAAAATGAATAAATACATAGAAGCGATCCAGTGATGCTAATGAATTAAATGAAATGCCATAAATAATTCTAAATAAATATTTTAAAAAAATAATATTAAAATCCTTGAAATATTATAAAATATTAATATAAAATTTTCAAAATAAAGGAAACTTTCAGTTATTAAAGTTAAAAATATTATTAAATATAGTCTATCAAAATATTTCTAGGGTTACAATAGTAGTAGCATTAATTTTATACAAAAAAATTAGATTATAAGTTGTTTATAAAAATGTAAAAATGTATCAATAATAATATACTTCTTGAAAAAATAAACGCAAATATAATATTAAAAATAAACCTCTGAACTGTAAAGGCTTCCAATAGATCAATAGATGAATACTAAATCATTTTTCTGCTCTTGCTTCAGTTTTGCAAGATTCACATGAAATCCTTATATATATATATATATATATATATATATATATATATATATATATATATATATATATATATATATATATATATATATATATATATATATATATATATATATATATATATATATATATATATATATATATATATATATATATATATATATATATATATATATATATATATATATATATATATTTATATATATATATATAAACTTGTTAAAGTAATTTAAAATAAATTTTATAGGTTTCCTTCAATAACATTTTTAAATTGAAATTTATAACAAATTATAAATAATCAACTGAAATAAATTTTTATAAGCAAGTAAAATAACTACCCTTTATTTCAGATAAAATAATTTTTTTTATAGTTCTCGTTCAGAATATGATGAACAGTATAAGTTATTTATATCTTCTTTCAAAAGAAACCAATTAAAATAATAGTAAGAATAAACATTTAATTTATTAAAGACTTGCTAATTTAAGTAGCCAGCTACGTTTGTTAAATTTTCAGAGATTTTGCCGATAATTTTTCAAATACCTTCCAGTTATTAAAAACATGACCAAAGGATTATTTTTAACAAAATACGTGGTATTTTAAAGGAAGCTCTCCTTCATGTATGCATAAGTTATTTACCAATAAATTCTTCCACATAAATCATTCATATTATTCATGATTCATATCATGGGCTTAGATATATTACCAAATTTCAAATGAATTTTCAAATAAATTTGAATAAAGCTTATATTAGGTTGGTGAATAAGTTCGTAGCGTTTTTACTAAAGACTTTTATAATATTTATATCAGTAAGTTAATCAATTATATATTCATCGTTGCTGTTTATAACCGTTTCCCAACCGTCGAGCAATTTGTTGGGGTCGTTCCGCTAAAAATCACCTGTTCTGGTGTCAACGAAATTTTTGAGCCAATTTTCAAGGACCTCTTGGTGGACTGAAAAATGCTTGAAAAGAATGCCACTTTCAACAAGGAGCTTTACATTGCCCAGCTACTTCACGTAAACCAAGCTATTCGACAGAAAACACCTGATTGACATGGTCAAACCATGCTCTTTCGTAACAATGCCAGGCCCAAAGTTGCACAAGTCGTCAAAGCTCGAATGGAAGATCCTTCAGCATCCATCGTATTCTTCCGGCCTTGAACTGATCGATTAGAGTCTTTTGTCCATACCTTGTCAAACCATATGAAGGGCTTTACCTTCGATAACAAAAAGGTCTTCAAAATCTATCTCAACAACTTCTTTGACACCAGACCATATGATGCTTGGCGGAAAGGAATCAACAAATGAGTCGAGAGGTGGAAAGAGGCTGTAAACAGCAACGGCGAATATACGATTGATTAACTTATTGATATAACTATTACTTTATGTTTAAATAAATGTCTTCGCTAAAAATACTATGCACTTTTTCTCCAACCTAATATTTAAGTCCAAGCCAATCATTTAGACCAAACCAGAAAGAATAGGGATAGAGAAAAGGATGATCATTTACTTTATGTAGATGTAAATGTTAACTAATTTTTTTAAAAAAATTGTTTAAATTTAAATAATTTTCCTCTTTGTCTGCTTTTCCTACAGCATATTATTTTATGAAGAATTATGAACAGAAATATGTTTGTGTAACGTCATGTCTCTAGCATTGTTCTCTATATGTTCGAGCTTCATATATTTTCAATTCACTTCAGAATATATTGCATCGCATATTGCAGGAGATTAAAATTTCTTTTAAAACTTCATAATTATATATACATCCATTTTCATTATTTCTTAAGTAAAATCAGTTTCAGTCAATAGTACATTTTTTTTATCATTCTTAGGTAACTTTTTTAAAAATAAAGTCTCATTTGCCTGAAACTTACATTTTAAATTGCACTTTAAGCCTCTAGAAATGCCTTTACCAAAATCATAACAAACATACGAACTGGAGATTTGAGGGCTAAATATTTAGCAGTCAATCTTCATCTAAGGCAGTAACACATAAAATGGAAAGTTTAAGCCTATAGCCTTTAGCAATCGAATTCCAAATAATTAAATAAATACAAGCATGTTAAGGATGCTTGGAATGTTGTTAGAACACAGTATGCAGACTTAATCTTCCCTAGAAAATTCTTTCCCTATTAGATAATTCTGAAAAAGAGCAATGACTCACATACTACTAAAGATATAAGATATAGTTTAAATCGTCATGTATTGTATTCAATATATATATATATTACACTGTAATATCGAAGTCATTGTACTTCATTATATTGATATTCTTCTTATACAAAATTCAATAATCTTAAATAATTTTAAAAAAATGTAGTTTGAAATTTTACTTTTATTCTATTAATGTTTATTTAAGTGTTTTGTATTTTGATACAAATTTGCGGAATGAAGAAAAAATTATGTGTTATAAAATTATTTAAAATTGTGTGCATGTAATAATTTAAGACCAACGTACATTTATGCATGGTAAATTTTGAAATTTGAATGATTTCAAAATAAAATCTTTATTAAAATTTTCAAAATATGTGATGTTTATGAATTCATGATGTACATCTTCAGTGTTCTGTTAATTTTGTGTTTCTCATAGCGACTCAATTACAATTTTCGTTGAAAAAAATTTTATAGTAAGTCACACACACAGGTAGAATATTTAAAATACTTTTTAAGAGTGCTTAAACGTATGCTTCTTAACCATGTTCTATTTTCTGTTCATTTTAAAGAAATTAATATAAAAAAGTGTATTTTTACAGAATAGTAGTCTTTAAAATGAAAATAAGGAATTTTTTGTGTAAAATAGTATAATTTACATGGAAGATTCTGAAAACATAAAATAAGAGCATCATTGGTATCAAACAGTTAAATTTAACGATTAGTTTTGTAATAGTTTTTATATTATAGAATATTTTTGTATTTCTAATTCACAAATAATAATTATTTTATTTACTATTTCAATTTAAAATTTATTTGAATTCCTTTTCACACAAGTTAGTTTCAACTTAACGTTTAATTTTTATTTTTTTTTAATTTTTGCCATTATTCAAAAATAAGTTCAGTAATTTAGAGAATGCCCATATTCCGACTGAACACTACTTTTTTGCAAAATTTCTGTTTTCAACTATAATAAAACCAAAAATATATGATTTGTTTACAAATAATCTAAAAATACTAATTAATATACGGACACAATTTTGTATAATTATTTTAAATTATCATATATATACTTAGTTAGTTTATTGACATTTAAAATAAAAATATTGTGGATAAAATCTATTACAAACTAAAATATAACTAAATAGCTATGGAGCTAATATGTAGAAATATATAAATAATCAAAATTTATTGATATAGCTAAATGCTCAATGTATTTAAATGAAAAGTATCATTTAAATTATTAGTATTTTTTCATTTAACAACTAAATTAAGATTATGAATTGAAAAAAATTAAATAATTTTAATAAAAAAACTTTAAATGATTTATTTTTAGTTTTCATTATGTTAAGGTGTGAATATGGATACTAAATAAATTGAATTACTGACATTGGTTTTTAAATCATATAATAACAACGTTAAAATAATTTAATTCTTTGCTGCCACTGAAATTTCCAGATAATATTAAAATAAATAAATTCTCCTAATGATTTTATGATTTTAGGGTTACTTTTAATATTCTTATGCATCATTATTCAAATTTATTTCCTTTCTTAAATTTTAAAGTAATCGGTGTTCTTTTATCAATTGTAAAAAAATATCATCTTTCGTTTTTTTGGATTGTATAGAAATATATTTATGTTTAATTTTCATTAGTAGATATTGCACTATATGCTATTCTTATTCACATTCCATTTCTTCTGTATTTTTATTTGATAGTTTTTGTAAAAATGTGTCAAATAAATTTTTGAAAAACAAAATGGTTTCTTTGCATATATTTTCAAAATATACCAAAATAATCATTATTTCCACTTAATTTCTGTAATTTAAATTAATTTTATTTCTTTTATGCAATCTCACATTTTGTCTGGAAAATAATTTTGTTGGTATTTTGATGATCTCGAAATAATTTTATTTTTATAACAAGTTACATATAAAGTGCATATATATATCTATATATATGTAACTTGTTATATATACATATATATATATACAGTGGTGGCCAAAATTGTTGAGACTTTTGGAAATTTTTATGTTTTTGAAATTTGCATGCTTAAAGAAAATGTTACATTTTACAAAAAGCAAACTTGTATATAACATTTTAAAGAAAATTTAATGCTGAATTCAATACAAAACATAATATTCCATAATTTGCAATGCAAAAAAAAAAGTTATATATACTTTAATATAAATAAAAGGCACAGTTATGAAGTGGTTTGTACTGTCTAGCTTTCCTGGGCAAGAACTGTTCTTGTTCTGAGAACCAATCAAAAATTAGTAACTGCCAGTAGAAACTGAAATCATGTTTACACTTGAAACAATTCATTATTTTACTTTGTTCTGCAGAAGGAGGATCTGTTTTCTGTACACTGCAATTACAAGTAAGAATTTCTGTGAAAAAATTTTAATATTTAATCAAGAAGCAATGACATCAATTAAAAAGTAGAATGGACACTTAGAAAAAGATGTGATATTATTGGGTGACGAGAAATTGGTCTTTCCTATGCTGAAATTGCAAGACAGGTGGGTGGTAGAGTGACTACATCCGGAGTTTGAAAGTTTTGTTTACGATATCAGGAGATAAATTCATTAAGAAACAAAGAAGGGAAAGGCTGAAAACGTTGTACCATATCTATTGATGACAGAAGAATAAAAATACTATGTCTCCAAGATTGAAAAATGTCATCAGCGGCATTCAGAAGTGATCTGAATGATGCTGGAGTTTCTGTCAGTTCAAGATCAATCAGGAGAAGATTAACAGATGTTGGACTGAGAGATAGAATTCCACGAAAAAAAGCCTTATCTTAATTTTCAGCAAAGAGAAAAAGACTACACTGTGCAAAGGAACACATTAATTGGACAGATGATCAGTGGTCACAAGTTATATGGATTGATGAACCTAAGCTATCGTTTATCGGTAGAGATGGGGAAAGTATGTAAAATAGGAGAAGAGCTATATCCTGACTGCATTCAAGCAACTGTGCTGAACCCAGTTAGTGTTATGATTTGGTCATGCATGTCAACAGATGGTATTGGCTGCCTTTATGTCATCGATGGGACGCAAATGACCAGAAAATGCATTGACACTATTCTAGAACCAAATTTTCCGTTTTCCATCAGAAATCTCTTTCCCAACCATGCTTCGTTTATTTTTCAGCAGGATTTTGCTCCTTGCCAAACGGCCAAAATATCGAAAGAATGGTTTCTTACAAAGAGCATTAAATTGTTATCATGGCCAGGAAAGAGTTCTGATCTCGATCCTATCGAAAGTTTGTGGCACCGTTTGAAAACTCTTGTCCGAAAGAAACGTCCATCAAATAAAAGTGAACTAATTGAGGCTATAAATGTTTTCTGGCATCATGTAATATCGAAAGGAGAGCTTAAAACTCTTGTCAGCTCAATGAAACGTTGATGTGAAATTGTAATAAAAAATAAAGGGATACTACTAGCAGGGATAGTACTAGTAGTAGTTGTAATCAAAAATAAAAGAATAGTACTACAAAGTACTGATAACTGACTGCAATCATCGCTAATGTATATCGATAACTATTATCATTCAACTTTTTTTCTATTGCAAATATTTGAATTTTGTGTTTTGTAATGAATTCAGTAATGAATTCCCTTTAAAATGATAGATACAAGTTTGCATTTTGTGAAACGTAACGCGTTCTATAAGCATACAAAGTTCAAAGACATAAATATTTCCAAAAGTGCCCACAGTTTGGCCACTGTATATATATATATATATATATATATATATATATATATACAGGGAGTGAGGTAGAGAGTTAAATTAATTACATATTTATAAAACATTACATAATAGGATTACATTTAGAGCTATATAAGAAGAATTTGTTTGGTATTTTAATAAACCATTATACTATATTTCAAATATTCATATATTAAATTTATGCAAAGATAAATAAAAAAAGAGGTTTTAAATGAATTTTGAGTTTTAAAGGTCATTAATTTAATAGACTAAACAATTACACTTTTAAAATTAAGTAACTAATCGTCAGTTTATATTCAATATTTTTTTCAATATTTAAATAGTTTTTAAAGGCAAATAGAAAATTGTAAATAAAAAATAATTCTGATACTGAAATTACACCTAATATTTGTCAGCTTCTTTATTTTGTGAATTTTCATATTTAATTTGTAAAAAATTGTTAATTTATTTGCTGTCTCCATTTCATTCTCTTTTTTTTTTATTTCGAAATAAAATGAAGAGAATTCTTTCTAGTACAAAATTCCTAAAATTAAGATATATTGTTTATTTTACATTTTAAATAACTTTCAAATCTCGTTCATTTCTTTTTATCCTAGTTTCTCATAATTCATGTCAAAGAGAGGAAATTTGTCCATATTTTTTTAACTAAAACATTTACCCTACTAGTCAACTTACACTGCAAACCTTTTTAAATTCCAGTCACCCGGATGATTACTCATCTCTTCGGCGGGATTTTCTCTTCAAAGCACCACCGAAAGAGTTCACCTCCTATTCAATATTTCATGAACTGTTGGATTTTCTTTATCAGCGTATAAGAAGCTGACCCTTCATCAAAAGGCTCGGGTGATGCCCCCTCACAAAATTGACTTCCTAAATCCACCCGCATTATGCTGCAATCCACCGTACGGCAGTGGTTTCTCAAGACACACACACATACACGCACATGAAAGTGGGCTGCCCTAGCACTAATTACCCTCATTAACTATGCATGAGTTTGGGATGATAAAAGAAAAATCGAAGAGCCCAAGTCTGTGTTTGTGCGGATGGTCTTTTCCAGTGGGTTTTCTATCCGGAGGAAAAGCGGCTTATTACATCCAGGATTGAGAGGTGCCTATTTATTTTTTGGTGTCTGGCAGTGACATGATGATAGCGACGAACCGCATTAATCCGTTTCCATAGAAGGACTGAAAAATTATCGGTGTTGTTATGTACAATTGAATTTAAGTAACAGTTGTCATTTACATCATTCTAAGTATTGAATAACTCACTTTAAAAATAAGCTTATTAAATGATAGATAAATAAAATAGTTTGTTTTTAAATACTTATTCATCAAATAAAATTATTACTGCTTTAATTTGCTATGACAAATTATGTTAAGAATAGTCTGTTTAACAATTTTATATTTCTTAAATAATTATTTTCTTAAATATTTTAGAAAATTCAAATTGAGGTGGTTTTTATGTAAATTGAATAAATTTTCTCTTTTTTAGAATAAAATGCTGTATTTAGTTATTGAATTTAGAGTTTGAATTGAGAAAATAGGTATTTTCATACCAATTCAAAGGTTAATAATTACTTTATCAAAATAATTTTATTTGGAATAAAAATACAAAATATTTTTAAAATTTTAATTATGATGAAATTTGTGAAATTTTTATTTGATTTGATTAAAATATTATATAAATGAGAATATATATTAATAAATGTCTTATTTTAACTGAACAAATATCGTTATAGGTAAAAAAAAAGGATTTTCTAATACATTGAAAGGGTAGGTATCCATTAATTTTAATTGTAGTAATGACAAAAATTTTGAAAATTAAGCCATTATGAATATTTGTGGAATATATTCTTATCTAAATGATATTTTTAATTTAACTTTTAATTAATATAGTTTTATTTTTTTTTTTCGTATTACAAGCAATAAATTATTATTAAAATATTTAATGAGATATTGTAACATATAATACGTCATAAATCTTATTATGCAGTCACGATTAGTGTGATAAAAATAACATAAAGCATTTAAAAAATTTACTAGCTGGTGAATCACAAAATCAATATCTGATACTAAAATATTTCAGAATATTTTGTACTTAAGTAATAAAGAAATTTACATTAATTCAAACGAATGAATTAACAAATTTAACTGATTTTATTGTAAAAGGAAAGAAAAAAATGCTAACGGTCAGTTAAATTTTCTCTAAAAAATCTGATTTTAAATTATGAATTATTAAAAAAAGATCTAATGATTTTGCTAAGAAATTAATGTAAAGGTTAGAACTAGCTTTAAATTGAAAGAGATTTATAAAAATTAAGTTATTTGGAACAATAATATGATTAAACTTCTATGCATGAACAAAAACCTTAATTGAAAATTATATGTTGCTCTCAAACACAAATTAATCATATTTGTAATATTTGAATACAATATATTTTACATACTTAGAGTCACAAATTTTTATGGGAAAATAAATATTAGCAGAAAAGACAGCTGTGATGAAATAATTAATAACGAATTATCTAAAATAAATAAAATATATAAAAACCATTTGGTTTGAAAGTTTTATTTACTTCCTATAAAAATTTAGTTATTTTTACAAGAACCAAACTTTATTTACTTCCGTTTTGAAACTAAATATAATCAGAAAATATAGTCAAGGAATAAAATTATTTAGCTGAAATTTAAATATTATTTAGATTAATAATTAGTTTTTTATTCTGAATAATCAAATATCATATAACAATCGAATATAATATACATTTAATATATTATATTGAAAAAAAAAAAACAATAGATTTATGCTAGATTTGTACATATATTTGTACAATTCTTACATTCATGATTACAATATATATATATATATATATATATATATATATATATATATATATTATGTATATATATATATATATATATATATATATATATATATATATATATATATATATATATATATATATATATATATATATATATATATATATATATATATATATATATATATATATATATATATATATATATATGTGAGTGTGTGTGTGTGATTAATTTAATGGAATGAAAATGTATATTGTTTATTTGTGTTTAAAAATATTAGTTTAATATTAAGTTATTGTTTTCAAAAACACTAAATGCTTCATTCCCCTTCAAATTAAGTTGACTTGTTAAAATAATAAATTTAAATTGTAGATATCACAGTCAAATTGCTAAATAAAACATTTAAAATAATCAATACAAAAATATTCTGAGGTTATTTACATGGTTCAAATTGTTTTAAAAATAAATATTCTCTTATGACATGTAGTAATTTCTTTTTTTGGGTACATTCCTAACTTTGAACACTTGTTCTGTTGTAATGTTAGAAGATATTTCCTCATACAGTTAATTATTGGCACATATTATCTTCTCAACCTCGTTAGAAATAATTCAAAGAAAGAAAAATATTTTTATCTCTAGAGTTTCCCTTTCACTTGCGTTATGGTTGATTCTCTGGAGATAACTTGGGCTGAGAGAAGAGGAAAAAATGAATAAAAAGGAAAGGGGTAACTTAGTAGATGTGCACCCTCTTGGGTTGTGTCTTGGACATGACGTATGAGTCACATGGGATGTTCTAGAACTATAGCACACCAATGATGATCACGCTCCACGGGCACTTGCCCACTTAACACAATTCAGTGAGGGAACGTATATAAAGTAGATGCAGTCTATAAAAGTAATGCGGGGAAATATATAAAATGCAACTATGAAGTTCTATGAGCTGAAATTGGAAAAAATGTCCTTATACATGAAATTCTTATGTTGAGATATAAGTAAGTTCTAAATGACACATTGATAAAGTATCCAATGGTAATTAATAACTCAGCATAATTATCAATTTTATTTGCCAGTTCCTGAAAGATAATACTTTGAAACAAAGTGAGGAATGTTAATTACCTATTTTCGTAAGGAATATTAATTATTTATGCAGCAAATTTTAAATGTGTGAACCAAGTTTTTCCAAATTATTCAAATATAAGTGAATCAATAATTATTTCAGTATTAAATGATTTCAAAAATACATACGTCAAAAACATAAGTTTTTAAAAAGCATAGATGTTTAAATAATTCTATATAATTTAAATTTCTTATTTAAAAAAATATGTACAAAAAACAAGTGTGTTTGTATATTCTATAAAACGTTTTCTTTTCTATAAAATTTAAAAAAATTAGGAAATACGCATGAGAATTGTAAATTGATTAATTTTTGTTATGTATTTAATTCATCAACATATAACATAAGTAATATCTTATTATTTATTCTTCAATATATATATATATATATATATATATATATATATATATATATATATATATATGAAAAGAACATTGCTTAACAGTTGAAGATAAATTTATTGTTGCTGATATATATTGTTTAATTTTTATTATAATTTTTATTTTAGATTATTTAATATATTTATATTTGTGCACTTGTGTGTTTTGAATAGAAAATGCATTTTGAATGACTTGTACCTCACTTATTATAAAGATCTGCTGTTTCAGGAGGTTAAATTTCAAAGAGTACACACTTACTAAATAAAGTATTCTATCAAAAACTTGAGAAACATTTATTTAGTGCTATGAAAATAGAAAAAAAGAAAACAAAATATTACATCCATAAATAGCACAAACATGACATTCATTAAAATTTCTAAGCTTAAAAATATATGATTAGAAGAGTTTTGAAACATTGTTATGTGTAAATAATTTTAGAATAAAATAACAATCAAATGATAAATTTAAGCTGTTTCAGTAAAAGTATGAAGTTATTTGCTTCTTTGTATTTTTATTTTGTGAGGAGGAATTTAATTAAAGTTTTTGTAGCGTACCAAAAATTTAATAATTTTCGCAAAGATTTGTTAAAAAATAATTTTTAATGAGAGTTAAAAGAACATGGTTTCTTATAAAATAAAATTTACTTTTATGCATATAATTTACGCATATTTTTAAGAACTTTATACTGAACTACCATACAAACAAAAAAGAAATTAATGAAGGACTACAAAACAAAGATGGTATAAATGATAACGAAATAACATCAACATCATACGTTGCAATTATAATAACAGTAATTAAGTATTATAAGATTTTATTTTTCCTCAAAGAAAAATATTTCATATTTCAGTCAAAAAATAGAATATTCTATTTAAAAAAAATATTTAGCCTTTATAATTTTCAAAGTTACAAATATTAACACCTGATTGAATAACTGATTTCTAAGCTGAGGATTTCAAGGAATAGCAATCTTACTACAACAATTGAATTTGTCCACAAATTTAAATCCAAATTTGTATTTCATAAATAATTATAAAATAACCAATATATGAAAATTATTTTAGTGATTTGTAGACAGCTCTGAGTTGTAGAATTCCATTACTTAGAAGAATGCAGGTGTGGTTTGTTTTGTTTGTCAATCTACAATCATATTTGGAGCATGAATTAGAATAGGATATACTGTTTAAAATGGAATTCGAACCATTACAATCAACTAAATCTAAGGTAATCAACAGAATCTAAGAGTTCGGCAGCAGAATGCAGAAACAGGTTACGGATAGTGTGATATCACACGTGACACAATGTGGAGTGAGACAAGGTATGTCAACTGTAGGTATTTCAGAAAATCGTATGATTTAGAAAGTAACTATATAACTGAATAAATTCTTTGAAAAATTGCTTAAACATAATGTAAATTATTTTTTTTCACAATTTATATAATTTTCTTCTAAGTACAAAGTACAATATTACTGCAATTAATCTCTATATCTCAATAAGATAAGATTATATTGTGTATTAGCTTCAAAGTTGCATAAAAGAAACTTAAAAGCTATTTTGTATATTATGTGATTTGTTTTGTACATATACATATGTGTATATATATATATGTGTATATGTATGTATATATATATGTATGTATATATATTAGTTATATGAAAATACAATCATTGAAGGAATTTATATGGAAGGAGTTTCCTATGACAATTGAAATTACATTACTGAAATTATATTTGAATAATTTCACCTTTCTTCATTTAATTAAAATAAACAAAGATTTCTTGCCCCATCAATGATTAATTAATTTAATTTTTGTTGTTTCTTTAAACATACTAACTTAATGAAGTAAGTCAAAAATTAAATAACATTTTTACCAAAAGATTTAATTTAATTTTAACTGAAATGTTACTGACTTAACAAGCGCAAATATGTTGCATGCATTAATCCTTTTCCAGACTTCAAGTGACAATTTCAGGCTTTCCTTAA
>CM057818.1:6624891-6634891 GCA_030067965.1 Latrodectus elegans
TATATATATATATATATATATATATATATATATATATATATATATATATATATATATATATATATATATATATATATATATATATATATATATATATATAGCCAGCAAAAGCAGCAGCTAAGGAAAGATTTGCCAATATAAATAAGATAAAATATGAAAAATATCGAAAAGCACTGATATATATGAAACAGATGAAAAGAAGAAGAAAGCATAGGGGCCACTTCTTCATGAGGAGGGAGATGGCCAGCTATGCTAAAAGAAAGAACACTCTTTTCTGACATGCTCGAAGGACAAATGTCTAAAGATTTTCGAGCAATTCCCCCAAAGAATGTTCATATTCAATGAACCCAGGTTAAAACATTTGAATAAATATAAATGCAGAAAATTAGAAATACCAATAAATTAAACATAAATGCAATTAGAGATACTCATATAAATGAAACATACATACTGTTGTATTTACTGGCTGGATAATTTTTAGAAATTAAACAACCCATTTTTTCTTTCTGGCTGGAAGTCCTTTTTTTTATTTTATTCTATAATCCCCCCCCATATTGACGAATTGAGATGCCCTAACGTAGGACTTGAAGGAAACCGGTTTCGAAAAGCGAAAGCGAAGGGAGGAGAGAAGGGACTTGTCGGCGCCAGAGAAAAGGAGAGAAGAAAAGGCTGCAAGACTTCGACTCAAAAAAAGGAACCCTGTGAGTGTGTGATTCCAACTTGACGCTTTAGTGGATTCGAGTGGCAGGAAAATTGAAATTTCCGGTTAATAAAAGCCTACATATTTTAAATATAATTAAAGTTTGAAGAAGAAGAAGGAAAAGGCCAATGTAGTTTTATTCCGAGGAAACTGAAATTACGATCCAGATGAAGGAAGCCTCCTCGTACTAGCTATAAGCATGTTTTTAGAAGCCCTCTAAATAGGCCGGCCTAGTCACTGTTTGTACGTAAGTTAATGTTTTTTAAAAAATGTTCTTCCAGCCAAGTGTGTACCACCTATTTTATAACTTTAAGTAATAATACGAGTATAACTTTAAACAATTTAGTATCATTATGAACTCCACGTGAATGCTGAATCGTGTTGGTAGCAAAGTTGTAATCTTGATATAATATTAGTGATTTATAAATAATTGAGTTATATGTGTTTATAAATAGTTTTGTTACTTTATAAGTGAATAAAAAGAAATTTCTAATTATTAAAACAAAGCCAGTTTCTGCTTCTATTTTTCAGGATTGGATCTGGGTAGAAAAATAAATAAAATAATAAATACATAACGCAATTTAAAAAATAATACCTTATTATAATTTAAAATATCATTTATAATTGTTATTCAATAACAGTAATCATATACACAACAAAATGGTGCCGTTTAAAGTGGATTTTGAAAAACTGAAAATGGAATAAGATTCTGGCTTAGTTTTAAACATGGCTGGCTTTTAGAAGGTTGCACGTGGTACATCTCCTTATTTAATTATTTACTGTAATCTTATTTTGCTTATTTTATATTAAGTGGAATATTGTAACTGTTGTAAAAATTATTATAAATAATTGTATGAATTTCATATATTTAAATTAGCATTTGTTAAGGTAAATTACTTTTTAAGGAAAATATATTTAATCAATGTAATTATGAATAGCGAGACTCAAACCGCTTCATGTGTTGTCTCATTAGACACCCCTAATATTGGTGAATTTCTAAATAATATTCCTGTGTTTGATGGTAGTTGTAAAGATGTTTCATTATCACAATTTTTGGATAGAATCGATGAAATTGGTGACCATTGCTCATGGCGCTCAAAAGACAAATTATTAGCTCTAAAATTGAGAATTTCTGGAGAAGCGGAGGAATTCTTATCAAGTCAGGGTGACCTTAAAAAACACGGCTCATATGTAGATGTTTGCGCTTCGCTTCGTGATAGGTTTAGCTTCAGTCACTCTATGACAACAGATATTTCTCGTTTAACTACGAGTTATCAGTTACCCTCAGAATCAGCACGAAGATATTTTTCACGAATCGAAGGTTTATCGTATAAATGCGTTCCTAGTGAACGAAGTCGTGAATTCGAGCAATATAGATTAGATTTACTATTGTCTACGGCAAAAAATGGACTTAAGCCTGAACTTTTAAGAGGAATAACGCCTTTAGCTCTCACGGACTATAGTGAATTCAAGAAACAAGTCATTCTCTTAGAAGAATGCATTCCATTAAATAGACCGCCAACTACACAGTTTGAAACAGTCCATGCTGTAACTCAAATAAATGAGATAGGTGAACTAAAATCATTAATCAAACATAACACAGAAAAAAACTCAGAAATGCAGGGCTTGTTTATAAAACAAATTAGTGACTTACAAGCTCAAATAGCTGAATTAAAAGTAGGTCAAATACAAACGCAAGATAGAAACCAAAGAATACCGAGTTTGTTTTGCGTCAGGGGTAAAAAACATGGACATGAAGAAGCCACGTGCAGAATACCCTTTTGTTCCATCTGCCGTAAAATTGGACATGAAACGCAAAGATGTTGGTATTCCAACAAACAAAACAATTTTCAAAAAGGTAGAGGTAATAGAAGAAATCATTTAAACTAGCAATAGGGGGAGAGACGGCTGCACCTCGCTACTCCGAAAATAAACCCACACAGGTGCCTTTATTTGTTACATCCACAATAAATGATAAATTACCAGTAATTCAAATCGCAATAAATAATGTAAAATTGAGTGCTCTTTTAGATACAGGCGCATCCTGTAACCTAATCGAACGAAGTTTTTTTGAAACGATAGCTAATCAAAGTAGTGTAATGCTCTCACAATGTAAACTTCAAATTAAAGGTATTTCAGACCATGTGTTAGAAATTGAAGAAAAAGTAAATTTAAAAATTAAAATAAATACTAATGAATTTCAAAGCGATTTCTATATTACTAAAGATAGTATCTCAAAAAAATATAAATTAATACTAAGTAGTGATTTTTTTGTACAACATAAAATGATAATTGATTATAGCCAAAAACTATTACATTATGCAACTACTTATATTAAATGCAATTACCAAAATCCTGACTGTGACGAATTAAAAACTAATGTCGTGAACATAGAAAATAACAATAGTTGTATTTTTGGATTTTCCGTTACCAAAATAAGTATATTTCCTGGAACCGAAAAAATTATAAAAATCAAAACAAAAGAAAAGTTAAATTCAAATTTAGATTCAGTTTTAATAGAGCCTGCAAATGACCATGCGGGTGATAGAGTATGGATTGCTCGCTCCGTAAACCCAGTATCTAAGGAAGGCAATTATAAAATAAGGGTTGCAAATACATCAAAAATACTATCCATATAAACAAAGGTTCAAAATTGGTTTCCATTGAACCTTTACAAATAACAAAAGTTGATACTAAAGAATGTAATACTTTTTCTACTGGAAGAAATAGGTGATGATTTCTGAAGCTTGGGGAGGAAAACTAGATTTATCTCATCTATCCGAAGATAAGAAAAAGTAAATTATTTCCCCTGCTTGATGAATTTAAGCATGTTTTTGCCCATTCTATTCAAGATTTGGAGGGTTGTAATACTATACAACATGAAGTTAATTTGACAGACGATATTCCAGTTAGGCAAAAATTTTATAGGCCTCCTCATCACCTAAAAGAGGAATTAAATAGACAGGTCAACGAGTTACTAGACATAGGGATTATTAAAGAAAGCAATTCCCCTTATAGCGCACCAGTGCTTCTCGTCAAAAAGAAAGATGGTTCATTCAGACTTTGTACCGACTTCAGGAAACTAAATGAAAAAACTATACCAGACTCTTTTTCTATTCCTAATATAACGGACTTGGTGGACAATTTAGGAAATGCTACTCTATTTTCTTGTATGGATTTATGTAGCAGGTTTTCCAAATGAAAATTGATCCTAAAGACACATATAAAGCCGCATTTGCAACTGAGCATGGTTTATATGAATGGAATAGAGTACCTTTTGGTATGCGCAATTCGCCTAATAGTTTTCAAAGATTAATGGAGATAGTACTGTCTGGATTAAAACCTCTTCAAATAGCAGTATATTTAGATGATATAATAATTGCTTCTTCTGACTCAATAGATGAACATTTAAATAAATTACGGTTAGTTTTTAAGAGATTAGAAGAACATAAATTGAAAGTTAAACCTTCCAAATGCTGTTTTCTAAAGAGAAAC
This sequence comes from Latrodectus elegans, assembly GCA_030067965.1. Taxonomy (NCBI): domain Eukaryota; kingdom Metazoa; phylum Arthropoda; class Arachnida; order Araneae; family Theridiidae; genus Latrodectus; species Latrodectus elegans. Next base: position 6,629,087 of record CM057818.1, read on the forward strand.
TATAAACTATCTAGGTTTTACTGTTTCAAAAGGGACAGTTTATCCCGATAAGAAAAACATACAGGCTGTGTTAAATTTCAAAGTCCCAACCACACGTAAACAAGTTAGAGGATTTCTTGGATTGACAGGGTTTTACAGAAGGTTTATAGAAAATTATGCTGAAACAGCATTACCTCTAACAAACTTGACGAAAAATGATTCTAGATTCAGTTGGGATGATTCAGCTCAGCAGGCTTTTGACACTTTGAAAAACTGCCTAATTTCTGAACCTTGTTTGAAACTACCGGATTTTTCAAAGGAATTTACATTAAGTACTGACGCTTCAAAATATGCTTTAGGAGCTGTTCTTTGTCAAAATGACGAAAATGGCTTATCACATCCTGTTTTCATACACCAGTAAAAAACTAAAAGATGCGGAAATTCGATATAGTACAGTAGAAAAAGAAATGCTCGGTGCTGTATTCGGCGTTACCCACTTTAAACAATATTTGTACGGGAAAAAATGTATCATATATTGCGATCAAGCAAGTCTGTCATTCGCACTTAAAGTGCGAGATCCAACTTCTAGAATAGCCCGATGGGTAATGACTCTGCAACAATATGATTATATCATTGTACATAAACCGGGAAAATTAAATATAACTGCTGATTACTTGTCTAGGGGTGTAAATGCAGTAGAAGTAATAGCTTCCAACAACGATTCTGATTCCACAATGAAACATCGAATTAAAATTCACCAGGAAAAGGATCCAAAATGCCAACAAATTATTAATTATCTGAAAAATAAGGAGACACCGTCTCCTACTCATATGTTATTTTTTGAAAAAAAAATGATCTTCTTTACTGTATACCAAAAAAGGCCCTCAAACATCGTGGTGACACCAAAGATAAATTAGTGGTCCCCCTAACTTTAGTATCAGAAATAATGCGACAGTGTCATGATTCCCCAGTGGCCACCCATCAGGGATTTCAAAAGACTCTGAACAGAATTAGAGAAAATTTTTATTGGGGTAATATGTATAAACATGTTTTAAACTATGTCAAATCATGTACTTCTTGTGTTGAAAAGAGAGGTCATAAGCCCGAAAATCTAGCCCCATTACAGCGCGTTCCAGTCACGCAACGACCAATGGAATGCATAGCTATGGATGCCCTGGGTCCACTTCCTCTAACTTATTCAGGAAATAAGTATATCTTGGTGATTTCTGACTATTTTACACGCTGGCCGGAAGCATATCCGACATCCGATATAAAAAGCGAAACCGTTGTTAGAGTATTAGAAGATTTTATCAGTCGACATGGTGTACCATCTCGTCTAATTTCCGATAGAGGTTCTAACTTTATCTCAAAATCCATTTCTGAAGTGTATTCAAAATTAGGTATTGAAAAACACACTACTACTTCATATCACCCTCAGAGCGATGGAATGGTAGAAAAACTTAACTCGACTTTAATTAATTCATTAAGTCATTTAGTAAATTCTACTCATACAGATTGGGACCGGCATGTACCTTTCGCCTTATTAGCTCATAGATCGGCACGACATTGTACAACAAACGAAACACCATCATATCTCTTGTATGGCAGGGATATCCAGTTACCGTATTCTACAATGTCTCAACCCGTAGCTCATAACTATGCGGATGTCCGAGAGTATGCTGGAGATCTAGTTGTACGTTTGCAAAATTCTTTTCAAATTGTCAAAAATAATTTAATAGCTGCAGCAGAAAAACAGGAAATCTATCGCCGTAAGACTGCAGTTGATAAAAAAATAGAAATAGGTGATGTCGTATATCTATATCTTCCCGAAACAAAAGCAGGGATTTCAAGGAAATTAATGAGACCAAATGTAGGCCCTTTTAGAGTTCTAAATAGAAAATCATCAGTAAATTACGAAATAGAATGCATAAAAGAACCCTCAAAAACCCAAATTGTTCACGTAGATCGACTTTCAAAAATTAATGATAGAATTATATTCCCGACTTTACACGAAACTAATTCTACACCTCAGCAATCTACCGACTCAAATAAAGAAAGTAAAAATAGTTACCTCGTGGCTAATGATAGCGTGCGAAAAAAAGGTTAAAAAGCGTATGTTTTTAGCCCTGTAATTAGTCCTCAGAGCAATAGTTCAACCTCAATTCCAAATAAAGGAGTTTTATCTGTCCCAAAATGTGATCCTGGAACATCTCGACAAATAAAACATAATTATAATACTCGTTTCTCTCGAAGGAACTGTAGCACATAATTGATTGAATAAATGAGTAATGCAAATATTAATAAATGATTGTATAAAGTGTATGTACAACAATAAATATCTTTGTAATTTTGTAAATATATATGTTTTTATATCTTGAGTGTTACTTATGTAACTGCTGACTGAATTTATTACTTTTAGCAGTCTGTAAGAAGTTTTTATGTTTTAAAGTAGCCAAGATTACACTGTGTGGTATATAAATGAATACTTTATGTGCGATTTCAAATTGGAAATCTTATTAATTATCAATTTATCTATGATTTTAAAAGTAAAAAAAAAAACGGGGATGTACAAATATATATATATATATATATATATATATATATATATATATATATATATATATATATATATATATATATATATATATATATATATATATATATATATATATATATATATATATATATATATATATATATATATATATATATATATATATATATAAAATTAACAAGTTAAAGTCATGCCAAAATAGTTTAGGTACCATATAAATAGATCATAGAAATTGCATTAAATTTGGAGTATAAGACATGATACAAAATAAAGATTGCATTTTCCCTGCAAACTCTCGATTCCCAGAGAAGTGATTCCTATTCGGCTTAGAAGAGATTTCCAACTTCACTTCTAAAGATGTATTCTAAATTGTGACTGTTATAATTGGATTGTAAATGTGTAAAAAAAAAAATCTTCGATTTTTTTTTTTTCAGGTAGATTATTGTTGTTGTATTTACTGGCTGGATAATTTTTAGAAATTAAACAACCGATTTTCTTTCTGGCTGGAAGTCCTTTTTTATTATATTCTATAATCCCCCCATATTGACGAATTGAGATGCCCTAACGTAGGACTTGAAGGAAACCGGTTTCGAAAAGCGAAAGCGAAGGGAGGAGAGAAGGGACTTGTCGGCGCCAGAGAAAAGGAGTAGAAGAAAAGGCTGCAAGACTTCGACTCAAAAAAAGGAACCCTGTGAGTGTATGATTCCAACTTGACGCTTTAGTGGATTCGAGTGGCAGGAAAATTGAAATTTCCGGTTAATAAAAGCCTACATATTTTAAATATAATTAAAGTTTGAAGAAGAAGAAGGAAAAGGCCAATGTAGTTTTATTCCGAAGAAACTGAAATTACGATCCAGATGAAGGAAGCCTCCTCGTACCAGCTATAAGCATGTTTTTAGAAGCCCTCTAAATAGGCCGGCCTAGTCACTGTTTGTACGTAAGTTAATGTTTTTTAAAAAATGTTCTTCCAGCCAAGTGTGTACCACCTATTTTATAACTTTAAGTAATAATACGAGTATAACTTTAAACAATTTAGTATCATTATGAACTCCACGTGAATGCTGAATCGTGTTGGTAGCAAAGTTGTAATCTTGATATAATATAAATGATTTATAAATAATTGAGTTATATGTGTTTATAAATAGTTTAGTTACTTTATAAGTGAATAAAAAGAAATTTCTAATTATTAAAACAAAGCCAGTTTCTGCTTCTATTTTTCAGGATTGGATCTGGGTAGAAAAATAAATAAAATAATAAATACACAACGCAATTTAAAAAATAATACCTTATTATAATTTAAAATATCATTTATAATTGTTATTCAATAACAGTAATCATATATACAACAATACATACAGTAAAAAACTAAATACATAAAGCCAAAGTCAGCAAATCAGATGGGATTTATATATGAAAATAGTATGAAATTTGTGCCAAAAGTAATTTTAAAATTATAGTAAAGAAGTGTTGCCAGTTGTAATTAGATTAAATTTAAAATATAAATGTAGGTGTTTTCAGGATTCTTGTAAGAACTTCAATGCTTAGGTGGCCCTTCTGTAGTTATAAAAACTACGCATTACTTCAATCTTACAAGCGATTCCCTACTTCCTACATATTTTAAAATAAAATTAATTGGAATATTATTATTTTTAAAGTGATCTATCAGTCGTTAAATTTGATTTTTAGTAGATTCATGGTGTTTGCAGATATTATAAATGCGATTTAGTTCATTAATTATAACGTTTCTGTATATTTTTAAAGAAATATTTGTGTTCCAGAAAATTAACTTATTAACATGAAAATTAAATTGATTTGTTTTGTCAAAGACATCAATGTATGTAGTAGAATTATCAATAGTGATAAATAAATCCAAAAATTCTGTTTTAGTATCAAATAAATTAGTTTTAATTAGAGAAAGCTCTTTAGGATAAATAGTTTTAGAAATATCTTGAAATTTTAAATTGTTAAAAATAATGAAATCATCTATGTATCTGAAAGCAAAAGGATATAAAAGAAGTTTTTTTCAAAATAATGTAGAAATAAATTTCCTAGTGTGCTGGAAAAGTTTGATTTCTGTGGAATTCCACAATTTTGAATAAAAATATTTTCACCGTTAAATATATAATTGTTATAAATACACATTTTAACTAGATTATTCCAATATTCAAAATTAATATTTAATAATTTTCTATAGTCCTGATAATAAATGTGTAATACGTTGTTTAGTTTATAAATGGGAATACTTGTAAAAAGGTTTTTAAAGTCAAAGGAATTAACACTATGAATTTTATTTTTTGATAAGAAATACAAAATAGGTTTATTATTATTAATGATCCAAGTAGTATCTGATTTAATAATATAGTCTAGTATAATATTAAGAATTTTAGCAAAAATGATTCCAGGTTTATTCATGTACGATTTAGTACCACAGGTGACAAATCTAAACTTTATAGGAATTTTGTGAAATTTAGGAATGACTCTTAAATAAGGAAACTATAATTTATTGTTGTTAATGTTTAGAAGTTTATAAAATCCATGGATTTTTTATTAATGATGTTAACTGTGGAGTTTAAACGCTTATAAGTGCTGGAATTTAATGTTTCATTATCAATTAAATCTAAATAAAATTTCTTACCAAAAAATGCGTAGAAAAAGCATCTAATAATTATGCATTTTTTTGTAAGAAATTTTATTTAGATTTAATTGATAATGAAACATTAAATTCCAGCACTTATAAACGTTTAAACTCCACAGTTAACATCATTAATAAAAAAAATCCTCGGATTTTATAAACTTCTAAACATTAACAACTATAAATTAGAGTTTCCTAATTTAACAGTCATTCCTAAATTTTACAAAATTCCTATAAAGTTTAGATTTATAACCTGTGGTACGAAATCGTACATGAATAAACCTGGAATCATTTTTGCAAAAATTTTTAATATTATACTAGACAATATTATTAAATCAGATACTACTTGGATCATTAATAATAATAAACCTATTTTGGATTTCTTATCAAAAAATAAAATTCATAGTGTTAATTCCTTTGACCTTAAAGACCTTTTTACAAGTATTCCTGATGATAAACTAAACAACGTATTACACATTTATTATCAGGACTATAAAAATTATTAAATATTAATCTTGAATTCTGTAATAATCTAGTTAAAATGTGTATTTATAACAGTTATATATTTAAAGGTGAAAGTATTTTTATTCAAAAATGTGGAATTCCACAGAAATCAAACTTTTCCAGCATACTAGCAAAT